>OY856409.1:685410450-686010450 GCA_963693085.1 Alisma plantago-aquatica
AAGACTAGGTAAAGGAGGATAGTTGGTGGTAGGTTGACAGTCAACCATAAAACTTTTTCACTCTTTTTGTGACATGGATCCTTATCCTCAACTTTCCTAAAAAGAGAAAAGGGGAAAATAAAGCACTCATGATTTTATTCATTCTCATACTTTTAGGAATGCATTCTGATTAATTAGGCATGAATGCTTGATATATTTATGATTTTCTTCTCTTTTAGAATTTTGAATTATTTTTGGGATTTCTGGCTCATTTTTATATTTTTGACTCAATCTAATGTGGGAAGGCACAAATATCGTGATGGTATACAATCCATCCTAATTGAACTCAAAACTCGTCATTACTCACTCAAAAACCTCTGTGAAGATAGTTTATATGGTTAAAAAATCCCTAGAATTTCATCAAATTTGTCAACACACCACTCGGAGCTATGATTTTACACTAGATCCAACAATCGGGCACAAAGCTTAGGTTCATCATTCATATCATGAAATAGGCAAACAAATAATTTTAAACTGTTGATAGCAAGATGTAATCTTATAATCCATTTCCAAACTTGTATTAATGATTTTATGAGATGAATGAAGCTGAAGGTCAAGAAAATATAATGATGATGGGTGGGTTGATTTAACACAAGATGAGCATTAAACCTAGAATTCATACCAACATAGCCAAACTATAGAAACTAAAAATTATACAAAAAAGTCCTAAAATGTAAGGAAGCATGGATGTATGCATGAAACGAAAGACAAAGATAGAAGGTATAGGAAGTCATATTGTCCTACCATCCCAAGCTTAGAATTTTGATCGTCCTTGAGCAAATCCTAACTTAGGATAGTAGGGATAGTGTGTGTTGTTGTCATCCAATCATTTGCCTCACAACAATAAGAAAAGGGAAGGGTGCCTCTCAACAATACCAACACTTGGATCTTGAATCATAAGTTTTGGAAGCAAGGTCACATGTTTCTTCCATATTGTATCTTCCATGTATGAGTAGCATAAGAGTGATGGATCTTTCCAAGACTGAAATAGGACAATAAAATTCAACAACTTGGTGTCTTTATCTTCATACTAATCTAGAAATGAATGCCTTAACATAACATCATCAGGATATCCTTCAAAGTATGGATATAAATCAAGTTGTGGATCCTTCACCTAGACCTTTTCACTGAGAAAGAGGGTAGGATAACCTCATGAGTTGCAACCATGTTTTGAACATTTGTCAAAATTGCATCCCACATACTCTCATCACCCTTCGGGGGTGAAGTGAATGTAGAATTCTGTGATGTTAGTTGGTGGCCATCCTCAATAAGATCACATCCCCCATATGTGTAGTAATCATCATCCACATCATCATATAAACTGACCCAAACCAAACTAGATGATATATAAGTAACAAGATAACAATCCTCAACATGTGGAATGTCGCTCTGGTTCAGGATAGAGTATAAGGGGGACAAATCAAGTGAGTCATCAAACTAATCTGTAGGTTGATACATGGATTCTTGGTTGTCCATGGGTATGTGAAGATCTCCATCATCAATTTTCATGTGATGTATTGTAAATATTCCTCTAGCAATTGCATTGGATCAAATGGGTGGAATGAAAGACTCTTCAGGATAGAGGAATCTTCACTAAAAATCTAGGTGAGTCTAGTGAAGGATCCAAACTGGAAAGAGAAATGAATTCCTTATTGAGACTAGTGAATTGGGTGTGATGGCTGAAGTCTTCAAACATGTAAAATGAGTGTGAATCTAATGTATAGACTGAGGGTATGTTAGTGAATATATATTCACTAGCATATAGATGCTTCTATTGTGGTCCTAATCCTCTATCAATTCTTAGATCATGTGTTAGTTCCTCTGATCATAGTTGAAGATGGATCAACAAGATTTAGAAAGTAGGATGACATGGCTAACTGGAGTGTGTCAAAATTATCTCTTAGATTGGAAGTTGTTCTCATAAAATTTTGGGTTGCAAACCCAACATGAGATGTAGTAGCAATGGCCAAAGTAAACTAAGTTGGTGGAGATTGATGCAAGGATACCAACTAAAGTGATTGATGCAAGGATACCAACTAATGTGCATGGTTCTCTATGATTTTCCAAGAGTCTAGATAGGCCTATCAAACTTGGTCCAAATTTGTGGGCACCCGAGTCAATCTGTTAAAGTTGGGTTTGAATGATAAATTTCCACCCACTAGAAATCACCCACCTGTTAATTACCAGATTTCACGAGTGATCTGCAAGCACCCGTGAGTGACCCAATTAACTATGGCAAATATATTATAAAAAATCTGATACATGTATGATTCTCAAGACATTCCACACCGACCAATTTATAAAGAAACAAAGTGAATGATGTATAATGCATCTTGTGTGAAAGACAAAGCCTAAAAGCCATATTTGATATGTTTTGTTAAATTTTTATGCTAATGGAGACAAAGCATCCATGCTCTAAGTTCATGTTTATGTTTTTGAACATATAATGATTATGTTGCATGCTTATATATAGTCACATAAATTATATATATATATATATATATATATATATATATATATATATATATATATTTGCAGTAAATAACCAATAGAACATGCTATGTTAGTAATTTCTAATGTTAGATGGAAAAATGTAGTGTTGTCATAGTGATATGCTATGGGTATTAGCAACATGTTTATCATTTACTTTTTTAATTTTACATTATAACAGTTGGCTATTTTCTTTTTTACTTTTTTAAAATTTTATGCTTAAACAAAACAATGGTGTTTGACATCAAACATAGTGGACGGTTCCTCTCATTATCCTATTTTTCATAAAAATTCATCAATGAAACATTCTACTTCTTGTTGTAAAGAGATAACTTGCAACATATTTTTTATTGTACACACATTACATGGGCACCCTCGGGTGGACCCGTAACCCACTGGATCAGATTTGGGTGTGCTATTGCTCCACGCATTTAACATTGCATCTTTTTAACCTGCACTCATGAGACCCAAACCCATAATGACCCAACCCAAACTCAACACACCCACCCGTTTGACAAGTTTAAGTCTAAACTACGGAAAAAGTTTGGGGAGCAAGTGGATAGTGTGATCTCACTTACAATGGCTACATCTATGGTTGCAATCAAAACAAAGAAAAGAAAATAAGTATTTAATCAAGTCTATCGCTAAACCCAATAACATTGGATAAGTCTAAGTAGAGTTTGAGTTCTTAATGGTTGCTTGTTGCCTTATCCCGACAATGGAGCCAAAGGATGATCACTCGTTTTCATGGGTCATAAGTGTAAATACAATTGCCTAGTCAAACATATCAGACTTAAAATTTATACCAAAATTCAAGAGACGTCCACAACTCAATACGGGGTCTATTGAGTGATACATGGTCAAACACAGGGATAGGGAAAAACAAAAAAATAAGAATAGGAAATTCAATTTGTTTATGACTCAAAGACATTTTAATCATATATTTGATTGTGAACCACAATTCCCTTATGTTCCCTTGTGTACGTGACCCAATCGGTCCTCAATTATGCTGGTAGTGATATTCAAAACCTCACAAGCAAATATTGGTGTCTAGAAACACATCATTGCCACCTAAGTAATAGGAGTAAGTTAGAGAACAACTTCAACCTATAAAGTGGTCAATGTTACCATATGATCCCTTTGTCACTGATATTTATATTGATACTAAGGCATGAAATTGTCATCCTCTTATCATTCAATCTATATTCCTTGAACTAGAGAAGACTACTCTGGATATTGTGAGATCAATATCACATATGGACTCACATGAGCATGTCCATGTATTTCTATAGTATCACTTATCAAGTGGCCAGAGTATCACTTCAAAGGAGGAATAGATTCTATCTACATCTCTCATAGTAATCTACAAGTGTTAGAGTGCATAAAATCACCACCTTTTGGAAACCCTTATTCATAGTCACATTGGGCTAGTGTCAAAGTGTATATAATAACATGTGATTACTACAATGACTTCAGGATTGAGGATCACAATCACTGCTATCACATTTAGATATGACTTTAACATGTCATTCCATGACTTCCATGTGTCATTCTCAAGGTTGGTTTGTCCTGTACAATTTGTTCTCAAACAAATATCCATATATCTTAGTTGACATTCAATATCATAACCAAAGATACATAGTTATCGCTCATAATACATTCTAGCCTTGTGTTTTATTTTTTTCCTATAATATCCACCACAAAAACCACTATGTATTTAACAAGAATGATTACTCTTAGTATATAGATGATCTCATGTTTAGGTCCTTCAACTAAATCATATCTAATCAACTCAAAACATTCTTAGGACATTATTAAGTTTATATGTTATCTCAATACTGAAACAAACATAATAATTGGGGTTGCCTTCTATTAATAAACAAATCATGTAACAAAGTATCCCTATCACAATTATCACACGATGTCTCTCAAGGCATACAACTAACAATTGTAACATCTCACTTTTAGATATATGTATTATTGCGAAGAAACATCAATTTTATTCATTTAAAAGATGGTGTCACATATGAGAATCATTGCATAAAAATTGTAATCCATATGTTAGGAAATGGAGGTGTCAAAACAGTGGAAGTAACAAAAAAATTCATTTCCCACAAGAAGATCTCATCAATAGAAGTGTATTAGGAAGTAATGGTGTGAGATATACCTTGTCATGTGGCACGTCCAATGACATTCTGTGCACATGAGTGTGTGTTTCTCATGGTAGTGCAAGGACGATAATTGATTGTGTCCTCCCAATGCAGTTGTGCAACACCTTTGACTCTATGTAATCAACACAAATGATAGGGAACTCCTCACCGCGCTACTCAATATGGTGGGGAAGGAGTATCCTTTTTCTTAGCAACGTACTAGCACCGCATACAATATCCTTCTTTCTCTCTCTCTTAGAGTAATGATGACAAGGGTTCACATGTTGTAGTGCATCCACAACCCTCACTGTCATGCTAGATTAAATAGGGGAGGGAAGAGTACATGGTTTCTTATATAAACTATGAAATGAAAATCCTAGAACTATATTTTAAGTAGCCCGCTATAGGTAGGTAGTTCATCGATTGCCTAGTCTAGTTGAAAGACCAGAAATCATACGGACATTATGAAATCCATTAGTCAATTGATTGATCTTATCTAGTCAATCGACTTGACTTTCATCTGATTAACTAGGATGATATTATTCAATTATTGGTTGGACTTTCCCGTTGATCTTGTGGGCTAATCTTATCTAGTCAGTTGACTGTACTGTCCAGTCTATTGACTAGACTATCCAGTCAATTAGATAGTTTTTCAGATAGTCTATGATTAATCTAATTGATTACCAAAACTTATTAATAACAAATTTAACTTGAACCCATAATTATACTCTTCTTCATGTGAATTTTATGTGTGTGTGACCATATAAGCTCCACATTATTTTGGTAGTGATTGCTAAAATCATATTACGACTTAACAAGAAATTAGAATTATTTAGAAACACTTTGTTTCCTCCCAAGTAATGGATATATAAGAGAACATCTTCAATGTTATATTGCAACTAGTGTTATAATGAGTGTATAAATTCCTTTTTCTATGATATCCACATTGAATATGAGGCATGTAAACCTCATCCTATTAATGATCAATCTTTGTTCTAATCATGAGTACACTATTTGAGATACACATGATATCAAATCAAATGAGAATGGCCATACATTTCATTGTTTCACTCATCAGATGGTTGGGATATCATTTCAATAGGAGGGGAAAATTCCATATATGTTTCTCACAATAATCTACATGTATCACAATGAACTCAAGTACCGCTTGTATGAAAACCCATATTCAAGGTGTGTTGGGATTTTTAGTGCTAAAGTACATTGAACAACATGTCATCATCATAGAAACTTTAGATATAAGTACCATAGCCACCATTCTCACAATGAGATATGATCATGACCACCATTATTAGCTTCCATTATCATACTCAATGTGGATCTACCCGGCATACTTGTCCATTAACAATTACCTCTTAGTTTGACTTGATATTAAATTTCATGACTAGTGAGATGTAGTCATTAGTCAATGGACATACTATTCTTATCAGTCATTCAATAGAATAGCATGAAAGAAAAGAGTTCATACTCCTGCACTCCAGCCCTGACTCCTCTTTTGATTTTCAATGTATATTCATTCCTCTCCCTAACGGTCGAGCCACCATGTTCCTCTCACATGTCTTATTGTCATCCTAATTCACATAATAAAATCTAACTAGGAACTTAGATAAGAAAGAATATTCTATGCATACACATGATCTCATGTTTAGGTATTGTACCCAAAATAACATGTAATTGAGTATTTCGTTCTTATAGAATTATCATGCTCAATCATTGTCTCATATTGAAGATAACATAACAAATGGAATGACTTTATTATAAACCAAATTATGTATTAACAACCCATTTTCATATTAGCCATCTAATTAGGGTTTACTTGGATAATTGCATGCTTAACCACATTGATCATTGTTTAAATCTTGATTAATATGGTAGTATAATTTTTTATTCTCTAAACTTAATGGAAAACTCTAAATATTCTTTTATTTTAAATAATTAGGCTTGAGAATAAAAAAACCCTAATCGGCCAAAATTAGGGTTTTGGTAGCATATGAATACAAAATTTGAAAAGTATAGTAGTGCATTAAATGATTGTTAGTATTTTATATACAACTAAAAATTTAATTTGAATTTAGATAAGATTTGGATAACTTAAATATAAGCATTTTTAATGTTTTATGAGCTGCTTATCGGCTGAGTTTCAACAGGACAAACTCAGTCGTCCATGCTTTTAGGTTGAAATATGGCAGACTGGTATTTGAATTTTATCTTTTACTTAGTACATTTAATTGATATGAAATTGTAAATGTATCTTGGAAACTCAATTAACACATCTTTTTAAATTTCATAATTTTTATACGATGCTTCAGTTTTATAGAGTGTGTTGTCAGCCAACTTTCTTATCAGTAACAATTCGACCGACCTTGATGCAAACTACATCATAGCAATGTAGTGTTTGATTTTAGTTCTTTATTGGTAACTCTAGATGATCTCAAATTTATACTAGAAGTTTAAAAATCTAACTCACATAACATGATAAATTTTCACAATTGTTGGAGGAGGTTTGACTTTAAGTAAACAATCTTCAGTAACATTTGTAAGATAGAAAATTCTGCTAAAATAAAAGTAAGTTCAAAGTTTGCAAATTGACCCAAGCCCTTAATTGAACGATATGAGTAACCTAGAACCCAAGGAGATCTCATATTTTGTTATTCATTATAGAGAAACAAAATCTTAAAGAGATAGGGAGAGTTAGGGCTTGAGTGGAGAAAGTGGTGGAATTGATGATCTAGGGTTTTACCATTTGGAAAATGATGAAATAAAGTAAGTTTAGCTTCTTTGCATAGTCTTTCATGGTAAATATTCTCTCACATGTCAAGATTTTGTTCCTCCTTTGAGTTTATTCAAAATGATATCAAATATCCCTCTTTTCTCACTCTTTCTCTCCTAATCCCTATTTCTAGGGTTTCCAAGTTGAGAGGAGCAAAAAATGGATTCAATAGCTAGAACCTTGGTGGATTTCTAGAAATTTAGAGTTTAACCTACATTTTTAAGGATCTTGTCACCTTAGGTGAGTGTTTTTCTCCCTATTAAGCTTTGTAATCATGTTGAAGGCCTAATTATATCCAGCTAAAATAATCAAGATCATTTCTAGTACTTGTATGCAATTATATAACCAATTGGGATGATTTTGGGGAAATAAATGCTACTGATTTAGATCTTTTTTCATTTATTAATATTTGTATAGTTCCTAACATATTGATTTGAGTTCTATGAATAATCCTTTGGACATAGAATGTGTTTTGTAAGAACATTGCGTAGAATCGATTATTGAATTATATGCATGGAAAGTGAGTTGACATGTATAGAATAGCATTGAATTCTGTTACTATGAATTACACAATTGTATTGTCAAATCTAACTAAAATTTAAGAATGTATCAATCAATGAATCAATGTATACTTATGATTGATGGATGAACTATGTGCAATTGGAAACTAGGGTTCCATGTGTTTGATATCCCTAATGAACCTGTGTGCATCATGATGAGATACTAAATGAGATGATTCTTATGACGTGTTTAACTGAGACAACTTATTAAACCCTAGAAATTCAATATTAAGTTGTGTATGAGAGATAGAGCCTAAACTTTTATTTAATCTTATAGATTTGAAGAAATGCACAATTATAGGTGTTATAACTTCAATTTAAGGTTATGGGTCTTATTAATATGAACTAAGCCTAATGCATCTATTTTAGTATGATTTATGAAATATTGAGTAAACCTTCACATGAATGTGGGTAATTTTATACAAGCTACACAATAATGAATTGGGAAGGATGATTAAAGATTGTTGTGTGATAAGATGTAACCTAATCCATTCTTCTAAGCTAAAGTGAGTAGTACTATAAGGGATTGAATAATTATGGTTAAATACGAGAACGCCATTGGAAGTCAATGACATG
Organism: Alisma plantago-aquatica; assembly: GCA_963693085.1. Lineage (NCBI taxonomy): Eukaryota > Viridiplantae > Streptophyta > Magnoliopsida > Alismatales > Alismataceae > Alisma > Alisma plantago-aquatica. The sequence goes on from OY856409.1 coordinate 685,419,054, forward strand.
GTACACTTATCTATTATAAGAAAGGAAATAGACAAGAATCAACTGAATGGCTATGACAAGTTAAGAATGAAATTAGTCAAATGTGAATGATGAAGTATATAGTTTGTATATTTTGATTATATGTGTGTTGACCTAAATTGAATGAAATATATTAAAATCAAATTATGAAGGATTCTAACGATAGAGGAACATTATATATTGAGTAAATTAAGAATGATTTGTTCCTAGAGTAGTAGTGACCATGAAATAAAAGATGTTAAAACTAATGAATATGAAATGATGGGAAAATTATGAAAATTAGTACATGGATTTAAGCACCTAACCCTAACCCTAAAATAATGAGATATGTGATGCTAATGAATTATTATATTAAATGAGGGATTAAGGAATGCATATGAGTATAGTTCAATTAAATTACAATATGAAGTTTGAGGATGTGATTTGATTGATAAGAGTTCATGTTGGATTGTAATTGTCTATAGAAAATTGTATTATAAGAATTCCCTGATATGATGGATTTCAAATGAGATTACACATGTAATTGACAGTAACCCTAATTTTAAACAAATGAGAATTATTAAGTGTGTTATGCATGTTTATGCTTGAGATTTATTAATATCTATAGAATGGAATGGGATATATATATATATATATATATATATGTTGCATGATGAACCTATCCTGAGTATGATAAATGAAACAAGATGTATATATGCTTATATTGTTGTTAGTTCTAATGTCTTTGTGAATATTGAATTAGAACAATGATATGCAATGAATGTATAAGAAATATGCTGATATGGAATTAACATGCTTTGGTTACTTTTCGAGAAACCCTGATAAGGGTAAATGGTGGACAATGAGATGATGTCTTGGGATGAAAAACCACTAATTATGATTTCTATGAGATGATGTGGAAATGGAAGGAATCATATGTGTTGCAAATTTTAGATTGTTGTGCTTCTTATTTTAGTCATTTTCTCTCTTAATAAGTCTAATTTGCTTTATGGCATGCTAGTTGCGCAAAAATATACACATATGATAAATGATGGTTGAATCCTTTTTTAGATGAGTAAAAAGGGGTTAATAACAAGTGAAATGATGACACATCTAGTTAGGTGCCTTCAACACCGTGAGTTTCCCTTGAGGTCCACACTGGGGAAACAAAATGGATCTCCTTGTAGTAATTAGATAATTTGAGAAGGATTTCTGAAGTGTGGATCGAGAACTTAAAGGTTAGATCACCAAGATTTAGGAGTGAGCCATCTAGAGTGGCTTTGGCCCTAAATACTTCTTGTGAAAGTCTATGTCCATGAGACATAGACTATGATGAAATAGAAACTATAAAACATGTGAAATGTGATGATATGTGATAAACAACGATGATATGTCATATTCTGTTATGTTGGTTCCTATATTGTGTACCCGAGATGAGGATGTGAGCCTCTTTAGGTGACCCTCAGGTGGACCAGGGTTTGTTGTTGTTATCTTGGGGTGGCCGACTCAACCCTAAGATAGTGATGGTGAGTTGTTGACACAAGAATCAAGTGTGGTGACTTGTACTTGGGTACAAACCAAGTAGTTTCAGGGCAAATCAATAAAAGATGAAAAGCCATGTATATTATGGTTTGAATGTTTGTGACATTCCATGTACTACTATCTAGTAATTTAACATTGTTTATATTTCCTTTTATAGAAAATAAGCATTCTATTACAGACATTATCTGTTTCATATTTTTATTTGTCTGGTTCAGAAATCTAATCTTAAATGTTGATAAATAGTTGTTTTTGGGATTTATATCTACTCTTAATATGACTTTTATTGCTTGCTATTTGATAGTATTGTTTGTTGGACATGTCTTATGTGTACTTCAGCTTCAGGATTGCAGGATGTGTTCCTGGTCTGACTGGTGGGGTGTCACAAAGATGATGTTATTATTATATATTGATTCTAAATGTTTAGATCGTGACATGTTACATGTATTAAAGGATTGTAATTTTGAATTATGCAACATCTATTGATATGTTCATTAGCATGCTCTAAAAGAAATTTCAATGTTGGATTTGGTCTAACTGATTACTTTATCTATTTTATTAGATTATTATTGTAAATTGGATTTGACTAGATGCTAGATCTATTTTCTAGACTTTTTAATATTTGCAAGTTTTTTTAAGTTCACTATACTTATATTGATGATAATGCATGTATTCAACTTGATTGGGAGGTACACACTCACTGGGGCTCTATAAGAGTCTCATGGGGTTGTTTCAAATGTTTTTAGGTATAATGCTATCCAGTGGAGAGGTTGTGACTAAGAATATGTAAATAGAAAAATAATCTAGATATATTAGAATATCCATGTACTCTCTCTTTCTTGGGATGGGATATAAATAAAGTGTGTTTTTCATATTCATGTAACTGGTATAAACAGAATCACATTTGAGCAATAAGTTTTGATTATGGTTTTATTGGAGTTGAATGTAATTTGTGGTGATTAAATATGTTGTCCTTGAGATGATATTATTATGAGGTTTGATGAGAAAGAAAAAGGAAAAAAATATCTATGTTTTTCATATATTTTGTTAATAGTGTTTGCTGAGAATTAGTTGTTTTGCTTCATAATCTAAGCTTAGGTCTTGGGTTTCCCTCTAATGTTTGGAATTAATGATGATAAAAATAGAGGTCTAGAAGACATGTTACACATAAGCTAGGTTAGATGAGTCAACAGGGACAATAGGATCTAGGTCCAAATGATAATATGGATGTTGAACTTAACTTGAAATGGCATGCATATTGACTGAACTCAGTACTCAAATACTGTGGTCGGGTATTTGGGCATTAAGATAAGCTAGTATGGAATTGTTAGTTGTACTTCTTATGGATGCCCTAGCCAGGCATTTAGATGAATATAGTTTGGGAACATAAGAATATGCATTACTGTAATAAAATTATAAAATGGTTAAAAAGAAAGGATTATTTAATTCAATATGACACCTAAGACAACCAGGAAATTTCACATGAGAAAGACAAAAATTTAATGGATTATGAAGATAATCCCTAATGAATTTGAACATGAGTTTAAATATGAAATTGTCAAAAAAATTGATAACTAAGGATGAAGCCACTAAATGATATTATGTGTGAAGAAAATTGATGGACGCGGATTATAATACATAATGAATTAAATCTTGATCCATGAAATACATAATCAAAATTTTAAAAGAATATGAAAGGTGATATGATAACAATTGATGTATTACTAAGATTTATGAAATAAGTGTTTGTAATATTCAGAGAGATATGATGATGACAAGGGATGAAATATTTTTCTAATACTTATAAATTCAGAATTTCAATGTAAAATGGAAATCGTTCTAAATTGACTTTGAGAGAGATGAATGATTAGATGATATGATATTCTTCAACGTCATTTCATGGATTTGAGAGAAAATCCTAAAAGGAGGGGAGAATTTGTAATGGCCCAAATTTCATATTAGCCATCTAATTAGGGTTTACTTGGATGATTATATTCTTAACCAGATTGATCATGCTTTAAATCATGATTAATGATGGTAGTCTAATTTGTGATTCTTTAAACCTAATGAGAAACTCTAAATATGCTTTTATTTCAAATAATTAGGGATTGGAAATTGAAAACCCTAATCAGTCAAATTTAGGATTTTGGTAGCATATGAATACAAACTTTTAAAAGTATAGTGGTGCGCTAAATGATTTTTACTATTTTATATATAACTCTTAACCTCATTGAAATTTATATATGGTTTGGATAACTCAAATATAAGTACTCTTGAAAAATATTAGATTTTTTTAATGTTTTATGACTTTCTTTTCGGCCGAGTTTTCCTAGGATAAACCCAGTCGACCATGCTTCAAGTTGAAATATAGTAGTTTGGTATTTAAATTTTATCTTTTAATTGGTACATCCAATTGATCTAAACTTTAATAGTAACTTAGAAACTCAATTAGACACATCCTCTTAAATTTTCATAACTATTAGATGATTTTTCAGTTTTACAAAGTGCGGTGTCAACCAAGTTTCTTATCAATATCAACTCGATCGACCATGTTGCAGACTGCAGTATAGTAGTGTAGTGTTTGATTTTTAGTTATGTACTGGTAACTTTGAATGATCTGAAATTTTTATTAGAACTCAAAGTGTCTGTATCACATAAAATGATAATTTTCATTATTGTTGGAGGAGATTTTACCTATCAAGTAAATGATCTTCGGTAACATTCTCATGACAAAACATTATGTTGAAATAAAGAAAGTATAAAGTTGGGCCAATTCGCAATTGACCCAAACACCTTAACTGAACTATATGAGTAACCTATCACCCTAGGAGCTCTCATATTTTGTAATTCATTATAGAGAAATGAAAACCTAGAGAGAGAGAGGAGAGTTAGGGTTTGAGAGGAGAAAGTGGTGGAATTGATGATCTAGGGTTTCACCATCCAAGAAATGATGAAATTAAGTAAGTTTAGCTTATTTGCATAGTCGTTGATGGTAAATCTTATCTCACATGTCAAGATTCGTCCTTCTTATAATTTGATTTGAAATGATATCAAATATCCCTCTTGTCTCACTCTTTCTCTCCTAATCTCCATTTCTAGGGTTTTTGACTTGAGAGGAGGAAGAAATGGATCCAATATCTAGAACCTTGGTGAATTTCTAGAAATCTAGAGTTTGACCTACGTTTCTAAGGTTCTTATCACATTAGTTGAGTGTTTATCTCCCTATTAAGCTCTATAATCATGTTGAAAACCTAATTATATCAGGATAAATAATCAAGATCATTGCGGGTACTTGTATACAATTATATAACCAATTGGGATAATTTTAGGAAAATAAATAGTATTGATTTAGAAACTTTTTCATTAATTAATATTTTTCTAGTTCCTGACCTATTGATTCTGAGATCTATGAGTAATCATGTGGACATAGAATTATGTTGTTTTATAAGAACATTGCCTAGAACCGATTATTGAATCGTATGCATGGAAAATGAGTTGACATGTATAGAATCACATAGAACTGCATTAGAATGAATTACACAAGTGTATTGCTGAATCTTAGTGAAATTGAGTATGATATATATATATATATATATATATATATATATATATATATATATAAGGATCAGTATGAGGTGGTAATATTCCCTGTTTATGGTTTTTGTTGAGGGGTTGAATCAAATAAGTCAATGAATCAATGTATACTTATGATTGATGGATAGTTATGTGTAATTGGAAACTAAGTTTTCCATGTGTATGATATCCCTAATGAACCCATGTGCATCATGATGGGATTCTAAATGATATGATTCTCACGATGTGTTGAACTGATATGACTTTTAAACCCTAGACATTCATTATTAAGTTGTTTATCAGAGATAAAGCATAAACTTGTGTTTCATCTTGTAGATGTCAAGAAATGCTTAATTATGGGTGTTATAACTTCAATTGAAGATGATGGGTCCTATTGATATTATATAAGCCTAATACATCTATTTTTGTATGATTTATGAAACTTTGAGTAAGCCTTCACATGAATGTGGGTCAAGCTACATAACAATGAACTGGGAAGGATGATTAAATATTATAGTAAAAGAAGATGCAACCTAATCCATACTTTTAAGATGAAGTGAGTAGTGTAATAAGGGATTGAATCATTATTATTAGTTATAAGAATTCCATTGAAATTTCCATGACATGGTACACTTGTTTATTACAAGAAAGGAAATAGAGAATAATCAACTGAATGGTGATGACAAGTTAATAATGAAATTGATGAATTGTGTATGATGAAGTATATAGTCTATATATTTTGATCACATGTGTGTGGACCTAAATTGAATGAAATATATGAAAATCATATTATGAAGGATAGCCGACAAGGAGTGGCTCAAGTGGTCAAGCACGGTGTCTCCTCACGAAGGGACCCGGGTTCGAATCCCAGCTGCCGCCTTGGTTTACCACCCTCCCGGACGTTCGGCCTCCGTCACGGGCGTGGGAGAGGGGGAGATAATGCCTCTCTTTATCCCATATTATGAAGGATTTCAATGAGAGAGAAACTTTATATATGAAGTAAATTTATAATGATTTGTTCCTAGAGTAGTAGTGAGCATGAAATGGAAGATGCTAAAACTAATGAACATCAAATGAAGGGAAAATAATGAAAATTAGTACATGGATATAAGAAACTAACCCTAACCCTAAATTAGTGAGATATGTGATTCTTATGAATAATGATCTCAAATGAGGGATTAAGGAATGCATATGAGTATAGTTTAATTAAATTACAAGATGAAGTTCAAGGATACAGTTTGATTCTTAAGAATTCATGTTGGAATGTAATTATTTGTAGACACTTGTATTATAAGAATGACCTAATTTGATGGATTTAAAATGAGATTACACATGTGATGGATAGTAACCCTAGTTGAAAAATAGTAAATAGTAAATGAGGAGTACTAAGTGTGCTATGCATGTTTGTGCTTGAGATTTATTCATATCTATAGAATGGAATGGAATATATAAATGTTGCATGATGAACCTGTCCTGAGTGTGATGAATGACACAAGATGTATATGCATTTACTATTGCTAATTTTAATGTCTATGTGAATGTTGTATGAGAACAATGATATGAAATGAACGTATAAGAAATATGTTGAGATGGAATTAATGATTTTGTTACTTTTGAGAAACCCTAATAAGGGTAAATGTTGGATAATGAGATGATGTCTTGGGCTGAAAGACCACCAATGATGATTACTATTAGATGATGTAGAAATGGAAGGAATCATATGTGTTGCAAATTTTAGATTTTTGTGCTTCTTTTTTAATCATTTTCTCTTTTCATAAGTCTAATTTGCTATATGTCATGCTAGTTGTGCAAAAATATGCACATATGATAAAGAAGATTAAATCTTCTTTAAGATGGGTAAAAAGGATTAATAACAAGTGAAATGATGACACATATAGTTAGGTTCCCTAAACACTGTGAGTTTCCCCTGAGGTCCACACTATAGAAACAAAATGGATATCCTTGTAGTAATTAGAGAATTATGAGAAGGATTTCCAGGGTGTGGATTGAGAACTTAAAGGTTAGATCATCAGGATTTAGGAGTGAGTCATCTGGACCTAAATACTTGTTGTGAAAGTCAATGTCCATGAGGAATAGACTATGATGAAACAAAAATTGTGAAACATGTGAAATATAATGATATGTGATATACAATGATGATATGTGATATTATATTATGTTGGTTTCTATTTCATGAACCTGAGATGAGGATGTGAGCATCTTTAGGAAATCCTGAGGTGGACTTGGGTCTATTATTCATATCTTAGGGTGGTTGGGTAAACCCTAAGATAGTAACGGTGAGTCGTTGACATAAGAATCGGGCGTGGCGACTTCTACTTGATGAGTTACTAACCAAGTAGTTTCAGTGAAAATGAATATAGGAAGACAAGACATGTAGATTATGATATGAATGTTTGTTACATTTCTTGTACTACTACCTGGTAATTTACCATTATTGATTATGTTTCCTTTTGTAGAAAATAATCAATCTTTTATAGATATCATATGTTTCATATTCTTATTTGTTTGGTTCAGAAATTTGATCTTAAATGTTGACAATAGTTGTTGTTGGGATTTATATCCAATATGAATATGACTTGGATTACTTGCTATTGGATAGTATTAATTGGAGTCATGTATTATGTGTACTTCAGCATCAAAATTGTAGGATGTGTTCCTGGTATGGCTGATGGAGTGTCATAAAGATGATGTTATTATATATATGAATTATAAATGTTTAGATCTTGACTTGTTATATATATTAGAGAATTTCCATTTATAATTAAGTAATATCGATTGGTATGTTCATAGACACGCTCTAAAAGATGATTCAATGTTGGATTTTTTTGAGTGATTACCTTATCTATTTGATTAAATTATTATTGTAAATTGGATTTAACTAGATGCTAGATCTATCTGCTAGACTTTTCAATATTTGGAAGTTATTTTAAATTCATTATGCTTAACCAAATGTTGATGCATGTACTCAGTTTGAGAGGGAGGTATCCACTCACTGGGCTCTATATGAGTCTCATGAGGTTGTTTCAAATGTTTTTAGGTATAATTCTATACAGTGGAGAGGTCATGACTAAGAAGATGTAAATAGAAGATTAATCTAGATACATTAGAATGTCCATGTACTCCATCTTTCATGGGATCGATTGTAGATTGAGTTTTTTTTCATACATGTAACTAGTATAAATAGAATAGCATCTGAGAAATAAGTCTTGATTCTGGTTTTAATGGAGTTGAATGTGATTTGTGGTGATTAAATATGTTGTCATTGAGATGAAGTTTTATGAGAAAGAAAAAGGAAAAATTTATTTGTATTTTTCATATATTGTTCCAATTGTGTTTTTTGAGCATTAGTTGTTTTGATTCATAATCTAGGTTTAGGTTTTGGGTTTCCCTCTAATGGTTGGCATTAATGTTGATCAAAGGAGAGGTGTCAACAATGTACAATGTATTCCATTACGATCGTGACATGTTTGTCCCTCAGGAAAACAACCAACAATCTCCCACTTGCATTAGATCCAGTTACTCATGAATCTAATTCCATATGACCTAGCATTACCATCATGCTTATACCCTAAAGGTGCTCTTGTTAATGAATTGCAAACATTTCTTTTGGTTAGCATTATACAAATTTTCAAATGTCCTCTATGTAAGATCTCTCATATGAGATGATAAAACCATAGTACGTGCTTGTAACGATAAAGTGATCTAGGTTCCTTAAATTGGGGATGACTCCATTTTTGCCATTGTATATCTCTATTGCATCATAAATTATTGGACTATCCCAAATTGACCAATGAACATCTTCATCCATACATATTTTTGTGACATTGGATGCAGCAATATATTCAACCTCTATTGTACAATCATCCACTATCTCTTTCTTGGAACTTTTTCAGGTTTTAGGTCCATCATTGAGACAAAACCAAAAACCTGATTGCAATTAGTAATCATGCTTATCTGTATGGAATCTTACACCAGTATAACCCTTTACAACCAAGTCTTCCTCACCTATGCATATAAGGAATTGATCATTACATCTTATCAAGTACTTAAGGATGTTTTTTAATAGTAGTTTACTAACATACATCAGGATCAAACTGGTACATGATCATACTTAAAGCCTACAAGACATTATGATATATACATAACATCAGATACATAAAAGATCTAATCACATAGGCATATGGAATCTTACTCATGCATGCCCTTTCTTCTAAAATGTTTGGACATTGATATCTAGAGAACTTATTCCATGAGGCATGGGTAAGTTTCCTCTCTTAATCTTTGTATGATGAACCATTTTAGCATTTTTTTTCAAATTGTATATTTTGATCGTGACAATGAAAATTTTTAGATCTATCCTATATATCTTGTTTCATATAACATGATATACATCTACAAAGTCCTATATACAGAAGGTAATTCCCAAAAGTTAGAATTGACTGTGTTGCATTGCCTCACTTTAATTATTTCATAGGCTTGGATCTTACATGTGATTCATAGAATAAGTTACTTCACACATGTAAGAAATTGAAGCAACATCCCTTATCAATCCTCATAAATACAAAAAAGAATAGAAAAGGTTTTATTTGTCTTTCTAGAACCTAATAATGTTTCTATTGACTTATAAAGAATGATATTTTTTAGATTGTTTTCCAATATTAAAATATAATGCATGTTTTAGTTACATACAAATTAATGATATTCCTTTGAAAATAGGTTTCATCATGCTAAATATTAATAGCTTTTATTGTTTGTTTCTATTTAATCTTACCTAAACAAATAAAAATTAGTAACATCAAACCATATAATATTTCACTTCACCACAAATCACTTACATGATCATTCTCTCTTTCTTATTTTCTTATAGATTTAATACATAAACAAACATTACATAACTATTTTTAACCAAGTAATTTTATATGAACAAGAAAATAAAAAGCATCATTCATAGATATAAACATCAATACGAAAGAAACAAGAAAAAGAATAATGATAATTTGAAAAATAAAAACACATAGTATGTTTAGGATGAAGTATAAATACTAAACAGTCAAATGTACAATAAAATCCACTTAAATATATCATATTGAAATCACATTACGTTATGCATACAAGTCATAAATCACACATACTAAGATAATGTGCATGTAAGGAGCTCAAAGCTTTCCTTGATGAACATAGTTGGGTCTATCCTTATGAAAATCATGTGCATCACTCGACCTATCCAAATATCCACCAATAGGATATATCTTTTCACCATAAGTGAGACATTTGTTTTGTCTATTGACATTGTGTCTACATCTCACTATCACATGTGCACATCTTTCTACCACTTCCTCAAGTAGCATACAACCTAATGATGTTATAGAAGATAAACAATGAAGAACATGAGGCGAAGTGAAGAACATGAGAGAAAAATAAGATGAATTCAAGATATTATAAATAGTAATTGCGAAAGCAAATAGATAATTGAAAATCACAAGATTGGAAAGAAAATTAGACGAGTGGAAGCTAAAGCAAAGGGTGAAAGAAAGTAGAAATATCATAATATATGGTTGATAGAATAATGAAAGAAGGTGGAGAAAGACAAAAAAGGTGGAAATTGAAGGGAAATTGATGGTGGAAAGAAGGGGGAGGTTTTGGACTACACGGGCTTAAGAGGGGGATGAATCAGCTAAAAGCACTTAAAATATAGCTTCAAAATATTTCCCAAGATAAATAGTGTAAGTATTAAAATCAAGGGAGAGAAATTGAAATAATAAAGAGTGAAGGCTATATTTATAGTGGTTTCAGATCTCAACCATGTAGCTCCACTACCTAAAGAGGTCAACACTACGAGTCACAAAAATTGAGTCACTATATCCATTATAAGAGTTACACTAAAAGACCCCTCTTTACGAATCAAGAATTAAAAGGAAACCAACAACCTTACAAGGGAATTACCTATAATTACCAAGGATATTATGCCCTTACCATCACCTTTTCCAAGGATAAGATTTAACTACCAAAGGATGTCTTTGCTTGTTGCATGCCAAATTCCCTCCAACTCCTCTTTGCCATGAGAGTCTTGCTTTACCAAGGGGTGTCTTCCTTTTCTAATGATGCCTTCCTTCTTATTCTATTAGCCAAGATAAAGAATCAATCCTTATGTTGATAGTGAGAGTTTGGGAGGTAGAGAAGTGAGAATCTCATAAGAGAACATTGTATATCTAGCTCTCTTACATACTATAATAGATGTAGGAAAGTGATTAAGCTTATGAAAGTCAGTAGGCGATCTTTGAGGCACAATCTTTCAGCTACAGTGCAGGACCTTATGTGGATTCATAGGGCAATTTGGTAGATCTCACATAGGTCCTACTTATGGTTGAGGATGTCTCCTAGTGAGTAGACTAAAATGGACTATATATGTTTTTGGGAGAGTGAGGGATCACCAATAGATCTATTTTCATTTTTTCTCTCCCTCCAATGGGTATATTGTACTTCATCTATAGTAAAATCTATCCATTTTCTGTGAGGGAAACTTGACTGAAGACCTTGATGTTTTGGCCAAAAGACTCATTAACTGAGTTTCTAGTCAGAAATCAACCGATGGACTATTCTGCAAACCCCATGAATAGTGCCATCAGTTGAGATTTTTAGAATGGAAACTTAGTTGAATGCACTTTATGTTTTTTTTCCAAGTTTTACCAAGTGAATATGAATTTCTTGAGCTTAATTATAAGTCATACAATCCTTGTAAATGATTACAACATAGATTGGGGAGAAATATATATACAATTCAATAATGATCTCTGTGCATATATGATTTGAATTCTTCAAACTAGAGTTTGCAAGGTTAGGCATTTAGGGTATGTTTATCTAATCTAATATCTCTCAGTTAGAATCAAAACATGGGAATCGACTATGAAGCCTCTCCTATCAACCAAAGGTGGTGTATCAAGGGGAAGGTGGGGTCATGGAACTAGAAGAAAAGAAGGGATAAAGAGGAAGCAATGTAGGGGAAGGAGGATAAAGGATGTTGGGGAATAGAGGGACGAAAACACAATGGTACATGGGTAAGAAAAAGGTGGAATAAAGGGGATATGTGGCTAATGAGGATGAATAAGATTAGAGAGGTGTAGACGAAGGGAGGTAATGTTGCTTGAAAATGGGATCTAGTTATAGTTGTGGTGAAGGAAAAAAACATAATTGGAGGTGAGAGAGTTTACAGGATGAGAATATATGAAGGAGGATAAATCATAGATGAGAAACCAAAATAAGATGATAGAAAGAATTAAACTCTTACTTTCAAACATGATAGCAAAAACCTTCATATTTTGAGGCATTTTTATTATATGTCTTCCTAGAAGGAACCAAGGAGAGGAGACACATCATAGCAGTCTCTCTTTAATTTTTCTACGAATACTTTCTTTATTGTTATTAAAAATATCATTTTTAGGAATCGAATCCATATCAGTATACTCTTCACTATATTCTTTTTCTCATTTCAACATGCCAAATGACATACTATACAAGAGATAGAGATAGAAATTATGTAATGATAATTAATATTCAGAGTGCCACTACACAAATAAACATTAAGTTTAATAAAACCAAAACATGTGTACTTGACACCTATAACAACCAAGTATATACAAAAAAATTATTTAATTAGTTAAAAACAATAACTAGATGACATTTGTCAAACTTCACCAATCAATTTCTTCTTAAATCTAGGTATTGTTGTGCATGTCCTAAGATGCGGTAATATATGATTGTAGTGTGATACATGGTACTTAATTTGGTATTTAATAAACTCAATTCCATGTATTATGTTTGTTTCAATATGAGATAATGTTTCAATGCAATAATGTCCTAAGTATGTATGAGTCAATGACATGATCTTGGGTTGAGGACCTGAAAATGAGATCATGTGTAATCTAAGAGTATAGTTGTTGTCCAGTCCTTAGTTAGATATTATTGAATAAATTAGGACAACACCCATGAATTAAGACTATTGTATGCACTAACTGATGCTACATCCCAAAAGTCATGATATTTGATATCAAGTCAGGCATATAAGTACTTTTTAATGAACAGGTATAATGGACATATCCACTTTGATCATGATACATTGAATCCATGCAATGGTATTTGGAATTATATCTCTATGTCATATGGTAACTATGATCCTTAGACCAAAACTCGCTACAAAAAGCACATATTGTTTAGTGTAATTTAACTCTATTCAGGATTACCTGGAATAAGGGTAGTCATACAAGTAGTGCCTGGATGAACTATGACATGTGCATTATTGTGAGCGACATAGATGTAATTTGTCCCTCATGTTGAAGTGATATCATTGTTTGATGAGTGAGACTACATCATACATGACTATGTTATGTGAGTCAATATTTCACATGTATCTCAATTGTATAATATAGATAAAGAAACATAGATCAAATATCAATACTATGGTGATTATAAGTGTCATATTCAATCCCAATATCAGATATAATGGATTAGAATGTGACAGTAACACCAGTGACACATTTGTTGAAGTTGTTTTCTCACTTGTCCGATTATTGGGTTATAATGATGTATTTCTAAATTTCTCTCATTACTTTTCAATGCATAGTATCATTGTAGACATCATTACTAATTTCATGTGGAACCTATAGGGTCACATTCACATAATGCACAAGGAAGAGGAGTATAATTATGAAAAGCATTGAAATATCCCAAGTTAGATTGGTTATTGAAATATTTAGGTAATAATCCATTAGAATTATATTACATTCTCTATAAACTTACATGGTCTAATAGAGTGCATAGAAAAAAGACTAGATATCAAATAGTTGACTCATTCAATGAGTCCAACGTCTGAATAAATCTCAAGGTTACTAGAACCCCATATGATTGGATGAATTCATCAGTCAATTGACTAGATATATGTCAACCAACTGGAGTGATTAGTTGACCGACTACTAAATGATACAGTTTCTACAATGTCTTTGTAGTATAGCCAATAAGTTGGACCATCTATCCTATAAGCTAGCATGTTATGAGTAGATATAGAAATTTGATCTGTGGCTTTATGTTTCATGGGCTTTATATAAAAAACTTATTCTCTGCCTTTCGTATTTAAAAGGACATGACAAAAAGGGTTCAAGTTACATGTTATGACATGTGAGACCTAGTCATCATACTCACAAAGGAGATACAGAAGGATATATAGCAATGCTAGCATGTTACTAATAGAGATTGATCCTTCACACTAGTTAAAGCATCACACTATGGAGTTTCTAGTATTCTGCATGGACTACATAGAAATGTTGGTGCCAAGCGACCACTTTAAGGAAATGTCATCAACTACCATTCATCCACCATCACAAGTGATGCACAATAGCTTGTAAGGAACATCAACAGATTTATTCCACAATCAAGATATATTTTGTGCCTTTTTTCTAATATATTGTTGTTTATAAGATCTTCTTGTTCCATTTGGAAACAAAAAATGTATTTCTTCCATTGTACATTTCTCTATGCATACAATCCAACACTAGAACATAAGGAAGTCTTGGGTATTTCCCATTTTCTCATAAGTGGGAATAAAATCCACACAACTTAAGCCTATAGTCAACTGTAAGAAAATACATTCTACTAGGAGATCACATGGGTGTCATCTACCTACTAAGGCACAGAGATTTTAAGATATCGCTTCAAAACCAACCACCATTTATCAAGAGAAGATGTACCAATAATTTTTTTCCTCAAAATGAGGTCCAAATGGGAATATACTTCTCTTGTCAATGAAAAAGAGACTAGCGATAGGATTTCCAATATGGAAGTAACTACCTGTGATGGCTATTACTTGCATCATCTGTTAAATTTCAAAGCACTATTTTGCACTAAGATATGAGGTTGTAGGACTCCAAATACATGGTATAAAATACACTGGTAGACACCAACTTATACTCAAGCTAGTGAACAAAATCATTGTTTTTTCCTATCATCTTACATATCAAAAATTTCATCCAAGACTTGGTAGAGTGCAAGGTTAACTGGAATCTTATGTATGTATCATTAAACACATCATGTAGGGTCAGAGAGAATCCTACTATGGCAATGATAATCAACTTCTTTGATATTTGGCATGAGTTATGAGAGAAGAAGGGCTACTATATTTATCTATAAGGTGACATTGGGCATTAAGATAGGAATAGGATGATTTTTCTATCTTTGGGTGTAGTTATGGCATCAACTAATCCTAACAATGTCAACTCGAACTACATCTTTTGTGGCCATTGACAAAAGTATAATCCCATAAACTTCTTCATTCTAAGAACACAATGTCCTCTATATATAAATATGGATTCTAGGAACCATAATATATAGATAGAAGAATACACAATAATAATTTTTTGCAATAAAATGAATAATCTAAATAAGTCTTACAAGTTTATATTCACCAATGTTGGAAATTTAGAATGATATTTATTATGGGGGTAAAGTTACATTTAAAATATTAATAGGAAGTAACAAAAATCTTATCAGAAGAAAAAAACAATACAACATAACAAAAGTTGAGAACATGGCTAAAGTCACATCAAGATGATCAATTATATGAAGGAAAATTATATTGCTCCTATACATGAGCATTTCTAGTACAATGCCTACGGTATTTGGTTAAGTCATAACATCACAGGGCTTGCCTCTTGGTTCTAGCAAGAAAGTTGGGTCTAACTATTCAGTGGTCCATACATATTTTTGGAAAATAGAATTTGTTGAGAACCTCTAATTTCTCAACAGTACGTGGGGTATGGAAAAGAAAGAATAAGCTTGTATGAATGGAGTTCCAATAAAGAATAAGATTGTATAGGAAGGTTTTGTAATTAAGAAAAAGGGTGTTGAAGAACAACTCGTGCACAACAAAGAAAATGCAAAACTCAGATTTACAACTACAATCGAGATCTCTAAAACTGTTTGTGCTACAAAAAATGAGCAGTTCTCCATCTCTTTTATAGAAATAAAATGAGGAAGAGACACCTTCAAGCAGTTGATACTTCCTCTAGAAAAATTCCTCATGCAGTTCCAAGATCATTAACATGCTAGACTTAGCTAACAAAACTGAGGAGTCGCTAGCTAAAAAATGACTCTTGTAAATTTCTATAAAGACAAAATTAGATGGACTCATTCGATCAGACAAGGAGGTTATCTTATGAGATATTAGTTGACCAGATAAAAAGAGTACTCGACTGACTAAAAATTATATTCATGTGATTTGAAAATCATCTCATAGAATAGGTAGACAAAAGGACAAAACTCATCAATATATCCATTCGACCAACTCCCATCTGACCAAGCATATGCTCGGATAGTAGTCGTGTTCAACTAGTTGTAGGAAGTATTATATTGGTTACCAATAGAATACATCATGCATTAAATGAAAATATATCTGAATATAATGTAATCAACCTACAATTGATAGGTAGGGATGAGCATCCATGTCCCGACCCGCATAATCTAACCCAGACCTGATCTATGTAAATTACACTGGTAGATCAGACCAAAAAATTTGACCCAGATTTTTATATGGACCTTTCAGGGCCAAGGTAAACCCAAGCCAAATACCCAAATTTATTACATATACATGTGTATCTAACCATGTGACTGTATATAATGTGTATCTTTTGTAACATACATCTCAGTGCAAACTTTCCAATTCATTTTGATCTACTGTATGTTTATTTGGTCATACAATTAAGAGTAAGAGAATAATGGACTAGAGTCCATTAAGATATGTGCACGAATTTGATATTTATATGTTTGTAATAATCTACATCATAATTAATCTAATCTTACACATAGTATGTATATTACTTACATTAGATTTGTTTGAAAATCATCTAATCCGGTGTTCATAGACCATTCCTTAAAATAAAATATGCAACGTATAATCAATGGGAAATTTCCCTAATCTAAATGATGGGATTGCGAAACAATATAATGTGACACTCTAGAAAGGAAGTAATTAGATGGGATTTAAAGATGAATAAAATTACAAATCAAGAGAGGAATGTAAATGATTCTAACTTAGCCAAGTTAACGTTGTGATGCCGGGTTTCGAAATTACAAATATCAATAGCTTGGAATTAAGAAATGCCTATTTTAAAATGAAATCCGTGCATTACAATATGTCATGATGTCTTGGCATGGTAAACACATCGTGTGTCTTTGTGTGTGTGTTTTTGACAAAACCCAATAAACCTACAAGATCCTTTAGTTTACAATTTGCATGCCCCCACATGGCCTTTTGTTTGCATTGTCACTAAAATGAATCATCTTGTGATAGAAGCAAGCATGATGATAATAAAGTGATGGGGTTTGAAATATCTTGAATATAACATATGTTTCTATGTATAAATCGGAGAGTAGAATAAGTGAATTACAGTCTTAATATATAATGGTCTGTAACATTTCTGTTTTAGGCATGCTATTGTTTGTTAGTTTGTATATGGTCATGGATATCTTGAATACATCATATGATTCTATGTATATACGTGACAGCTTAGAATGATAGTCTTAATATATATATTGTAAACACATCGTTTGTGCCTTTGTGTGTGTGTGTTTTTGACAAAACCCAGTAAACCTACAAGATCCTTTAGTTTACAAGATGCATGTCCCCCACATGGCCTTTTGTTTGCATTGACACTAAAATGAATCATCTCGTGATAGAAGCAAGCAGGATGATAATAAAGTGATGGGGTTTGAGATATCTTGAATATAACATATGTTTCTATGTATAAATCTGAGAGTAGAATAAAAGTGATTACAGTCTTAATATATAATTGTCTGTAACATTTCCGTTTTATGCGAACTATTGTTTGTTAGTTTGTTATCTTGAATACAGCATATGATTCTATGTATAAATGTGAGAGCTTATAATTATAGTCTAAATATATTGTAACAGTTCTGTTTATATGAATATTATTGTGTTCTGCACATTCCAGTGTGCTTTTCATGTGTGAAAGTCGGTAAAAAAAATTAGACGGTGTGTAACATCTTTGTTTTTCAGCATACATACATGTTGTTCATATGTGTTAGGCCTCTGTTTATTAGTGGTTCTAAGGCTGGCATATACAATAAGAAGAAATGGACAAGTCCATGATGTGCGTTTGGCATGGTCTTCTGAACCATGAATCAAAGCACAGAATCGGTAGGCTGGTGCTTGATAATCGTTGTTATTCCATTAGCTGCGCATATCACCCCCCAATTTCACGGTCAAAATAACGTAAAAGCGATACTGTGGCCCTTCCTCTTCGGACTGTGGGGTGAGATAGGAGAGAATATGCGCGCGCCCACATCGAAGATGTAACAACTTGCAAAAGAGCATATGAATCTGATAGCGATACGGTACGATATAGCATGCATCATGTATAGAATAGCCAAAACGACCGGAATGTGGAGCCACTTTTGGGGAGGGTTCCTGTCATGAGATTTATAGCTAGCCTCACCATTGGCCACCGCGTTGGGGGTGGGTAGTCTAGGGTGGGAGTTGTGAGCATTTGTAGGGCAGACGGTGGACCAGAGCACCATGCTCGCACATGACTTGTAGAGCTTTGGTCGTATGAGCTGTAGGGGCCGGTGGTGGGGGAGGATATATGATCCATCGAGGCATCCCCGTCGAGTGGCAGCTGTTGCGTGGCGTCGGGCTAAGGCGTCCGTCAGCTGTTTCTGGACGGGCAATCCACGCATGCGGCCGGTGATGGATGGGGTCGTCGAGGCAAAAGAAAGGGCCGGCACGCCGCAATGATTCGTCCATGCAGTCAGTTGCAGATGTGTTCATCCTCCGCGATCCGGAGGATGAAGGATCGCGGAACTGTGAAGATTTTGGGTCCGCTGTACTTGCGATCATGAAACCACTGCTCAAGTTAATGCAAAAGCTCCAAGGAAGGGGACAAGTCTTCTTGTTCAGTACGATGACGTGAATTAGGTTTTGGTTTCAAAGCCTATCGGCCTTGATCACAACGGCCGGTTGCCATAGCAATGCAGATCGAGTGGTCACCGTGGCAATAGTCCGGAGGGTAAAAGAGTCCCATGGCTTATAGCTACCTCTCCCATCATCCTCGTGATCATATGCATCATCACCTATACCCTTGAAAGTCATGAAAGCAAGATGACCACCGGCTTAATTAAACCCGCCGCCGGCCCTTTTTATTTCCCTTCTCCACCAACTCAACATGACTACGGCGCCCAACTGTTGGCATCAAATTGCAGGGACCACGATACGGCGCACCGTAAGGTCCACCGTCCACATGGGGACCGGAGAAGAAGAGCTGAGAACCGTGAGCGGAACATGCACGGCCCCCAGATACAACTCAACATGGAATTGGAACGAAAGAGAAAGCCGCGTTCTGGTTGTTAGCTAGCGTGAGCACAAGGAGAAACAGTGTTGGCGCTGGATCATTCGTTGATCCACCCTGTAAGACCACCACCTCCCCTTCCCAACCCCAACGATTCCTTTCGCTTTCGGCACACACTGTCTGGCTGGCTACATGAGGGGGAAAGGCAAGGGAACACTGGAGATGATTGAATTGCTACCTCTTCCAAACCATATGTCGTGAAAGACAACTATCTATTGAATTCCAAGCTGTTATAATGATGTCTTCTCTCGACGGCTTTGTACCTCGAGCTTCGAATGATATTCCTTTCGACTTGCCTCTCACTATCACAGTACAACTGCATTCGCGTCGTTTTGGCCGTTATAGATTGGAGAGCTTTTTAGTCTCTATCATCTAGCAGTCAGCAAAGCGATGACTACGTACAAACGCAGCTCATATATGTACTCATGCGTCACGGTTAGGGTATTAGAATATTTCATACCCGTGTGCAGCCTACATCCTCGGTAGTCTCGTTGCTTTGAGAAAGACCAAGAATGTTATGTGTAGGCTAAGAGGGCTCCAAGTGGAAACGAGAACTGCTGAAAGCGTTCGTATACCAAAACGGGAAGTTGGTTTCTCTCTCATGTGGATTTGCCCAACGGATGGATGTCGGTTACAAGATAGAGCCTTGCAGAGAGAACAACTCTTTATATATATAAAAAAAAAATTATTCCCACTCCATCCATCATGAAGAGACACGGTGGTTATGACAACCAACTCAAAACCAAATAGACACATTGTTTAAGGAAAATTTCTTATTGAATATATTAATTTATTTATTTTGGGCCGCACTAATTAGGATTTTTTAAACTTTTTTCATTAGTCCAAAATGCAATGGCAATAACATTCAACAATTTTTTTTGATGCACAACAATAATAATTCCATATAAGAGAAGAAGATATCAATCATACTTGTTGATAATCAATAAATGGTTACTTCCTTCTATGGACCATAATATCTAAACATCTTATACGTAATGAAATAAAATTTATGAATTGGTTGACCTCAAAACTTATTTGTTGGTCCAACTTGATATCAAAATCAACATTTTGTTATAACCAATATTGAAACACAAATAGCGAGTCAAATATGTGATCACATAAAAAATATTACATTGTCAAATCACATTAACATTACACTTCAAATGACTTTCTCATAATCATATTCTTTACATGAGATGTGTACAATTCCGGAGCTAGCCCTTTTGTAAGAAGATCTGAAATCATATATTGTGTACCAATGTGATCAATCATTATAATTTTTTTTATCAACTCGCTCATTGACAACATAGAGCTTTATGTCCAGGTGTCGACATGCAGTGGTGCTCTTATCGTTATTAGTAAAGGTAACTGCATCTTCATTCTCACAGTATATATGTATTGGCTTATGAATAGAATCAATAATTTTAAGATCGTGTATCATGTTCTTAAGCAAAAATTACATGGGCTGAAGTTTCATGGACAGCTATAAGCTCAGCTTCCATAGTGGATGAAGATGTGCAACCTTTTGCTTGATACTCCTCCATGATATTGTAGCACCGGCTAGTAGTAAGATATAGCATGGTGTAGACTTCCTACTACCTAGACACCCAGCAAAGTCCGCATCTAAATATCTCAAAACCTCAAGGTGGTTTGTCCTTCTTCATGCAAGCATGTGGTTATTTTTACCTTGCATATAGTGCATCACCTTCTTCACGGCTTTCCAGTGGTCAATGCTCAAGTTACTTTGATAACAACCATTTGATGTAGCTTAAGATAAAAATGAGCTACGAAGGCCATGATCACTCTAAATGAGTCCTTTGATGATATCAGAGCAAAGGTCTCTTTATAATCAATGCCTTCCCTTTGTGTGAAATCATTAGAAATGAATCTTGCCTTGTACTGTTCAATTTTACCATGTGAATTTCTTTTAGTTTTAAAGACCCATTTGTAACCAATAGGTTCAGTACTCTGTCGTAATGGTACAAGGTCTCAAACCTATTTTTTATCCATAAAAATTAGTTCTTCTTTCATAGCATCAAGTCACTTAGAAAAGTTTTCACAATCCATTATTTGTGAAAAAGATAAGGGACCAATATCTTCAAAGTCTATATTTGTCTCTTGAAGGTATACAACATAATTAAATGGAATGACATGCCTCCTTGATCTTGTGGATCTTCTTAGATCAACATTGGGTTCTACATTTTCTGTAGGCCCCTCATGTTGTTCTTCATCATGAGCATGATCAACTTGTTCATTTACAACTTGACCAGGAGCATGATCTACTTCTACTGGCTCATCCACTGGACAATTGTTCAAAAGAACAATAATTGGATGGAATAATAATTGGATAGCTTTTAGGACTTTTATTAGGTGTAGGTTTAGGAGAACTATCCTACATTTCATCAAAGGATATATTCTAAAGTAGATCATTCCCACTGATTTGATGATCCTCTGAAAATCTAGCCTTACCTATCTCAACTATTTTTTGTGGGTGAGATGGACAATATGATCTATGTCTCTTTGATCTTTCTAGGTAACCTATGAAGTACCCACTAGTGGTTTTTGGATCAAATGTCTTCTCATGTATATTATAGATTCTAGCTTCCGTACGACATCCCCACATGTACATATAGTTTAAAGATGGTTTCCTTCATGTCCTTAATTCATATGGGGTATTCTAGACAGACTTACTAGGAACCTTATTTAATGCATTCATTGTCATCTTTAAAGCCTCAATCCACATTATAGAAGGTAGGAATGAATTACAAAGCATTGTAAAGACCATTTCCTTTAATATGTGATTCTTTCTTTCAGCTACACCATTTTTACTTGGCATACCTGGCATTGTGTAATGAGGTACAATGCCCTTTTCTTGAAGGAAGTGTGCAAATGGTCCTTTTCTTTGTCCAATCTTAGTGAGCCTCCCATAGTATACACCCCCTCTATCTGACATGACTATCTTGATCACCTTACCTAATTGTTTCTCTACTTCAACCTTCAAGTCTTTAAAGTCTTGAAATACCTCACTTTTGTCATTCAATAAATAGAGGAACATAAATCATGAATAGTCATCGATAAAGGTTGCAAAATATTTTTTCCCTATCAATATTTATAGTGTTCCACTACTCCTCTTGGTACCTCTTTTTAGAAGTGTTGATTTGCTTAGCCTTTATGCATTCAACACATGTTCTGAAGTCAATAAAGTCTAAAGGCCATAAAATGCCTTCATTTACTAATCTTTAAATTATTTCTTTATAGATGTGTCTCAGCCTTCGGTGCCAAAGTAGTGATGACTTTTTATCTAATAATGTGTATTTATTACCAATAATATTATGTTAGAATATAAAAGATTGCTCAAAATAAGGGCTTAATTGAACTTGATAAAGATCATTCATTACAATACAAGTACCAATAATATTAGAGTATTTATACAATGATAACTTTCCACTTTGAAGAATGAAACCATATTTTAATATGTCTAATCTAGAAATAGAGGCTACATTTCTACTATAGTTAGGTACATAAAAAGTATTTTCTATGTCTAGTAAGTTTCTATTTTCAAGGATTAATTTGCATGTGTCAATAGCCTATATGCGAGAATCCAAATTATTTACACAATAAAGGATTTTTTCACATTCCATTGGTTTTCTTAGATTCAGAAATCATGTATTGGAAATATGCACAATGGAACTAGAGTCAAGTCACCAACTATATAATGAAATAATAAAAAGATGGCATTGGTACGATTCTGCTAGAGGTGCAACACACTAGCCGATTTGACTCGACTAGATGTGCCCCACGAGGTCGTAACACACGTGATGGGTTTTTGCTTTCGAAATTTATAAACCTAAACTAGCTACCTACGTCTACTAAAATACTACACCTGCAAGCGCACGGGGTCGTGTCGTAGTATAGGAAGGTGGAAAGTAAAGGGTCAATCCACAGGCACTACAATAAATGTTACATTTCACGGCATTATATTTCGGCATTTTCTAAACAAGTTGCCGGTAATACAATTTGCGGGTTTTTTTATCACCGCATTATCCCAACTGCTCGCGCGTTCTCTTTCCCCTTTCCCCTTCTCTCGCGCGTTCCTCTCTTGCGCTCCCCCGACGACGCCGACCGACCCCCTTCTCCCGCTTGCTCCGTTCGTGATCTTCTCCACCATGGCTCGCGTCTCTGGGATCCAACCCCCACCACGGCTTCAGATCTGGCTCCACGTTTAGGAAGGAGAGGGCTCTACCTGTCTGCAATTTCCACTGTGATCACGGTGCCTTTCACCGACCGCAATCAGCATATACCCGAGGTCCTCCACCTTCCTGCACTACGATCGTCCTCCCTCCACCCTCTCCGATCGTGGTCTGCACTGCCCGCCATCATCACAACAGCAACACCACCACCGAGCGACAAACCGCGATCAGCTCCTAGTCTCTCTCCACCGTCTCCTCGTGAAGATCGTCTCCAGAAAAATAGGTTCGTCCCCTTCTTCTTCTTCCCCCGACCCCTTCTTCCTCGCTTTGCTTAACCCCTTCTTCCGTGGTTCTGATGAAAATCCTCGCTTTTGTCCGCATGGAATCAAGGTATCTCTTGAGTTCCTGGTTTTCCCCCTTCTCGAGGGTCGTTTCACCCATGCTCTTCTCTACCAACTTCGTGGCTTGAATAAGATATCTGAGAACTTGATTTTTCTCAGTTTTGGTGTTTTGTAATCTCTGTCAAGATTCCACTGTTCTCCTCCTGTTGTTCTTCGGGGGTGGGGTTATATTGCATTTTTTACCACCGTGAGACCCAAGTTTGGGCTCATCAGGTTCATATGGCCTTTTGGAAGGTGCCCAACACCTCAGTTTCCAACAATATAAATTAGATCCAAGTTTTTGATTCCTCAAATCATGTTGTTCCTTACTGATCTTTGCTGAATTGACAGAAGAACTTAACTCCTTGACATGAGAATTAAGCATGGTTCCTTCTTGTTGGTGAGGTGAAATCCAAGTAGATTCAAGGAAAATAAATAAGAGAGGATATCCGAGAAAAGAATTAATTGAATGTGTGTCACATTCCATTTACTAATAACTGACAATACTGTTATGATTGAATATTTTTCATATATGCTTGAATTAGTTACTATGTTGTTAGAATATGTTTATTATCTTGATTTTAACTACTTAACATGAAACCTATTTGGTAAAACTCAATTACAAGTGAACTTTGATGTATGTTCTACAGTGTGCTTCTTACATACAACTTTTAATGTTGAAGCTTTAGTAGTTGTAATAATAGTTTAGGTTTTATGGTCATATCTCCTATGGTTCTCATTTTTGTGACTATTACATATCTTCCTAGTCTGGATGGCAGAGAATCACAAGCGTGACAAATTATGTAACTATCCCTAGTGTTTAATTTATTTCATTTTACTATATTACTTATAATAAGATGTATTACAGATGCAATTTAGTGATCTTTGATATGTTAATAAATACACTATCTCATGGTAAATAAGAACCATTATTTGATCTAAATGAATGCCTTTTTTTAATTGTTTCATTATCATAAATCAAAACTACTTCATATTAAATTATTCAATAGACTCGTAAGGTTACCTACAAATTTACTTTATGTTCAATATGCCTAATTTATTGCTGATACATGTTTATCCTAGATCGAGATGGAGTTTTATTCTCAATGTGATATATATGAGTCTTTTTTATTGTATATTATTTTAAATAAAATTTCATGTGTAGAGAGGTCACAACAAAGAATGTTCAAATAGAATAACTTAATTAAATTTGTCCATGCACTCTTACTTTTCCTTGATGGGGTATTCTATTACGCTTCTTCTTTTATGTGCATATAATCGGATGTAAACTAAACCATATATAAATATTAAGATTGGATTTGTTTTGATAAATCAAATGAGATTAGGTTGATCTTATAAATAACTATGGTGATTTATGAATAAATATGTGAATTTTATCAAATGTAAAGGTTTGAATACAAGAATTTGATGAAAATAAAAAAAATGTAAATGTGAATATTGGTAAGGAGAAATTTTTTAGTACCACATTTCTATGATTAAAATGCAGAAATTTATCGGTTATTATTAAATAATACACAATATTACACAAAAAATAATGTGATTTTCAATCCCTAAATTCAATAGGGCCTTGATGGATGAGGTGGGTCTACAATAGCCACTGGTTCCAGTAGCACTAATTAAAGAAGAAGAGTCTGTGAGGAGTTGTGATATGGAAGAGAGTTATTAAACAAGACCTGATCTTGGAATTAGGTGCACAAAAGTGCAACATCATGACATATAACGATGTAAAATTGTGATAGTAAAATTCTATTGAATCTAGTTTATAGAAGGTCTCTGGGGAGATCCAACACTAGAACAATCCATGAGAGGATTGTGTGTAGGAGTAAAGGACCTACTTACCTCAGGGTAATAGATATCATTCTAAAGGATCACTAAATAGATCTCCAAAATAGGGATGACAATAGAAAGTTTCATTTTATAAAAATGTATTCAACTTAATTTAACTCAGTGCAGTACAACTCACATGACTCATAATTTAACTCAGTGAAGAAAAACTAGAAAACTGAAATAAAGTTCAAAAACATTGTGTCATTTGACTACTGAGGTAGATCTGGGTTTTTGTAGTAACTAGCTATGACGGTGGGTAGAGGCGGGTAGGTGAACCAACATAAAATTGTGAATTCAGTAACAATCTTGACAAAAGCTAAGAAAAATGCATGAAGGTAGTACAAGTAAAACCCATTCTCTAACACTCTACAAGCAGATTAATAGGTGGGCTTTTTCGTTGGTTGGTCAGTTCAAAACCACATGAAATTTTATCTCCAAACTCAACCCAATCAAACTTATCCATCATGTGTAGCATTGAACTAATAATTATAGTCTTAGTTTTGTTGAGAACTTATCCATCATGTGTAGTATTAAACTAATAATTAACCAACAACATTATTTTGCCAAATGCTCTATTGGTTATGTCATGTCATCTCTTAGTGATGTTATCATAGTTCCTTTCTCTCTTGCAGTTCATTCACCTTGGTAAACTTGATAGAGTTGTGCAATATATAAGTTATTAAAGATAATAATCATGATGTTTTCTATCAATATTCTACAATCAGCTATGACTCCTCTATAAAGCTAAAAAATTGAGCAATGAGAGTCTTTCTTTTGATACAACTCACAAATTTAACAGTGAAGAACACATTGGGCTTCTTGAAAAGAGAGCCTCCATTCCATAATCTGAAGATGTAACAAACCTTGCTATTATATGAGAAGAACTCAAGGACAAAGGATCCTGAGTTGGGAACTCCGTATAAAAAGAGAAATGGAAACCTGAACTTCAAAGAAAGCATAAACACAAGTTGTTAATCATCAATATTCATGAACAATATAAATGAAACATATTTCCTTGGTTTTCAATCCTGATATTTTTAGCTTATGCATTCAAAAGCACCTGGCAAATGCTGACAACTTTGAAATAGGTCATAAACAAATCTGAAGAAAAGATGAGCTTCAAATAATAAATTTCCAACCAAAAATGATTAACTGATAGCCTTCATGATTACAACAATTTGATGAACAAACATTATGCAAAATAGAACATGCTTTGAAAGGATAAGAATTAAATATAACTTGGTGTTGTCATAATTCATTCAAAAGAACTAGAATCTAAAATAAAATACAATCCATAATTGAAAAAAAATAGACATAGATTTTTACTTGAAGTGCATGCATCATATGAAATGTGTAGCTTGATCTTTGAAACAAACTTTCAAGAGAAAGACTCAATTGCAGCATATTTCTGTAGTTCGAATAAAGAAGTCCATATAGATCATTTTTGACACATTTCCAAAGATCTAATCAACTTTTATTTTCATGGACCTTTAATTATTTTTCCCACCACCAATGAGTATTGATTCTTATTGACGTCTAGCTTGTACTTTTTAGTTTCTTTTTCTTGCATGGATATAATTTTACATGTGGTTAGTCCTTAAAGAAGTACTTCTATTCATATCTATCAGTTTAGATTCGAGGATATAAAGTTTTGTCCACACAAATATAAGGTCAGACATGTTGGTTATACATACATACAAATACGACATTTAATCTCATTGATTGAGGGGCATATTATTTGTATTGTGTGTGTGAGTGTGAGTGTGAGTGTGTGTTGGGGGGGTGTAGTCCAGCCATGGCTCATTTGGAAGGGTAAAGAGCCATTGGCTACTTTCAGTAAAAGTAGATATGAATATATCAAACTGATATCTGCTTGCACACAAGACCATTGATTATTTGTTCCTAGTAGTTTTAGTTGTAACACAATGTAGAGTAAAATTATATATATCCTGAATAGAGCTCAAAAGCATATAGATAATTTGGAGCCGGGCTTTATGCAACATATGGAAATGGCCTCAGCTAAAGGATACATGAGTATCATTGAATATAAATAGAAGTTGGTTATTGAAGTTGTTCTCCAACTGCTTAATGCTTGAGACAACCATAAATTGTAATGCAATAGAAAGAATCAAATTCTTTAATTTTACAATAAAACTAAAATAAAGAATGATCTAAGAAAAATTTAATGAAGATTAGGCATAGGGAAAAAGTCAAATAAACTATTTGAATCCAATTGCCACCCCTTAAAAATCTCTCTACAGACGAGTTGTTCATGTTGGCAAGTATTTTTTCTTTATTGCATGAGCTAGATAAGACCCTTAGCAACAAGGATCAAAACCCATTACCTTAGAAAAATTACCTAAATCATTGTTCCCTTATGCATTACTACATCATCAAGTAACAACCAGTCGTCATTAGGCACTCCAAGGTTGGATATATGCATACAATTTGGAGCACTATACAATTTTTTACAACAAGTGTACAGCCATAACAGAACACAATTAACTAACCTTGTTGACAATGTGAGATACATTTAGTGGATAGATATAGCATGTTATGTGTATGTTGATTTGTACAATCTATGCTAATTGCTAATGTATTAGTCGATCCTATGTATTAGCTCCTTTTCTGTTTACTTTTTCTTCTTTGTTGCTGATCTGTACTAATTGGTATTTGCCACTTGGTACTTGTAATTTGTATTTGCTTACATCTATTTAAAATTTCATTCTTATACTTGATATCTGCAGTCTCTTCAGACTCGACGAGCTGGGCTTCGAGGGAAGCAACAACAGTGCTGATGACTTACTGGTATGATTCACTTGCACCTCCAATATGTGTTTTTTCATTACTGATCCGTTCTAAGTATTGCTGATCTTGTTTTATTTATTGCTGATCTGTTCTAACTAAACTGATTGTATGGGTATATTGTTGTACTTAACTTTATTTATAAGTTTTAATAATTAAACTGATATGTTGTACTTATTTATAAGTGTATTCTAATTAAACTGATCTGTTCTAAGTATTGTTGTTCTAATTTTGGTATATAATGTTGTTTGTATTTTTTGTATGGTGTAAGTACACACTATCTACTATCACTAGCCATAAACCCGTGCCATACACGGGCCTGACGATAGTATATTAGATTTCTTGAATTATTGTAATAGAAACAACATAAAAATATACACTTCTATGAAAAAGAAGATTCAATTGAAATATACTTCAAACCAGCATCAACCACGGCCAGCTCAAATGAGAGTAATCTACGAATAATTGGGACAAAACAAATAATTGAGCAGTTAGACACAATGTTAAACACACATTATATCACCAGCCACACAAACCATTTCAACGACAAGCAAACACACAAAATTTATCATAGTGAACTTAAGAATATACCAACATATATTAAAAATAGAACGATAACGTTTTTGGCAAGGTTTGTTAGGCTAATTTGATCCCATTGGCAACACGATCCAATACGGATTCAAGTCGAGGAGACATATCAGATGGAAAATAATGATTGAATAGGGAAAGAAATAGCTTTTACCGTGTCCTACAATAACCCGTGTCAAGAGGAAGTCTCCTCATTTGTATCAAACCTACAATTACCTTAATAGTATGTTTTCTCTAATCATGTAAGTTATTCTGTAATAACAAAATCTGAATCAGAAATTTGTAATAGCACTATGGAATGTGAAATCAGACAAGCGTAAACATGCATGTCAGTGTTAATAATAAAATATGAAGTTTACAGTTACACAACGATTTAAGGTTCAAACAGAATTTTGTTAAGTTGAGCAATCGCTTAAAAAGGTAATGTCAAGTGCAAATGATACAATGCCCACTAAAATATCCCAACAAAAATAGATGCAGACAGAACCTATAATAGCTATACATGAATAAGGTCTTGCTGTTCCAGCACCAAATTTCATCCTTTACTGACAACTTATTTCCTAAATGTTTTACTGATATTACACCTGACTAACAAGTTGTCTATCTAGATAAAATGTTTGAGGGATTCTAATGGTAGTTTGCACCATAATATTTGATCTCCATATTTGCTGAAATATACAATATATGATAGGTTATATATTTTAAATTTGTTCTCTAATAAAAATTCTCCCCGCTCAATATAGTGTATTGCGATTTTGATTTTTAAGCATTGGGTGGTTTATAATGAAAAGGAGCTCCATTCAACCCATGGAATTGAGTGAGTTTTATCTAAATTTTTTATGTCCGTTTACATATCAAAGAATAGATAACTTGTTGTATGCTTACTTGCAGTATACACTAAATTTTTATATGTACTCCAATTTTTTTTCTGAGTGTTAATGCTCACATTGTTTGATATTTATGTAATATTGACACAAAAATTATTGAGTAACCAATTTTAAATGATTTTCTTAAAATCTAGAATTAATTGTAGCTCATTTCTTTGTAGGATTCAATGTCTGGAATAGATAAGAGCTGGATGAAAAATAAAAATAGGTTATCACCAGAATACAGAAATGGTGTTGAAAAATTTATTCAATTTGCATCTATAAATGTAGAAGTTGATGGCTTAATACCTTGCCCTTGCATTAAATGTAACAACGGAAGTTGCAAGACAAAGGATGATGTGTCAGCTGATCTGATAGTGTATGGCATAATTGAGAGCTACACATGCTGGGTAGCCCATGGTGAATCAGGTCATGTCAATTATCAAAATGATAGTGATGAAGTTGAGGATGATGCTGATGACGTTGCGGATGAGGCTGATGATATTGAGGGAATGATAAGGGATGGGCTAGGATTTCCTGATAACCATGTTCCAAACTTTGATGAAATGGATGGAGACTATGAAATTGATGAGTTGAGTGATGAACTTGCTAAATTTTGTAGGTTAGTGAAAGATGCGAAGGAACCACTTTATGATGGTTGTGATGAATACTCCAAGTTATCGTTCACCATGAAATTACTACAGCTAAAGGGATTTCATGGAATGAGCAATAATCTCTTTAATAGTCTGATTGCATTGTTATCAAAGGCGTTCAAGGGTTGTCGATTGCCTAAATCTTTCTATGAAGCAAGAAAGTATATTACTGACCTGGGACTTGACTACATAAAGATAGATGTTTGTGAAAAACATTGCATGTTGTTTTGGAAGGATCAAAAGAAAGAAGATGTATGTTCAAAATGTGGCGCTAGCAGGTGGAAGTATACCTCTCTTGACAACACAACCAAAGACAAGACTAAAAAAAGGAAAAAGTTAAGTTAGTAAAAAAGGTTTCTGTTAAGACTCTATGGTACTTTCCACTAATACCAAGATTAAAACGACTATACATGTGCTATCAAACAGCTTCAGAGATGAGATGGCATCAAGAAAAGCGCATAAATGATGGTAAACTAAGACACCCAGTTGATGCTGAAGAGTGGAAAAGATTTGATGAGATGAATCCATCTTTTTCTAGAGACCCTCGCAATGTTAGGCTTGGATTGGCTTCTGATGGATTTGATCCATACGGGAACATGAGTCATTCTTATAGCATATGGCCCGTTATCCTTATTCCATATAATTTACCTCCATGGCTTTGTATGAAACAAGATTATCTTATTTTATCCTTGATCATTCCTGGGCCAAAGTCTCCTACATACAAGATTGATGTTTATTTACAACCATTGATCGATGAGTTAAAGGAGTTGTGGGATGTAGGAGTTGAAGCTTATGATGCTGTATCAAAACAAAATTTTGAAATGCATGCGGCTCTATTATGGACAATTAATGATTTTCCTGCTTATGGATATTTGTCTGGATGGTCCACCCAAGGTGAGTTAGCATGCCCTTCTTGTCACAAGGATACTTGGTCTCTCAGATTGAAACATGGGGGGAAATTTTGTTATATGGGGCATCGTAGATTCTTACCACAAAATCATAGATGGCGGCGGAATGACCACGCGTTTGATGGGAAACAAGAACCACGACCTCGTCCTCAAGAACTATCTGGAGAAGAAGCTTTGAGTCAACTACATGACATCTTTGAAACAAACCTGGGAAAGAGAAAGAAAAGAAGTTCAAAAGAAAAACCTTCTCATGCTTGGAAGAAAAAAAGCATTTTTTTTTTAACTTCCTTATTGGAAGAGTCTTCGTGTTCGCCATAATCTTGATGTAATGCATATTGAGAAGAATGTTTGTGATAGTTTAATTGGAACCATTATGGATATTGATGAGAAGACTAAAGATAATTCAAAAGCTCGCAAAGACTTAAAAGATATGAATATAAGGCAGGAGCTTCTCCCGTGTATTGTGAATGGAAAGCTAAAAGTCCCTATTCCATGTTTTACTTTATCATCTGAGGAAAAAAAAGAGGTTTTGTGAATTCTTAAAAGAAATTAAATTTCTAGATGGGTTGTGCTCAAATATTTCTAGATGTGTGAATGTTGATGAGCGTAGAATTTTTGGGTTGAAATCTCATGATTTTCATGTATTTTTACAAAAACTCCTTCCTCTTGCAATGCGTAGAATCTTTCCAAAGGATGTATCTGAGACATTAACGGAGCTTAGTATATCATTTAAAGAGTTGTGCTCTAAAGTTTTAACGGTAGAAGATCTGAAGAGGTTAGAAGATCATATTGTTGTTACACTATGTAAAATGGAGCAGATATTTATACCATCATTCTTCGATGTAATGGTACACCTTCCCGTTCACTTAGCAAACCAAGCAATTCTTGGAGGCCATGTGCAATATAGATGGATGTATCCAATTGAGAGGTGATTATGTTTTACATATATTTTTTTAAATTTTCTATGTTTTAAATTTTCCTTGTTTCGTAGGTTTCTCCGAACATTAAATTCATATGTGCGGAACAAAAACCGAGCAGAAGGTTCAA
Source organism: Alisma plantago-aquatica (assembly GCA_963693085.1). Taxonomy (NCBI): domain Eukaryota; kingdom Viridiplantae; phylum Streptophyta; class Magnoliopsida; order Alismatales; family Alismataceae; genus Alisma; species Alisma plantago-aquatica. Next base: position 685,451,877 of record OY856409.1, read on the forward strand.
TAGCTGAGATGTATATCACCAATGAATGCTTGGTTTTTTGCTCAAGATACATGAAGGAGAATGAAACTATATTTAATCAGCCACGATACCATGACACTAGAGAGACAAAAATTTCATCTCAATATACAATTTTCAAATATATCGGGAAAACATTATCTGTAGGCACAACCATTAGCCTTAGTGTTAATGAATGGCAGCAAGCTCATAAGTATGTTCTTGAAAATTCAGATGCAATATTACCGTTTATAAGGTAACTTATATTTATTTAGCTACATTTTTACTTGACTTGATTTTAAGTTTTCCAATTTTAATATAAATATTCTTTAGTGAGCACAAACAACTAATCCAAGATATGGGTGTCCACAATATTGAGGCGCACCATAAAAAGTACTTCTTTGAGCGGTTGGAGAGTCGGGTAAGCTTTTAAATTACTCTAAACTAATTTAAACTAAAAAATAGACCATTGTGGTTAATGTGTATTTATTTATTATGATAGGTGGTTCAATTACATACACAAGGCAGAGTGGACGATGAACTTCTAAGTTTAGTTCGCGGTCCTGATAAAGAGGTGTTAACTTTTACAGGTCTAGACATAAATGGATTTCGATTCCATACTGAAGATCGTGATGATAGGTTAACAACACAAAATAGTGGTGTTCTTGTTAAAGTAGACTCCACCAATGGACCTTTTATCTATTATGTTGTTTTGACTGAAATTTTAGAGTTGAGATACACAGGTGGAAGACAAGCTCATATTTTTAGGTGTGAGTGGTGGGACATGCATAATGAAGGAAGAGGATTTGAGCGAAACAAATATGGTCTTGTTAGTTTAAATACAAAATGCAAGTTGAAAACCAATGAACCGTTTATACTAGCATGCCAAGCAGAACAATGCTTTTATGCCCGTGACCTTTCCAAAAGTAATTGGATTGTTGCTACTGAATCACCACCACGCGACTTGTACAACATGACACATGGAGATGAAGCTATTATTGATGATGAAAGTGCATTTCAAGAAAACACATCAAATTTATCTACATCTTCATCATTCCCCTCGGATGCATTTGATGTTTCAAATTGGAAGAGGCATGATGTAGTGAAGTCTTTGTCCATGAAATCTGCAAAGAAACAAGGATGGCTAGAAAAAGATGGAGACCATACATGGGAGACAATGAACTGAATTTATAATTTTTTAATCTGTATTTTCTTTATAGACTTTGGTTAATTTAACTAATTTCTTTGTGAACATTGATGGATATCATTTCCCTTGTGTTATCTACCATAATGTGATTATAATTAGCAAATGATTATACATGTTGCCTTTGATTGCTTCTTTTGATATTTTTTGGATCATTACCCTTTTAAATATTCTGATGAGATACATGTAGGAAATATGGTCAATCTGTCTAGTACCCACAACCAATTTGCTGGTAATTATGAGATTCTAATGGCTGGTCATTGTAGCAAGACCCAAAGTAAGTAATGTATGCTATATTTTTTAAATGTTTCAATTGAATCTCATGCGTATCTTGATAAATTTTAATTATGCAGATCAGTTAAAAAAGTAGAAATTTATACATAATGTTTTCCACTTAATAACTTCATCTTTGCAGAAAAATCTATTGATGAGATTGCACAAAAACGTGCACGCACGTTGATGGCTGGTCCATGGAATTCATCCAGCAACAATCCAAGTATAGTTTTAAAATAAATTAATATATGTCTCTATGCATACAGTAGTATAAAATTATGTTCATGAAATGTAGCTAAAACTAGCAACAATATTCAAAACCCTCATCAAGTTGAAGATTTTGTTCTTGCAAAAGAAAAAAATGGGGCACCATCCCTTCCTCACATGGGAGCAAGTCCCATTCAAATTTCTCAAGACAAGAATGTAGATTCCCTGCATGATGGTTTTCTTCAACAGATTCAAACCTATAAGAACTTTTTGATGAGAAAGATGAGTGAAGGTCTATTAGTTGTTGACTTCTATATTTTAGTTTTAAGGAAGAAGTATGTGTTCTTTATGCTAAATTCTTCTTTTCTTTTTCTTTTAGAAACACTAGCCCTTGACAATTTGCAAAAACATTCACATATGTTGACGTCTGGTCCAAGAAATCTATCCACTCAGAATATTGGTGATAATTGGACTTTGTATGCTTACAATTAATACATAATACCTTTTGAGCATTATGTTTTAGCAATACTTGTGTAAAATGCAGCCAACAATAGCCAAAAAAGTTGTAATCTGCATCAACGTGAATGTTCTGTTGTTTCGGATGAAAAGATACGGTCATCTCTACATGACAAGCAGTGCAAAGCTCCTCTAAATGTGCATGCTATAAAAGCTCAAGGTAACATTAAATCTGCATTTTTATATGTATGTATATATATCATATATTTTTTGCAAATATTGATAAAGTTAAGAATGTATATCAGTTCAATATGAAGATGGGGGACTAGCCATGAATAATCTTCAAGAAAATTACATGAACAAAGATGAAGTTGCGGTAAGGCAGAAAAATACGGGCAACAGTGCTCTAAAGTCTCAAAATGCTGGGCAGACTGCTGAACCAACTCAAAATCTGATCAAGAATAACTCTGGTGACAATTTGACTTTGTATCTTTACATGTAGATTATATTTCCTATGTATAAATAATGTTTTAACATTATTTCTATAAAATGCAGTCAGAATCAGCCAAACATCTTGTAATCCACATCAACTTGAGCATTTTGGTGTTGTGAAAGCAAAAAAAGGGGCATCGAATAGTAATGGTTTCTCTCTACATGACAAGCAAAGCAAAGATCATCCTGATGTGCATGCTAGAAATGTTCAAGGTAATATCCAATTTTTTTATTTATATATATGTGTCTATTATCCTACATAAGTATCTACTGATAGTTCCTAATGTATGGTTGTTCAATATGTAGAGGAAGGACTGGCCCGAAATATTGTTCAAAATTTGAAGGACATGAATAATGGTGATAATGATACTTCTACAAGTAATACAATATTCATTTCTATATACACCATGGTTTAACATCATTTTCATGACATGCAGTCAAATTTAGCCATAAAGCTTGTAATCCTTCGCATCAAGTTGAACATTTTGGAGTTGCAAAACAAAAAAGAGTGGAACAGAACAATGAGGGTGTTTCCTTACATGCGAAGCAACATGAAGCACCACCCATCACACATGCTAGAAAAGTTCAAGGTAATATTTAAATTTTAAATATTCAAGTGTTGTTTGCTTGTCCTATGTGTATGTATATATTTATATAGATTTGACTGTATTTCACTGTGAAGATGGAGGATTCACCATGGATGATGTTCCTAAAGGTCACACAATGGATGATGATGTTTCAGTAAGGCAAACAAACACTGGCAAGAGAATCTTGAGGGATCAATATGTTAATAATTACTCTGACCAAGCTACTGAACCACTTCAAAATTTGACCAAAAAGAATACTGGTGAGAACTAGACCTTGTTTGTACATAACTAATGCAAAAAAGCTTCTACATAAACAATATATTAGCTTTAGTTTTTTTGAAATACAGTTAATTTTGATAGTGAAACTTGTAATACACGTAAATCTAAACATGTTGGTGTTGGAAAAGAAACAAGAGGGTCATACAATGGTGAAGGTATTTATCTAAATAACATGCCATGTGTACCATCTCCTATTGTGCGTGATAGAATGGATTATGGTAAATCTAATATTTTTATATGTGTTCGGTAGTCTTTTACATATTTATTTTAGTGATTAAATTCGTAATATTTGGCAGCTCAACCTGAAGAGGAGGATTTGGTCACAGATAGAGTTCTCGAAGGTTCAATGAATGATGATGATGTACCCATAAGGCAGGCTAATGTTAGTAATAGGATTTTGAGGTCCCAGACATTAGACAATCACTCACAACCAGATACGGATCCAAATCAAGTTATGCAAGAGACAGATAACCATCATGGTAACAATTAATTAGTTCTAGCTTAATTATAAATAAGGTAATCATTATTTTATTCATTTTTTAGATCAACCGAAGAGAAAGAGGGTTAGAGGGAAAATGAAAAATATAAGCTTCAGGTCATTCAGAAATGGTGGTGGAGCTAAAATAAAGATAGAATTTAATTCTGAAGGTAATCCAATAAGTAAAAGCCAAACTCTTATGGCCAGTCGAATTGGAGTTATTGTTCGCAATTCCATAAATGCTCCTCTTAGTTATACAAGGTGGAGTCGCATGCCTAGTGAAAAGAAGGAGAAGATGCTCCAGTTGATCCAGGTTTCATATAGTTTTTATGTGTTACTTCATTGAATAATAAATGTGCATTTCTAATATTTTCTTAACTATTACGTAGGATGATTTTATCATTCATAGTGATGAGTTATTACCTGAGGAAAATGACCTCAGAACACGTTCAATATATCGATCATTGAATAAGGCTTGGCGTGAATTTAAGACTGAATTGTATGCTCTTTATTTGACATACGCCACTGATGATGAAGCTCTAAGAAATTGTCCTCCAAATGTAACAAAATCTGATTGGGAGTTTCTTGTGAAAAAATACTGGAAAAGTGACTATTTTCAGGTAAATTTGAAATAAATTTCTGAGTCTATACAATGATCTACTCTCTTTATTATTGATACTTTCTTGTAGCAATTTTTTACTTATCTTTATGTTTTTATCCATTGATCTTATTTTATGTTTATTTGCAAGGCTGCAAGTACTCGTAACAAGATCAGTCGTTCTAAATAGTCAATGCTTCACTGTACTGGAAGGACTCGATTTAGTGTTATAGAACATGAGGAAGTATGAAATTTGTTCTTATTGTTCCTATTTTTATAGTATAAGGTTATACTTCATATTTCATAATCTATTTTATGAAAATACAGACTATCAATAACAATGGAGTTGTGCCAAGTCGCATGAGGATGTTTGAAAAGACTCGAACGAGAAAAGACAAAAATCTTGTAGATGTTGTTGCTGAAGAAAAGATGGTAACCATGATTATAGCTCGACATAAATGTCAACAAATTTGCAAATTGAAAATTCTAACAATTTAATTTGTTGTTTAGGCACAAATCACAGATTTGGTGTCTCAGCGTGAACATGGAACAATTGAAATTAGCGACGATGAAATATGCTTGAAGATCTTTGGACCCGAAAGACCAGGCCATGTACGTATGCGGGTAAGTACAGTTGCAGGTCATTTTCGCTATAGAAATCCAATTTATATGAAGGAGATTGAAAAATATAAGAAACAAGCAAATGATGCACGAGCTAGAGTTGAACAAGCAGAAAAAGTTGCGGCAGATGCTAGAGCTAGAGCTGAACAGGCTGATCAGAAAGCTGAAAAACCTCACACTTACATCAGAGAGTTATTCAATGTAATAAAGTCTAGCAGGATTATAGATGGCATGAATATCGACAACCCTAATGATGAGGTATTTCCTATAACTCATGGACTTATGGAAGTCATTGTTTATTTATAACCATAGTTCATATTAATAACACTATTTATTTACAGGTTTTGGAGTAAGATGGGAGTTCCTATTACTCATGGACTTATGGAACTCATTCTTTAGATGACACAATCAAGCATTGGACCTCATAGATGATCATTTTTTTATTATCTTATTTGTAGATAATATATAAATGTTTTTAATTTAAGATTGGCAGTGTATTACCTGACTACTTTTTTGTAGTTAAGACAAAACTTCTAGTAATTGGAATGAAGATGATGGTAATCAGTCTTTTAGATGACTAATTTAGGATCATTCTTTTAAATATATATATAGCCTTGTTGCATCAATCAAGCTTAGGCATTTATAAAGAAGTGCATTGGTACTTGGTTTGTTGGGCTTTGGTTTTGATTTGGAAAATCTCTCACAAATTGGTTCGTAGAATTAGTAAAGGTGTTATATATGACCGGAATGAGTACATGGTGTGGTTGGTTATGTTTCATATATTTGGAATTAAGTAGTAAATATTTTGTTCATTTATACACATTGACTACTTCAACACTAGAAACACAGCTGTTGAAGGTAAGTTTTGTTTTGTTATCACTATGAACTACGAACTTCTTGTATTCTTTGTTTAGTGATCCATCACCAAGCAGTTTATCAAAATAGAAATACATGATTCAACATCACCCTCCAAAAAGGAACTCCCATGCTATGAAGCAGAGCCTGGATGAGCAATGATATAATGGTTCGCTGGTGTGATGGTGCTCTTGGATTTGCATAACTCCCGTCAAAGCTTTTCAAGTATATACTTATAATTCAACTATACTTGCATGTATCTACACTTCAGTTAATTCACATGAAGCACATCTTTCTTATCTACAAGCTTATCTAGTAATGTTGTTCCACTTGAAAACATCATGTAGGTGTTTCAAGACAAGGAGTTCCTGAACCCTGCAGTTAAAGCTTCTCAAGCTGTTTGGAGGCACAATTTATGGTGAGGTGATCAAGGGGATGTCTGTGCTTAAGATCAAATGATCAAGCGCAACCAGGGATGCCATAGAGCTTATGGGAGGGAGGTGTCCAAATTAAAGTTCGTTCTCATATCTGAATCTAGTAGCTACTCTTAATGTGGAAAATGTCAGTAAGGATATTTACTTTCTACATATTTCCGATTTCCTATTCATCACTTCTCATCTCTCTGTTTCCACATATACCCAACCAATCCATTTTCTTTTTTTCATTCTGGTCACAGGAACAGCTCAGAGACAGATTGACTCATGCTATCTAATGCAACTTGTCTACTATCATGAAGCTTCAAGTTTGTTATGCGTCCATATTTTAGATTTTAAGGATGATACCAAGTCTAGCCGCTTCCAAGTTGCCATCCACTAATCCTTTCTACCCATAGTCAAGGCAAGAGTATGTTTTTTCATGTGTATTGTCTTTTTCTTCTTTGGTTTGCTATTTCAAGCATATTTGTCACCCTTGGCTACCTCTTGGTCATCCCATGCATTAGTCATCTACTGTTGCAAGCATCTTGGAATATTTGTGCAGTTGGTTATGTGCTGATTCCACATACCTGTCAATTGCAGAAGATCATTCACCTAACTTCGTCGTCAAAGTTTGCAGATTGTGTATTCTTGCTCTGTCAAGCACGTTGAAACAATGTGTGGCACCTTTTGTCTGTTTGCATCTTCTAACACTATATCGAGAATAGTCTAGCCCGGATTTGTTATGTAATCTTCGTAGAATAAATGGTCTTTGATGTCGTTTATTTGCATCTCAAGGAGCTATTTTTGTTCATGTACTTTGAATGTTTGAATGGCAAATTATTTTACTAACGGTTAGTCGATGGCAGTTGTGCTTCAAGATGTTCACTCTCTCTCTCTCTATGCTAGTACCTCACGATTTAGCTTTCTTTTTTAAGTCAAATGATACATTATTGCCCTTTGTAATAGTTTAGTATATACAACCAACAAATTTGTGTTTTTTCTAGAATAATGACTTATTTGCTCCAACTTATATTTGGGTAGATTCAGCTGTACTAATTCAACTTTTCTTGACTAGTATTTATTGTATATTTAGGTTGGTGTTTTAGGCTGGTTCTTTCTTTGCCCCAGCTCCAAATCTTATTATGCTTCTAGAGAAGATTAGTCAATATTGCTCAATCATTTTTAATCTCCAGATTGAATCACTATCTTTAACATTCCATGGTCATGATCTCATAGTGGATTCAGAGTTGGAGCTCAACTATGGAAGGTAGGCACAAGTGTGGCCTTTTTCTTAAAATTGGTTTATATGTATACATGTCTGATTTGGATTCTAATTTGCTTAGGCGTTATGGTCTTCTTGGATTAAATGGCTGTGGTAAGTCAACACTTCTAACTGCTATAGGATGTAGAGAACTCCCGATCCCTGAGCATATGGATATATACCATCTCACACAAGAGATTGAAGCATTTGACATGTCTTCTAATTCAACTTTTCTTGACTAGTATTTATCGTATATTTAGGTTGGTGTTTTAGGCTGGTTCTTTCTTTGCCCCAGCTCCAAATCTTATTATGCTTCTAGAGAAGATTAGTCAATATTGCTCATATGATATGGATGCTAATGGGACATAAGCCTTTTTATATTGACAAAACACAGCTGCTTTTGTTTTTTTGAATATGGGCAAAATAAGACTAGGTTTCTAATTATGTGCATACCCACAATTAGCTAGAAAATTTATGCAGCAATTGTCAAATGCAGATCCTTAAATTTCAAATGCATTTCAGCAACTACAAATACATATTGATAAGGCACCTCTCTTTTGTCCTATGCTGGCTTTTCTATTTGGCATGTCTTACTTTCTTGGAGAAACTATATAATGGCAAGTTGTTTCTTTATAGCTAGTGCTGTATTTGCGAGATATTGTGCTTCTTCAATAACAACAATCAAAATGTATTCAGTCATTAAAGTTTATTACTGGAAGACATTTCGAACCTAGGTTGCTTTCTTGGTACAGTTCGAACCTAGGTTTGCTTTCTTGGTGGCTCTTCAGCTGATACAACAGGCCATCTTTGCCCACTTATCGTCATTAAAATTTGCCCATTCAACAAAATTCCTGTCACACATCTCCATTTTATCTAGCCTGCAATGTCGGTACTTTCCCAACATTCTATTCTTTCATGTGAATAATAGAACCTTAGATTAACATCAGATTTCAGGGAACCCCAACATCATGATACTATAAGCAAACTGTAAAAATTCTGAACTCGCAAGACACACACAGGCTCCACGATGATAGTTTCCAATCATCATAACCTGTCCTTTTGAAAAGATTTCGGCTCCATGTGCACTGAACATGTGAGATCGTGTCATTAAATTCCATAACCATGCTCAATCTAATACACTAATGCACTATATGGCCAAATGCTCTATTTTGATGTAGTGTACTTTGACTTTGTTGGCCATTATAATTATGTAATGCTTTTGGCAATTTTCTTGGTTATAAGACAATTTCAATATCCTGTATCAAGAAAATCATTCAATATCTTATTGTGCACTCGCCTTGGGTTTTCACTATCAGTGTAATCCCCTTTTGGTGAAGCTATTGACGGAAGTGAATATCTTTCTGAGTGTGGCAGCTAAATATTTCAGATTTAACACGCATCATTCCTTATATGTTGCAGAAATTAATGTGCTTTTTTAGAGTTCGGCCAACTTTTGGACAACTTTGTTTGAATTCACTTGAAAATAGCACTTCCAGTGCCTGTAGTTTATGTTTCGGTGTACTTCCATTGGAAGTATTCATTTCTGTAGTCTGTTTGTTACCATAACATGTTGGATTGACATTGCATGAACTGAGGCACTCCTAATCCCATTTTGGATGAGGTTCTGTTCCATCTGTAGTCATGAAATAACTCAATAAGTTTGATGCATGCAATAACATAACTATTTATCTTTTTCCTCCCACGTATCAAACCATGTGAATTAGCCTCCTTTCACCTTACATGATCCTTTCAAATTTTCAATTTCCAGAAGGGCTATGAAAAGGGGACCAACAATGGATGCAGAACAAGAGGCTATTGGAGGAATGAAGGTAATATCAATACTGTATGACATATGTTTATAACGAGCATTATGGAATGAAATGCATTGACTCTTTGTAGGGAAAATTTACTGCCATAGTTATGTGCTGGATATTGGGCACTGGAAGCTTATTTCCAGGGAACAACATGCTAACTATTGAAGATTACTATTCTTCCTTGTTTCCGGTATCATTTGCTATCCATCTTTACGATGTAGCTCAAGATTCCCTGAAAATTACTATCTTTGGCCGGTGCTATCGTTAAATTATCCCTGTCAATCTATGACTGACACTTGCATTATGGTTTCTGTGCATGTAGAGGTATCATCCCACAAGAGTACTATCAATTATGTATCAACCAGTTGTTGTTGCAACAGTTGCTATACTAGCACATTATGAAGCAAGACTCAGTACTAGGAAACGCAACTTGACAGGATATGGTATATTCTGCATGAGTTCATTCCTTGTGATTGTTGTAAGCAGCTTCCTGATAAGTTCTTATCTCTGTCATTAAAGTCTCTCATTGGTACTAAGTTTAAATTATACTATGACGATGGTTTAGTTGAAAGCTATTTATACTATTATTGATACAGTTGGACCTTGTTACATCTGGGAAAGGAGGTCTTCATGCTTTCATTGTCTTATGTGTTATCAGTGCATCATTTGGGCTTGCAGATGCCCATGTCCAGGGTGGTATGGTTGGTGATCTGTCTCTAATGCGCCCTGAGTTCATTCAAGTAAGTAGGCAGTGCATTTCTCGTGTTTTGATCATTCTCTAATAAGTGATGCACGTAACATGAACAAAAACCTGTTTTCCAGTCATTTTTGGGTGGCCTAGCTGCATCTGGTGCAATTACTTCTGCTTTGAGGTTAATCACAAAGGCTGCATTTGAAAATAGTACAGATGGTCTTCGCAAAGGAGCCCGTATGTTTACTTATCACAGATGTGGAATTATTTGCTTATTGCTTTCTAAAATATTATTTATCGATTAAGAGACTTTTTATCGAGCAAGGAACCTGTGGCTAGAACACCATTGTAACAGAATGTCAATGAAATTCTTCTACTTTCTTGAATCAGTTCAGAGAAAAAGGGCGTCTTAGACAAGAATTATAACTATCATCATCTTCCTCAATCCTAGCCATTCTAGGTAGGTTTAGATTCATTTCTATTCATTTTGTTTTGCCTAGAATATCAAATATTTGTTTTGCCTAGAATATCAAATACGAGGCATGATTAGAGAACATGATAGCTGTTCAATAATCTGAGAATGGATCTGAATTCACTATAAAAGATGGCTCTGCCGTATGTTAAGTGATTGATTGACAGTTCTAGTAGAAAGATTTTTTTTCTAGTATGTTGCTTGAATATAGCAGATTCAACCACTCATAGAATGGAGTGAAAGTTTTGTAACAGTTGCAATGCATGCTCTTAAATCCATAGAAGTAACCACATTATTTAATCCATCTGTGGAAGTAACTGCATTATTCAACCACCACAAAGTAACTGCATATATTCAGCCTGTGAAAATAATTAGTCGCCATGCCCCTGTCTTAACTACCATTTTCTTCGCAGTAATTTTAATTCTTGTATTTTTATTCTGATTGAGTTCCTATTATAACAGAGCAAGTGGTTGATATGTTCCATTTTCGGAATCGTTATTCTGTGGAGGCGTGATGCAGAAGCTTTATGGGCAGCAATGGGATCTGTTATCAATGTTCAGTTATCTGTTACTCTGAAACAGATAATCAACCATGAGAGACCAGTCCCTGGGTTGAGACTGGACCCGGGGATGCCTTCTTCACATGCCCAGTCCATCTTCTATTGTGCGTTATTTTTAGCACTTTCAAGTAAGTTTTGAAGTTTTGGTTCATAAACAACTATAGTTTTAATTCTAGAGCAATCTTAGATGGAAAGTCAACTTCTTCTTCTATGTTCTTACTAGTTTTTGGTTTAACCTACTCAAATGTATGAAGCTACTACTTCTTGAGGCTGATGCGGATACAAAATAAAAACATGTCGAGCAGCAGCAGTACTTGAACAGTCTAGTAGGGAGTTTACTTGTCCCTATTATCAAGACTTTTTGGGAGGATATCATTCTTAAAGGAAACATGTAAAAGCTCTCATTTCCATTAACGCCGATCAGGTATTGTAGTATTTTAGATTTCATTTTTTACATATTCCACTTGGAGTTTTGCTCAATTAGACAGTTTCTACCTTAGAGCTAGACAAACTTGATAATAAAGTTGTTTTACGAATATAGTTAAAAATATTTTAGTTTTCCCTTTTAAATGCAACTTGAAACAAATTTGTTATTGTCTACATTCCTTTTTTTAATGAGTAGTATTTTTGGACGTATCTTATGACTTCTTATAAATGAGTATATATTGTTTCTTTATTTGTCAATATCATCCTTTTTCCGTGTCAGTCTTCCCTCTTTGCATTCAGTGAAGAAAGGGACAAGATCACAAATAACTCAAGAAATGAAAATGATGAGTTAGTCTATACATCTACAACTTGTTTGTGGATGCCCAACATCTATCAGAATTCCTAGAATTAACACATAAATAAAAAAGTGTATGAGAGCAATTACACTCTTCAAAACATATCCACTACATGTCTGCATGAAATAACTTTGAATATGTGATGTTCATCCAAGTCCGATGGTCATAGGAGAATGCTTGATATGCCACATATACACCTCATCCTGGGAAATAAATATGGGCCTTTGTGTTGGGTATTGTTGATGTAAAAGAATTCTAAAATTTAACTATACGACTATGTAGAATTCAATTGATATAATCATATCACCTGGTCCCAACTATTATTATTCATTTAAATAAAATAGAAACTGCTTTTTTGGATCCATTATGAAATGGATTTCTTGTTTTGTCTTAATGCTTTAAAGAATATGTAACTCATTACCTTAGGAATTTTGTCTAACTTTTAATGCTCTCTTGGTAGAATGTCTGATTGAATTATATCTAATTGTTACTACTTACATGTATGTGTATATACATTCAGTTCATATGCAATACATGTCGACCTTCTCCACAATTTTTGGTAGTGCCTATGAGTTTCAGATGGAAATATGTGGAAATCTTACAAACATTACATATTGCTGTCGACTAATTTCGCATGTCTGTATATGTATGTTCGACAATATTCTTATGAGTGTTCTTTTTTGCAGTAAAATATGAGGCATGATTAGAGAACATGATAGCTGTTCAATAATCTGAGAATGGATCTGAATTCACTATAAAAGATGGTATGTTTCACATGAAAATATTATTGAAATGTAGAATTTGTGATCCTTAGATGATCAAGTCATGGTTTCTACTTCTCTTTTTCAGGCTACTTTTGCCCAGCATTGTGCAAGGTAATAAAAATTGTGAGAAAGAGAGGAAGTGTTTCTCCCAACAAAGCTTCAATGTGAGTATTGCTGCTAGATACCACCTGTGCAAAAACACTAGAATCATCTTAATCACTATATTTTTTTATGTTGGTTTGTAGATGGATTTCAAGAAGCTGACAGACTGACTTATGGGGTGAGACTGTTGTATCGCACAATGTCACAGTGAATATTGAGCTATAGTTGGTTTCTTGGACGATTGTCTCTGAGGTGACCACTGACAAGAAGATTTTGAAAAAGACCTTGAAGGAAGGTGAAAGATATGATCGTCCTACCAAATGTGCTATCATTTTGAGGAGAGAAGACATTTTATATATCTACAAATGTTATACAAAAAATGAACGAGCAGAAAACATGCCTTAATATCTTTTTATCTTTTTCTTTATTTCATTGTAAATACATTTGTGGCTAGAATCTGAATGTTGTATTGATACACTTCAGTTGAAAAGAAATACAAGTTTATATATATTCTCTATACATGTGTATATATCTATATATGTACGCCCATGTGCTTGCTGTCACGCTTGATTGTGCCCTACTGACCGTGTGCCAGCATGTGTGTTTACCTTTTTGTGCACATCTGTCCAAGTGTGCCCACCTGTGTGTGCATGCTTTCCTACACGCACCTAGAGGCATGCACATGCTTGCTCCAGCCCATGGCCCTCTTGTGCCCACATGGACACCAACGCCTTCTTGCATTGTTGCCATGTCTACATGGCGCCAACCCCTATGCATGGATACACCAATGCCTGTGAGAACATGTTTGCATTGAGGCTATCATGTACGTGTTTGTATAGAAGCTTGTATAGAATCATTCCCACATGCATTTTCATGTATCTCATGCATTTTCTATCCATTTCCGGCCTTTTAATAAGCCGTCTTTGGTACCATTTTCCGACAATGTCTGGTCAGTCCCGGCATGTACATAATGCCAATTTTGATGGCTTCTCCGGCATCCCTTAATATGCCGGAAAACTTTTGGCGGCACGCTTTTCAACGGCATTTATCCGGCATAATTTAAAATGCCGGATAATAATAAAACCGGCATAATTGTAGACTTTATACGACATTTTTCTATGCCGGCCAAGGTGATATTTGTTGTAGTGAGGGAAAAGAGGGGGCACTAGAGCTAGGTTAGTTTTGCTAGGTTCCTACTGCGGAGACTAGGGTTAAGGGTTTAAAGGTTGATTTGATTATTAACTAAGGATGAACAAGAAAGAAGTTAAAGGCAGAAATGAAATCTACATTAACCCTAGACTAGATTAAGGCTAAACAAGCAAGAAAGGATTAAGCTAGGTATGAAATGGAAAATTACACTAAGGCAAGCAAGAGAGAATCAAAAGAACAATTAAAGAGCTACAGTAGCATGAACAAGACAAGAGCAAAGCAAGAAGCTAACTAAGAAAGGAAAGAACTAATTATACTAAGCAAGCACAAAACTAAGGTTTCAAGCAGTAAAGAGATGTGTGGGCTGTTTAGGGGTATGAACTTATCACTTAAGTTGGGGGTTACATATGAACATTATGATTACATTTAGATTATCCAAACCAAACAATAAGTTAGAGTCTAATGAATTAACCTAAGCTACTAACTGGCCATAGATATGCTAGGTTGTGTATAGGGCAACTAGTCCCTAACACCCCCTACTACCCTTACGAGGCTCAATTGGGTTAGGGATTAGGTTCAATTCAATTAGAGTCTAATCAAGTCTAGGTTTCTAGATTAGGCATTCCTAGGGAAATTAGGGGATGAGGGTAGTAATGGGGAGGTGAAATTAGGGCTTTGGACCCCAATTCCCCCACATTCTAGCCTTGAGAAGGCTCCATGCTAATTGCATTAGAATTATCTAATCTAGCTACTTAGATCTCTCACTTAGGTTTAGGGAGATTGATTACGATGTAGGAATATGGGAGGCAACCTAGGGATCCAAGAATTGGACCTAGGGGCAAATCCCAAAATTCACACATACAAGTAATTTTCCTAAATTCCTAGGTGATTTCACACACAAACCAACAAGAAATTCATGGAGAATGAGATACAAATAGAATATAATCATTAACAAATGGAATTACGACGTTTACATGTCATTTTCCCCCCAACATGGTATCAAAGTAACATAATATCCCCTAAACAGCCCACCCACAGGGGCCTAGCTACTCATAGAAATGGAAAATACAAAAAGAAAGGAGAAGGAGGTAGAAGAAAACATGGAGCTCGGTGTGAATGAAGAAGTCCTCCTCTTCAGCAGCTACAGGGCATCCTCCTCCCTCCTCCAAGGTGCAAGGGTGTGAAATGATGGGGATTATGGGTAGGAACTAGTATAAACTAGTGATTTGGTGGTGGAAATGGTGAAATGGAGTGAACTTGAGGTGGATATGGAGTGGAATGGAGTGGATGGAGATTTGGGGAGCTAGGAGGGGGTAGAAGGTAGCTAGCCTCGTGCCCCAACCGCCACCTAGGTATATATAGGTATGGGGAGGAAGCACTAGGTCAAGTGGGGGCAAAATGGGAAAAACAATGAAAACTAGGTGAGTTTTGTGAGTAGCACGACCGTGGTGGGTCACCGCGGTCGTGGTGGGTAGGGTAGGCCATGAATGTGGTGGATGGGCACGGTCGTGGGAATTAAAATGGCTAAATGTTAGGTTGGTGGTCAAATTTGGGCTGAAAAGGCCACGACCGTGGTGGTCACCACGACCGTGGTGGTCACCACGACCGTGGTGGGTTGAGGGTAGCACGGTCGTACTGCGTAGCACTGCTGTGGTGGGATCTGGTAGCACGGCCGTGCTGCGTGGCATGGCCGTGGTGGGAGATGGTAGCACGGTCGTGCTGCATGGCATGGCCATTGTGGGTGATGGTAGCACGGTTGTGCTACGTGGCACGGCCGTGGTGGGTGGTCGTAGCATGGCCGTGGTAGAGTATGCTCTGCAGCTGCTTCAAAATTGAGATTTTTCCTATGATTTCTTCATTTGCAGCACGACCGTTCTGTGTTACCACAGCTATGTTTGGGGCTTTGCTTGCACTTTGAGCTTCAAACTTCGTTATCCATGGACTTCTTTGCTTAAGCTTGACTCTTGGCCACTTGGGGTAGGTTGGGGGACTTTGGGGCCTTCTTTGGGCCCCTCCATCTCTCTCGTCCATCCAAGTGTTGTCCAAGTACCTAAAAAACATGCAAAAAATGTAAATAAGTGCATTTTACACAAATATGCATATTAAGGGAAATAACATGTAATCTAATAGGTATAGATGTGATTGAAATGCAAAATGCCACAAGATGAAGCCCTAAAATAGGGCTGAATCACCACCCCAAACTTGAAACATACTTGTCCTCAAGTATGCTCCAACTCAATCTCTCTACAAATCTTCCACAAATAAGAAATGACATATGCAATGTAAAAGATGATTATTGTTGAATGGTATCAAAGATGACTAAGTACATGCATTCCACCTCTCTCCTCTCATTCTTTCATAATCCAATCATGAAAAGAGCACAAAGCATATGAAATTCAAATATAACGCATAGAATACACAAGTTATCCATATTTCTTCCATAAATTTCCGGGTAAACCGTTTCATGATGGTGTTAATCAAGGATGACTAGGAGTATTGTTTCACATTTATGCATTCAATCTTATGTTTCAAATCACACCAAAAGACCAACATGGCTGCGAAAAAAGGCAAAATGAGCTAAGTTTGATGCTTCTTATCTCAATGGGTATGAAATTGGAAGAAAGGGTTGCGGTTAGATTTTTGGAGTGTTTTTACACACTCATCTTTTCTTTATTTGAATGCTCTTCAATAGGAGCATCCTTTTATTTTATTTTTGCATTTTTTTCTTTGCCCTTGGGGTAGGTAGGGCATATGGTGATGGGAGTGAAGTGGTGAGATGTAGATGTGGCCACCCCAAACATTTGGAGGTGGCCACGGCTAATATGTGCACTTTGGCATCCTTTCATGAGGCAGAGGGGTAAGAAGATGGTGAGTGAAAAGTCGGGTCAAAGAGGGGTCATAGGTATGATACTCCACATAAGACATCCTGCATAAAAATTAATCCAATACTTCATCCTAGATATCAAACCACATGAATGAATAAGATGAAATTTATATATCAAACAAGTGATTCCACGAGCACTAAGCATTCAAAGCTTGCTCAAGTTCACAATTCAGCCAAATCTATCACAATCATGAGAGAGGTCATGCACATATAAAAAGTCAAACATTGATATCACTTAGCAATAAAGAATGACATTTCATTTGCACTAGTCAAAGGTCGTCATTTTTACTCAAAACAGTAGAGATTGGGTCAGAACACACTTTTTAGACAAGAAATCTCAAATTTGGGCAAAATTGGCCAAAATGATGCCAAGTTTCCTCCAATCACATCTAAACCTATATTATTGAACTTAAAATAGCAAACAAGAAAATCCTAGCTAAAACATGTAAAAATTACCAAAAATCTACATGATAAGCAATGCATGGAAAAAAGAGCAAACTTTTTGAAAATTACGCAAAAATAGCAAGGAAGAAAACTACATGGCATGCAAGTATGCAAAACAAGCACACAAAGTATGGATGCACAAATATGAGAGATGGTTTTACTGTTCAGTCATCTTGAGAAAAAACTTAGAACAAGGAACATAGAAGAAAGTGGGGTAAACAGGGGCTTACCGCCCTACCACCCCAAACTTTTAAACCATGTTGTCCTCAACATGAAATAGAAGCTCAGAATGGTAGGGTAGAGGGCATGGAGTCATGGTAGATAAATGCCAAGAGGGGAGACATATCCCAATGTGTCCATTGAGCATGGGATAGCCTCCACGGTCGTGGTGTGCACCGCACCCATTTTGGAATGCATGCAACACGACCGTGTTGTGTGGCACGGCCGTGCTGATATCCTTTCCGTAGCTTCTCTACTGATTTGCAATTTTCTCTTCATTTTTGTTCTCCTCCTTGTCAATATCATCCATGCATCACTCTCCTTCCAATGTACCTGTCCTAAAATGACATAAACAACAAAAACCATCAAGCACAAAGTGTGTGTGTGTTTTCTTGGAAAGTGTAAAAGCAAAGTAAAAGTATCAAAAATTGAAGTTTGGGTGAAAAAATACCAAACCTAGGTGGGTTTCCTCCCACAAGCGCTAAGTTTCATGCCTTCAGTTGGGCTTATTGTTCTATCACCATCAACCATGGTCCAAAAACAAAATGTTTTCACCCCCATCATAAGCAATCCTCTAAAATTCTTTCCTTGATTGATCTTCCTCTGAAGGGTCATGCGAGCTTCGTAAGTCCTTTTCAGTAATTCTCTCTCCTTGGGGATCATCATCATAGATCTTAATCAGCCTTAAGACCCTCAGAAATCTCATGCCATAGGTTTTCTCTCTCTTGAGGAACGGGTCTTCATAGGCACCAAAGAGAGGGGTCTCAATCATATCCATTTGCTCATGGGAAGTAGGGGGAGCATGTGATAGTTGTGGTGGGGGCATTGGTGTTGATGGCCGTTGGACTCTAGGTGGAGGAGGGCATTGAGGTTGGAAGGTGAATTGGTGGGAGGGTTGTGGTGATGGAGGTGGTAGAATGAATTGAGGTTGGAAGGTGAATTGGTAGGAGGGTTGTGGCAATGGAGGTGGTGGTAGTGTGTAAGGCTTAGGATAGCCTTGGTGGTAGGGTAGTGGAGGAGGGAATTGAGGTTGGAAAGTGAAGTGGTGGGAAGGTTGCGGCAATGGAGGTGGTGGAGATGTGTAAGGCTTAGGATAGCCTTGGAGGTAGGGTGATGGAGGAAATGGATGGGTTTGTGCATTTTGGCCTTCCATCTTATCTTCTCCGAGTGGCTTGTTACATGTACAAGGCACAACCAAACAAAAGAAAGCAAGTTAGCAAACCAATATACACAAAGAATGCAAAGAAAAATGAATAAAGAATAGCAATGATGAGGGTAGTAGGAAAAGTCAAAGCAAAACTAACTAGCTAGGCCGAGTGCCTCTAATCCCCGGCAACGGCGCCAGAAAGCTTGGTGCGATTCCGCTAGAGGTGCAACACACTAGCCGATTTGACTCGACTAGATGCGCCCCACGAGGTCGAAACACACGTGATGGGTTTTTTCTTTCGAAATTTTTAAACCTAAACTAGCTACCTACGTCTACTAAAACACTACACCCGCAAGTGCACGGGGTCGTGCCGTAGTATAGGAAGGTGGCAAGTAAAGGGTCGATCCACAGGGAAAAGAGGGGGCACTAGAGCTAGGTTAGTTTTTCTAGGTTCCTACTGCGGAGACTAGGGTTAAGGGTTTAAAGGTTGATTTGATTGTTAACTAAGGATGAACAAGAAAGCAGTTAAAGGCAGGAATGAAATCTACATTAACCCTAGACTAGATTAAGGCTAAACAAGCAAGAAAGGATTAAGCTAGGTATGAAAAGGAAAATTACACTAAGGCAAGCAAGACAGAAGCAAAAGAACAATTAAAGAGCTACACTAGCATGAACAAGACAAGAGCAAAGCAAGAAGCTAACTAAGCAAGGAAAGAACTAATTATACTAAGCAAGCACAAAACTAAGGTTTCAAGCAGTAAAAAGATGTGTGGGATGTTTAGGGGTATGAACTTATCACTTAAGTTGGGGGGTGACATATGAACATTATGATTCCATTTAGATTATCCAAACCAAACAATAAGTTAGAGTCTAATGAATTAACCTAAGTTACTAACTGGCCATAGATATGCTAGGTTGTGTATAGGGAAACTAGTCCCTAACACCCCCTACTACCCTTACGAGGCTCAATTGGGTTAGGGATTAGGTTCAATTCAATTAGAGTCTAATCAAGTCTAGGTTTCAAGATTAGGCATTCCTAGGGCAATTAGGGGCCAAGGGTAGTAATGGGGAGGTGAAATTAGGGCTTTGGACCCCAATTCCCCCACATTCTAGCCTTGAGAAGGCTCCATGCTAATTGCATTAGAATTATCTAATCTAGCTACTTAGATCTCTCACTTAGGTTTAGGGAGATTGATTAGGATGTAGGAAGATGGGAGGCAACCTAGGGATCCAAGAATTGGACCTAGGGCCAAATCCCAAAATTCACACATACAAGCAATTTGCCTAAATTCCTAGGTGATTTCACACACAAATCAACAAGCAATTGATGGAGAATGAGATGCAAATAGAATATAATCATTAACAAATGGAATTACAATGTTTACATGTCATTTTCCCCCAACATGGTATCAAAGTAACATAATATCCCCCAAACAGCCCACCCACAGGGGCCTAGCTACTCATAGAAATGGAAAATACAAAAAGAAAGGAGAAGGAGGTAGAAGAAGCCATGGAGCTCAGTGTAGATGAAGAAGTCTTCCTCTCCAGCAGCTGCAGGGCGTCCTCCTCCCTCCTCCAAGGTGCAAGGGTGTGAAATGAAGGGGATTATGGGTAGGAACTAGTATAAACTAGTGCTTTGGTGGTGGAAATGGTGAAATGGAGTGGATTTGAGGTGGATATAGAGTGGAATGGAGTGGATGGTGATTTGGGGAGCTAGGAGGGGGTAGAAGGTAGCTAGCCTCATGCCCCAGCCACCACTAAGGTATATATAGGTGTGGGGAGGAAGCACTAGGTCAAGTAGGGGCAAAATGGGAAAAACAATGAAAACTAGGTGAGTTTTGTGAGTACCACGACCGTGGTGGGTCACCACGGTCGTGGTGGGTAGGGTAGGCCACGGACGTGGTGGATGGGAACGGTCGTGGGAATTAAAATGGCTAAATGTCAGGTTGGTGGTCAAATTTGGGCTGAAAAGGCCACGGCCGTGGTGGTCACCATGGCCGTTGTGGTCACCACGGCCGTTGTGGGTTGAGGGTAGCACGGCCGTGTTGCGTAGCACGACCGTGGTGGGGTCTGGTAGAACGGTCGTGCTGCGTGGCACGACTATGGTGGGATATTGTAGCACGGCCGTGCTGCATGACACGGCCGTGGTGGGTGATGGTAGAACAGTCGTGTTGTGTGGCACGGTCGTGGTGGGTGGTCACAGTACGGCCGTGGTAGAGTATGCTCTCCGGCTGCTTCAAAATTGAGATTTTTCCTGTGATTTCTTCATTTGCAGCACGACCGTTCTGTGTTACCACGACCGTGTTGGGGGCTTTGCTTGCACTTTGAGCTTCAAACTTTGTTATCCATGGACTTCTTTGCTTAAGCTTGACTCTTGGCCACTAGGGGTAGGTTGGGGGAGCTTTGGGGCCTTCTTTGGGCCCCTCCATCTCTCTCGTCCATCCAAGTGTGGTCCAAGTACCTGAAAAACATGCAAAAAAATGTCCATAAGTGCATTTTACACAAATATGCATATTAAGGGAAATAACATGTAATCTAATAGGTATAGATGTGATTGAAATACAAAATGCCACAAGATGAAGCCCTAAAATATGGGCTAAATCAGGCATTCATATGAAATAAGAGACATAGTGCCTTTCTTTTCCAACCCTTTATTGTACTTGAAATATTCCTTTTTTGTATGTCTTTTTTATGGCAGAAGAAGCATTTCATGTTGGACTTGCTTTTCCCAATCTTTCCATCTCCTAGCTTAGACACCCCACCTTATACAGGAGAAGTTCCTTTCTTTGCTCCTTTATCCTTGCAGCAACACTTGTTGTGGGAGCTTAGATGTACAACAGGGACCCCTCTATTCTTAAGTCTCTCTTCTTCTTGAACAAACATGGCCAATAAATTATTTATTAACTATTTTTCCTTTTATGTGTTGCAAGAGACCTTGAATGATCCACACTTACTAGGCAAGGAAGTTAAAATGAAGTGAACGAGAAATACATCAAAAATGGATAATTCCATCTCATTAAGTTGGGTAGTAATATCTCTCATCTCCATGATGTGTTCATGGATCCCACAAGAACCATTGTACTTCACAGAGCACATCTTAGCTATTAAAGTGTTAACCCTAGACTTGCTATAAGAAACATATTGTTCCTCCACTGCTTTTAAAAATATTTTATCAATTTAGATGTAGGAATAGAATGTCTAACATGCTTTTCCAGATTGCATGAGCAACAAACTAAGCCTATTAGAACGTTCTCACTTATCATAATTGGCCTTTTCAGTAATGGTTCTTTCCTTTGTTAGTGGTTGTGGCTTTTCCACTCAGAAAGTTGTCTAAGTCCATACACCCTAATATAAACATAACCTTTTCTTTCCATTCATCAAAAATTGAACCATGGATATTTGGAATGTTGTCATTACCGCATAATGATGAATAAATAACAACAATAAATGATATGTTTATATTAAACCACAACTTGAATATAAAAGTAAATCTCGAGGTCTACTTTATTTATTTTATAATACTAATCACAATTAGTCATTGTAAATCATATTTGGATATATTAGTAATACTTAGTAGGATTAGTATATAATATGAGTCATGCCCATATAATAAAAAATACAAATAGAAGAAAGAAACATGCATTAATATAACACAATATGTTCACCTTTGGGCCAAGTATTATATATCCTAAGACATGTTCAACTTTGCCACGTTGTACTTAGTACCAGTATGATAGTGCACCTTTAGGTGGTATCTCTATTACCTAAATTAAGTAGTGTCCTTTTTTTATAATATTATTTCTCAACTACACAAATAGGCTCACTATTGTAAAATTTAACGTTCATTCAAAGTTTCCAATAAAACATCAAGTTGTAATCTAGGATTGTGTAGTTCAAAAGATCACATTTCCATTAAAGCATGTGTGCTAACAGTGTATTGATTACTTATTTATACACACTTCTAGTAATGCATGTGGGTTAACAGTGTATTATTTACTTGTTTATACACACGATCCTCATAAACATGCTCATTAACAGCAAAAAAGAATATTTATCTATTATTCTATCTCATATGAACACATTGTGCTTCAGTAAATGATGATGCTTTTATATTAAATTATTTGTATAATAACATTATTGACACTATGATCAAAGAAATAAGAGAAAAGGGGAGTAGAAAAAAATATTGTTTCATAACTGAAGAACAGAACTGATTCAATTATGCATTGTTTCTCTACAAACATGTTTCATAACAAGTTTGTCAAAGTCAAGGAAATGGCGTCCTTTTCATAGGAAGGTTTTCTGAAATTTAATGAAATCGAATATCAAAAAATGAGGAGAATTACAGTCTATATGAAAGAGCGAAGAACCTGGCTCTTGATACAAATTTTTAGAAAATTTTATACTCGTAAACTGTGCAGCTTCCATCGTCAGTAGTCTCATTTCTCTGAGAAAGACCAAGAATGTCGTCCATAGGCAAGGGGGCTCCAAGCAGAAATGAGAACCACCAAAAGTGTAAAATAAAACAGAAGTTAGTTTCTCTCTCATGTAGATTCCCCAACAGATTTATGTCAGTTACAGGATAGAATCTATGAAAAGAGGACCACTCCTTTATAATATTATTTATTGCCTCTCCATCTATCATGAAGAGACACATTGGTTATGACAACCAACCCAATAGACGCATCCTTGGAGGAAAAACTCTTATTAAATGTATTAATTTATTTTGGACCACACTAAATAGGATTTTTTTAACATAGGGTTGACTAACTGAGTTTCACTATATATAAAATCTCAGACTAAAATCTTATCTTAAAAGTTATATATATACAATTTGTGATGAAAATAATTGATAAAATATTTAAACAATGTGTAGGCCTCAAGAACACTAATACTAGATGGGCATTATTATTAGGTCTCTAGATAAACGCATCTCTCATAGAAGCATGGGATGAGACACTTGTCCTAACTTACCAAGTTTTTGTTATCATTTGAATCTCGATTATACCTATAATTTTTTTATTAACTATTTCTATTTCAAATTATTTAAAATATCAGTATTTGAATGTTAATTTTGTAATATCATTTATTTGCCAATTGTATACAATGCATTTTTGACTGAAAAGGATTTTCTTTACTAATATTTGAATTTTTAGTTTAATTGACCAGTTGTGATACGCATTCACGATATGATTGATTTTACCAAATTTCATTATATCGGTTTAAAATTTTAATTAACTTGGAAGGCTATTTTATTCATTCAAGGTTCCCCTTTCATGGATATAAAACAAAGTTACTTCAAGCAGCTACAAAATAAGTAGATCACAAACATGTATGACAATATAATAAAACATACAAATGAGGAAACATAATAACAATGTAAAAAAATTAACCCATCGCCTAAGATCCCACTAACCACATAGTCATCCAAGTCCATGTCCATGCCCATGCACATGCCTAATGACATGCTCAACCTCCTCCCATGTGGGCTCAACTTCTTCTTCACTACTACAGAAATAGCATTCAGTGTCGCTTTTCTGGGCGTCGGTTATTAAGGAAAACCGACGCTTATAATATAAGGCGTCGGTTATTTAGACAAACCGACGTCTATATCTGAAGACCAGCCAGACACGGGTACCGCTTTGTATTCAACGTCAGTTGTTTATAACAAACCGACGCCTAAAGTCACCCGCGAAATCCAATTTTCGAGTGAAAAAAATAGTGTCACTTTCGGCGTCGGTTATGTAGATAAAAAACCGACGCCTATGTGCGATGGAAATTTGCACGAAAAGTGTCCTTTTCAGCGTCGGTGATCCTTTTATAACCGACGCTGAAAGTGGTTCCCGCCAAATAATTTCATGAAAATATCGTCCAATTGGACGTCGGTTGTTTCAAACAACCGACGCTAAAGATGTTTAGGCGTCGGTTGTTGTAAACAACTGACGCTATTTGGGAACTTCATAACCCTCGATCGCCTGACTCTTCCCCTTTCTTCTGTTTCATTGCGAGCGATTTCTTCTCTGCTGTCGCCCGACTCTCTGCTCCTTCTTCTCCACGACAGCGCCGCCGTGCCACCACTGATACTCCGGCGCCCCCTTCTCCAGCACCCCCTTGTCCTTCTCCTCCGCCGCCGCACCCCCTTCTCCTTCTCCTCCGCCTGGCCGCTGCCTGCCGCCGCCTGGCCGCCTGCCTGCCTGCCGCCGCTGACGCTCCCTGCTCGTCGGAGTTGCTGCCACTGGTTCTGGAGCTCGCCGGCCGGCCGCCACCCACGTACTCAACCAGCTCGACCTCGCTCTACTCTGCTTGCCCAGGTACCTGCCGACCTACCTAGGCGCGAAATTGGTTCTTTATGTGCCGACCTAATCTTCTTGCCTAATCTGCTTGCGCGAAATTGGCTCCCTACTCTGCTTTCTTAATGTGCCTAATCTGCTTTAAGTGGTCCTAATATCATAACATGATAGTTTTATAATCATGGCTAAACATAATATGAACTAGATCTTTTTATGTCATTAAATCAATGAACTTAGGAATTGGGGGTTCAAGAATAACCATAATGATAACAGGATAATAAGGAAACCTAAACTCTAGATTAGGACTTGAGTAGCGTTTAATGTTATTATATGATTTGTGGCACTTTAGGATGTATATACATGCAACAAAAGTTAATTGCTTGGTTTTCTTATTTGCTTGGATAATATACTCAGTGAATTAATGTATGATTTGCATGGATCACCATCAAGGTACGTGGTTGTACTTATGATTACATGTATTTACTTCCTATGTTTGTCAAGGTTTCTTGAAGATTGAATAAGTGATAGATGCTGGATGTTTATTTATTTCATGCAAATTATAAAGTCCTTATGATTATCAGATTAAGTAAATCATGATATTCTGAACCCTAGGTTACACAGATTGAAAGGTAACACACTTTGTCCTAAGTTGCTAATTTTTATTCTAATATGAACTCTAGTCTCATCTATCCATGTTGCCTATAGTTTATAACATTGCATTGTGAATTATTGCATGTTTGAAACTATTAAATTCTTGATTTATTATTTAATAATGCTCTATAGATTAGGTACTTATCATGTCTATTAAAATCCTACCAGTATAATTATGTGATCCCAACATATTAGGATTAACCATGTTGTTGGCCTAGAAACCCGTCCAAGATTGACTCATTAGGAGTAAATCTTGGATAGTCCCCGGTTTGGGACTGTTCTTGAACACCTAATCTCACTTAGGATGTAAGTGTATAATGTGTATTGGGTTTTCGAGAAAATTTTGGTAGCATTTCCCCATTTGTTCTCTAAGTACATATGTACTTAGAGAACAGCGGGGAAATGCTGCCGAAATTTTCTTGAAAACCCAATACACATTATACACTTACTAGTGAGATTAGGTGTTCAAGGATGGGATAGGTGGTACACATTTATTATATATAAGAATGACATCACATGTGTTTGTTGGCCTAGAATGTGAACAATCATTGTTCTTTATATTACGTGTACATTGGTATAAATTAGAATGAACAATCACTAAATTATATACTGTTTGTATGGAGTCCGGCTTCATTGTAGATATCCATTATTGTGTTTGTTGGCCTAGAAACCCATCCAAGATTGACTCATTAGGAGTAAATCTTGGATAGTCCCCGGTTTGGGACTGTTCTTGAACACCTAATCTCACTTAGGATGTATGTGTATTGGGTTTTCGAGAAAATTTTGGTAGCATTTCATAAAGAGACAACATCCTCGAGCAAGTTCAATGTAGCTTGCTAGAGAGCATAATAAGACTTTTACTAAGTGGTTTGAAGATAAAGTCTTACATCAACTATCTCAAACACCAAATGATATTACAGAAACTATCAAATGCCTCGCCTTTAAACCAAAATTGAATGTTATGTCTTATGAAGGGTTTGACATTAATGGATTCACATATTACACAAAGCGCCAAGATGATAAGAGTGTCGTCCAAAATAGTGGGGTCACTCTTCAAGCGTCGACTATGTACTTTGCAAGTGCAAAGGATAAGAGTCCACGTGAAGATAAAATGTCATATTACGGTGTCATTGAGGACATTTGGGAGTTTGACTACATAGATTTCAAAATTCCGCTCTTTAAATGTAATTGGGTTTATAACACCAAAGGAGTTATAGTGGATGAATTGGGTTTCACTTTGGTGAACTTTGAAAAGATTGGCGAGAAGGGTGAACCATTCATATTGGCATCACAGGCGAAACAAATATTCTATATCGATGATCCTGTGAATGATAAATGGTCGGTTGTTCTTCATGGTAAAAGACAGT
This sequence comes from Alisma plantago-aquatica, assembly GCA_963693085.1. Taxonomy (NCBI): domain Eukaryota; kingdom Viridiplantae; phylum Streptophyta; class Magnoliopsida; order Alismatales; family Alismataceae; genus Alisma; species Alisma plantago-aquatica. Next base: position 685,478,934 of record OY856409.1, read on the forward strand.
TCATTGAAGATCCTATAGATGAAGAAGAGTACTATGATAAGTATGATGACTCCAGTCCATTCTCAGTTGGGTTGCCAACTCCACAAAATATTGAAGCTAATGATGACTTATATGTGCGCGGAGATCACAATGAAGGATTGTTAATTGATAAAAGATCACAATTTTAGAGACATGTATGTTTATACAAATGCTAAATGTTTGCCTTTTTCTAGTTAATACAAATGCTAAATGTTTGCCTTTTTCTAGTTAATACAAATGCTAAATGTTTGCCTTTTTCTAGTTAATACAAATGCTAAATGTTTGCCTTTTTCTAGTTAATACAAATGCTAAATGTTTGCCTTTTTAATGACATTTTCAGATGGCTGACCATGATGAGCATGATTTCCATGATGAGCATGAAGTCCATGATGAGCATGCTGTCCATGACGAGCATGGCGAGGATACTAATGTAAGTTCTAAAAACATATCCTGTATTTCTATAAAATTCATTATCTTCTAGTTATGTCATATATCCTATATTTCTATATTGGGCTAAGTTAGTGTGTTTTATTTTTGTCAAATTTTAGGTTGATGCACATGTACCCACTGAAGCACTGGAGCAACTTGATGCGCAACACCAGACACTTAACAAGAAAAGGGGCATCACTCTGTTGAAGAAGTTATTAGCGCTAAGTGGTAGTGGATCCAAATTGGTGGTGGAGTTTGATAATGGAGGAAATCCAATTGGAGTGAACCGCAATAATTTTGTGAACTATCTTGGGTGTACCACTCGGAGCCATTGTGGTGTTAAGTATGACAATTGGCATAAAGTTCCTCAAGGGAAAAAAGACTTGATATGGAAGGATTTATGCGTGAGTTATTATTATTTGCAATTCTATTTTGTAGATTACAAATTCTATTATTTGCAATTCTATTTTGGATACTAGTTAATAACATTTCTATTTTACAGAATCTGTTTGCATTGGATGAGAAGTTGCATCGTAAAAATGTGATGCAACGTGCTGGAAAGATGCTTAGGAATTATAGGACAAATCTGAACAGAGAATACATAAAAGAGGGTGATAAGAAGAAGAAGTCAGCCCTTGAACAATGGAACTTCTTGGACAAAGAAGATTGGGACAATTTTGTTGCTTCAAGAAAATCTGAAGAATTCAAGGTATTAGGCGTCACTCCTAATTTAATTAATATACATTGTATTCACCTATTCAAGATTAGAATTTAGTGCTACTAACCAAATCATTAATGTGCATACTAACTAGGCCCTCAGTGACGCACAAAAAGCAAGGCGTGCACTGAATGTGCATGACCACACTATGGGTCCAAAAGGCTATGCAAGCGTTCGCCAAAGACTACAGGCGGAGTCTGCGGCTACTCAGGAGTCTGCCACACCCATGCCTCGCCATGATATCTGGATAGCTGGCAGGCAAAACAAGAAGGGTGAAATAAAGAAGCATGTAACTGCTGAGGCGGCTGCAAAAATGGTAAAATACAACTCTTAGAGAAATCGTTTGAATATTGATTATTTGTGGTGTTAACTTACCAATTTCTGTTTATGGTGATTAGCGGGAGCTGCACGAGCAGAGGAAACAAGGCACGTTCATCCCTCAGGGCACAAGGGATGAATTGACAGTTGCTCTGGGTAACCCAGAGCATCCTGGATGTGTTAGAGGTTCCGGCGCTGGTGTTGGCATCAAAGCATTCTTTGGGCCATCCCAGCGCAAACCCAGAGCGGGACTTTCTCAAGAAGAGGTAACCTATTCTTTTTTTAGAATGTTACTGCAAAAGGAAATTCATTAATAAGAAGCTAATGTTTCTTTTATCCATGTATAGGAGAATAAGAGAGTTGAGGATTTAGTTGCTAAGAAGATCAACGATGTAGTTGCTGAGAAGGTCAAGGAAGAATTGCTGCGGTGGCAGGCATCTCAGGCTTCCAATACGCCTATGGCGACCCACTCTTCTCCTGATGCACAGACTGCGAGTAATCCTGGAGACCCATCGCCTAGCACGTCTGCTGTAAGTATTGTTTATGGCATTGTAGTTAGTCTTTTCAAGTTGTTATGTTTTCAAGATGATATGTATATATGTATAATATTCTTTACGTAAATTTGTAGGCATTGAAGCCATGCCGCTTAAGAATGCAAGACTACGTTGTTGCAGAGGTGCAAGCTTACCCGTCCCTTCCTGGGGAAAGGTTTCACGGGACTCCAATGCCACAGGGCTATGTTTGTGTGGGCCCATTACGTGTGTTACCCGATTGGAGGGAAGTTGCGTTGCCATATGCCCACCCAGATATTGATACACTTGGTGAGGCAGAAGGCGGGGTGATATTGTGGCCCAAAGCAGATGTCGTCTACACGACTGAAATTGTAAGATAAATTTACATTGATTTAGACTGTTAATGTGTATATATGATGTCAACTGATCTGAAATTATATGTACAAGTTAAAAAGAAGACACCAGGAGCACCTAGGCCTCCACTTCCACTTCCCGCATTACCCGATTGGGTTCCAACTGACCTAACATACCCGTTAGGTCCTGCTTGTAGGGGAATGGCATGTTGGCTACGGGCACATAATGTGCATTTCCCTATAATTATTTCTTTAGATGCAGATTATGCAGGTCAATCATACGATAGCTCATTATTTATACAAGATATTATTGAGCTGTTTATGTATGATTGGCTGAATACATCAATGATAGAGACATGGATAAGGTGAGATCTTGTTTATACATCCATATACCTTGTGTAAGATCCGGTGATCTGGTTTCTTATATATTAATGCATACGCCTATATGTTTTGCAGCTACCTAGTCGAAGATCATTGCAAACAATTTGCATTTGATCATGTGGGATTTTTGATTCCATCATTGATTAGTTTGGTAGCTAAAGACCCTGATAATGTTCAACAATACTGTATAGATACTTTTACAATTTTTGGTCAGCAAAAGAAGACGATAATAATAGCTCCATTCAATGTCAAGTAAGTTTACTTTATTTATAATTTGGACTTAAGAAAATTCCATTTTTATTTTGCATTTTGAGTTATTAATTGTTAACTTCTTACTTCTAGCGGTAGACATTGGGAGTTACTAGTTATTGTCCCCGGGACATTCACTGTTTATTATCTAGATCCTGCGGGGAGTACATTGAACACTAAAATTGGACACGTAATGAGAATGCCATTATTCTGGTGAGAAATATTTCATTTTTATATCCGTTAACATCTTTTATTACATTACTATTTACTTATGCAATTTATTGTGTTATATTAACATGTAGGGGTTTAGATGCATTCAAAAAGGCTGGAGGAACGGTCCCAAGGAAAAAGAACCAGCCAATAAATTGGCAGAACGTACAAGTAAGTTCCCGACTCGAATATATATATTATTGATGTGAATTGTGCTTAGTTGTATTATTTTGTATGTTTCAATTTATAGTGTGCTACACAAGACAATGGCTGGGCATGCGCATACTATGTGATGCGATTTATGCAGATGATTATCAAATATGCCGCATTGGACATCGATACCATACATGAGGTATTATATATACTCTCATTAGTTAGTATGCAATATATCAATCTTATCTTATTTTTATATTATTACTTATATATATACATCATTCTCTTTGCAGGTATTTAAAACTGACAACACTACAGGTAAACGCTTAAAAAATATACATGCTCCATATACGATGGAAGCATTAAATGAAATAAGAGAAGAATGGGCAAAAGCCATACAAGTAGTGGCAACTGTAAGATATAATTGGGATGTTGATAGCGATAATGAATGATACTTTGTAAATGAATATTTCTGAATGTTAATACATGTATTTGAATGTTTCTATATGTGTGAATGTGAGAATTGAATTTATGTCTGAATGTATGTACTTGTATGAAATTTTGCTTATGACTTTTGCAGGTTTGCGGCCTGTTTGTAGGCTGATATCAATGGATGTCGTAAACCTACAGTTCAGTTACTGAACTGCAGGTTCTCATCCTGCTGACCAGCCACAGCAGGCCTGCAAACTGATATGAAAAAAAAAACAAATAGGCGTCGGTTATTTATAAAAACCGTCAGCAAAGATCTACAGCGTCGGTGATTTATAGATAACCGACGCCTTATGTGGCCAAAGCAGTCCTCGAAATGGCGTCGGATATACATATCAAACCGACGCCTATCTAAATTAGAGGCGTCGGTCTTTTGGTATATAACCGACGCCAAAAGTGTTCGCGCCACAAAAAGTGGCGTCATTTAGGACACTTTATGTGTCGGTTATCTACTAAAAGACCGACTCTATAAGTCGTATAGGCGTCGGTCCGTTAGTAAATAACCGACGCAGAAAGTGCCCTAGATGACGCCGTTTTATGTGGCGCGAACCCCTTTGGCGTCGGTTATCGACTAAAGGACCGACGCCGATAGTTTAAATAGACGTCAGTTAAACAACCGACGCCGAAGTGTTCAACCTTTAGCGGCGCCCGCATAGGCGTCGGTCGAAAACCGACGCCAAATGGGGTTAAACGACCGACGCCAAAGGCCACTTCTGTAGTAGTGCTTGGACAGGTGTGTGGCCTACCTCTATGGGTGCTACTCATGTGGGTGTCTCAACAACTTGAACATCGAAGCTTGTACATGAGCAATTGGAGTCATCTATGTAAGTGGGTCTTCATATGATCAAGATTTCCTCATATAGGAAGGATGTTCAAGGAGATGATGAGTGTTAGACTCAAAAGGTGTGGATAAGGATGTAAGGTTGAATGGTAAGTTTTATGATATGTGTTAAGAATGAGTTGCTTAAGGTTAAGAGACAATAAAATTTGACTAGATTGTGACTATAAGTTCGCGGTGGAACTGAGTAGGGGATGGGACTGTATGGGGGATGAACTAGAAGATCTCACATGTAAAGTAATCTTTAGAAGTTTTGGGTCCAAAAAGGTTATAGTAGGGAAACTGACTTAAATGAGTCATCACTAAACTTTGTAACTTAAATCAGTAATCACTGAAGTTTGTAACTTAAATGAGTAATCACTGAAGTTTGTACTCAATGTATAGACTTTGTTTAGTTAATTGAGTTGCTAGATTGAATAAAATGGAATAATTTGAAGTTTATCCATAAAAAATTATGTGTACATTACCAGCCAATTTATGTTCAAATTATTTTATTTGTGCAAAAAGAAAAATTGATATCAAAATAAATGTACCATTAAATACAATAAATTTTTTAATTATAAGTGTTTTTATTCACAAAAGTTTTGCATATTCTTTTAAAATAATTTATGTAGGCACCTCTTTTCAAATATTCTCATATTGGTTTCTTGGTAAATAAGGATGATAAAAGATATTCCTAAGTTGTGGGAAGAAATTAAGTTTTTTGGATACACACTAGGAGACAAAAAAATTAAGTGTCCTACTAATATCAAACAAATAAGATAGATATTAAAATTATTAATAATTGTTATCTTCCTCTTAATAGAAATTGGATACTATAAAAGTAACAAATAATAACCAATGCATTTTGACTCGATAAAGATGATATAATGACTATTTCATAAAGTATCCACTTTCTAACCACCTTCCAAAATGTGAACAGTCGACTAGCAAGTCAAAATTTTGTTTTTTTTCATATTCTTTATGGTATATGTATGTATGGTACAAGGGGTATAAGATGTGTAATCCTAGCTCATGCCCAGCCCATTGTTGAAAATAAACTCGTAACTCACATGGATTCTTAACCCCTAAAATTAATCAGATTTCTATAAAATTTAAAGTGAAAAAATGTCTACCTCATTTTGGAGCCGTCTTCACCTACAATCTGATATAAGATCAAAAAATTCCTTAGTTTTTCTTTAACTTACTTCAACACTTCAGACTATGACGTTTCATATTTAACTATGCTCATTATACTAGTTTAAAAGTTTAAAAGAACATAACCATTTTTGCTGAATAGAATTATAATATTTATTTAAATCCTCAAATCTGACCAACCAAAACTAGATATTCAAATAGCTTTACGAACCTATAAATGATATTAACTCACTACAAAAACCTATCCTTCCTTCATGGGCCAATCCCATGACAATATAATTTATTTAGGCCCTCACAACTGGATAAAATTGTGGGTCATTCTCTCACAAATGGTCTGTGAAGAAAAACCATGTGATAAAATCTAGTGGCCCTCAAAATACAATTATCATGGACTATGTGCCCCCCAAAAATATAGTTTTGAGGGACTATTTCATCTTCACAAATATATTTTTGAGGGCTTGTTAAGTCTCATAAATGATTTTTTTGAGGGACATGATGGTTCATAAATATATTTTTGGGGGTGAATTTTGTCTTTGTTTTTCTTAGCGGCAATACGGTCCTCATCATACAATTAGATGGCCTATAATATCTTCAACACTACATTTGTGTGGGAATAAAAGTTTCATTAATATATTTATGAGGGAAAAACATACATATTTTCATATGTAGTCATTACACTAGAAAATATGATTTTCTAGGGAAAATAATATAAATATAAAATCTCAAGCAATATTTGCATAATATTCATGTGACATCATAAGAAACATTCACACACCAAATTTTCACAAAAGAATGTCAAATCACGAAAAAAGTAATATTTCTAATTGATTCAAAATATTATGTATACATTGCATGGTGAATGTAATTGAAATTAAAGAAAAAATTTAAATTTGACATCGATAACAATCAACATATATGCTAAAAAATTATAAGATCTATAATGTCTTTAGATGCTTTCAAATGGTGTCATCCTCTTCATCAATGTCAATCATCATACAATTAGATACATTAGTATTCTTCACCTAAAAAATATTAAAAAAGGCAATATTCATAAATATTGAAAGGCTAATAATAACATAAATCATATTATAAATCATGACCTTTCAATTATTATTTAATTTTTATTGAGTCGAATGAGCATTGAGGGAGTGCATAGTTGAAAGAAATTCTACCATGCCAATACAAATAGGAAAACATAAGGTATGCATAACAAAATGTTAATGGGATTATTATCCCAAATATATGTCTTCAATACAAAAAAAACTTAGACGGTGAAAGAGCAAAAAATTTCAAACAAAAAAATTAGAAAAGGTTGGAATAGCATTATGGATAGAATATTTTGAGAACATGAGATATGTAAATCTTATTCTCCTTACCATAATATTTGGGTTGGTTATCATATTAACTAGATTAGTTAAACATAATGCACACAATAAAAACAACATGGTGTGTGTTTTCCCATGTTTTCATGTGAAAAGGCACTCCAAATACCAAATTTGAGATGACTGTCTGAACCATTGTGTGCCTAATTAAAAGGATAGAACCGCAACATAATGCAAAATTTATGCTTATACATAATTGCAAGTATCTTAATGACATTATTTCTCTTATGTGTGTCATGGTTCTAAAAACTTCAACATATTGTAAAGTGAATGTTAGCAACTCAATGAACTTATAGTGTTTTGATAATATAGAACATTTTTCAAGTCATGGTCTAGTGTCAGGAACATTAATGCTATATCAACAACTAGAAGATCTATATGGATAAATATTAACAATATACATTTTTTCATGACAATCATGTTTGTTGGATGGACAATCTAGAAAAAAATTATCTTTGAAAGCTCAATATATGAGTATAATTTTTTGTGTTTTTGTGTTGGGAATTTTCTTGACATCATCACAAGCACTCCACATTTTACATAATACAACACAATATGTTTTGCAGTGGACCAGATGCACATTATTCAGGTTGAACAATATTAGAATGAGCTTGGATACTTTTTTGAGTAAACTCACCATTTCAACCACTCAACCCCTACCGAAATCCAACCTAAGAAGTGGACACAGAATCCCCAAAATAACTATGGTGTATCTCTCTTTAAGTATATCTTATAGAATAGAAAAATACAATACTTCAGTCTATTGTATTGTGAAACCTACACTTCATTTTTTTCCTCAATAAAACTACATCATATGGAACAATATAAAAAAAACTTAATTCCACCACTTGTGAGGAAAACGCTTAGTAAAAAGACACATACAACTAATGCCATTTTAGGAAGACTATAGAGCCAAATCCTAAACTTCATATAAGTCAAAATATCCAACCACACTTTTATATACGAAGGTGGCTTTAGATCAAAATCTATGGTCTGAGTCAAAATTCCATCCAGGACATAATTGCCTTAGAGACCATATCGAAACTTGATTATTTACACAACTAGTTTCTCATTTCAAAGCCTAAAAAATTATGTATAGTACCTCACTATCATCTATAGTAGGAAGAACTTGGTCATCGGTCCTTTCCCTAATATGCAATGATCATAGGAAATAAGATTACGTTTCTAATAGCTCATAAAGCTTCCATGATGAGTTATATAGACAACATAGTCATCATAATGGTGGGAGAGTAGTGTATCTTGTATAATTTATGTTACTCATGTAGAATGTAAATTTGTTTGAATGGATGATTAGATTCTCATCTGAATCGATCTTTGGGGTTTTGCATGGAATATAAATGATGTTGAATTCTAAATTCACTTATTTGTAAATTGGGAATCTAGATTATCTAGCAACATGTCTATTTAAAAAATGATTAGTGTTGGCATGATATGCTATTCATGTATGGATAAACCTTTAATTATCATGCATTAGTTCTTCATTTTTTTGGCTTGGTATGGAATATTTTATAGTTACATACAATTCTCAAACAAAATTAAGAGATAACTAATGCATTTGATTATAGAAACAAGATTTTAAATAATCAATAATGATAAGAAAAACGTATTTCTCACAATAGAAGATGCATTTCTAGTTAATTATGTAGGGATCCTTCTATTGGGGGCATGTCTCTTTACCCTTCACACAACATGCGACTACTACAGAGAGCAGATAGTGCAGCTAGATTGGATACACTGACTATGATGGTTATCTGCTCCTTAAAATGTTGTTCTCAATACTAATGTTTATCCAAAGACAACTATTAGTAGAAGGCTTCAAGAAGTCATAAGATGTAATCCTAGTATCTTTTTGTTCCTACACATAGAAGATGTAAAGAGAACCTTTTATGTCTATGCAATTGCAATGTGTGTTTTGGAATACATGCAAAAGAACTAATGGTTGGTCTCTTGCAACACATGCCCCTAATATTTAACATGCAAGAAGCATGAAAAAAGTGTAGGGAAATATAACGGCAGAGCAAGCAGCGGAAACAAAAAATTGAACTGACATATTTACATTATAACACTAGATCGCATCAATAGATACATAATGGGAAGGATGGTTTTGAGATAATACATGGTCTTGGAGAAACTCTAACGACAATTCCCTCAATGCAGTGTGCACATTTCTTCAAGTCACACCTGAACAGTGTCTGTAGCAGCTCTTGGTTGATCACCACAAATAGTAGCCAGTGTGCACATTTCTTCAAGTCACACCTGAACAGTGTTTGTAGCATCTCTTGGTTGATCACCACAGATAGTAGCTGGATGTTGTCCTCCTAGCGGCAGGCAATGGCCTCCTCACCTCTATAGTAGTGCACATAGACCATCAGGAACTCATGTCATTCTAGATGAATGGATAGGAAGAGTTGTCCTTTCTAGTTGGTGTACTAGCACCAACTTTCTCTCCTACAATTGTTCTCCCTTGATATCCCTCCCTTTATCAAGTAGGACTTTCTCAGGTTCTCTTAGTTACTACAAGGGCAGAATACAACAACTGTCAAAGCAACTGATGATGTATCAGGGAAGCCCCCAGTACCCCTCTATTTATAGAAGGGTTAGGGTCAAGGTTCCCAATTTATACAGGATTCTAAGGGTATAAGATTTCACAAATTTTTACAACCTAGGAGTGGGAAAATGATTGGTTCATAGGTGAACTAATTGGTTGGCATGCGAGCCGGTTGGTTCAACAATTGAATCAATCACTTCATCATGTCTTCGAATCGTGATTGTATTGGCAACTAATATCCAAATAATGCATAACATGACATTAGCACCAATTCTTGATCCAATCAAATTGATATGTGAACTAGGTAGTTCATCACATGAATTGATTGTTTGATGACCTTGAGCCGATCGGTTCACTCAGTGAACCAGTCGATTCATGTCATGGTTCATCCAATATTCATCTAATGCAATTTCCAATCAACCTAACACTCCAACTGATCAGTTCAACACTTGAACCGGTCGGATCAGAGTTTAGTCAGTCAATTGATATTTAAATTATACCTAAACACTTTAGTAATCAAGTTAAGCATCATTCATGAACAAAGTTCCTATTACAAGTGTATCATATGTGTATGACCTTATAAGTGATAAGTCACTTTGGCAGTGAATGTCCATAACCAGTTTATGGCATTACAAATAATGATTGGTATCTAGCAACACATCACTGCTAGCCAAGTAATAGATAGTTGGAGAACAACTTCAACACATAATTTGTGATTGATGTTATAGTGTTTGTATAGTTTTGTTGTCACTGATATCCAGATTGAACTCAAGGCATGGAATCATCATCATCTTCAACATTCAGTCTCTGTTCCTTGAACTAGAGCAGACTGTCTGATATATATATATATATATATATATATATATATATATATATATATATATATATGGGCTTTCATTCAATACCCACACGGGTAGCCTAGATTTCGCTACCCGACAGCCAACAAAGTAACTGTCCTGGCCAGAAAAGTAATTCTGCTATCAAAAAAAGTAACTATACGACTAAAAAAGTAATCTCGTACAAAATACACACCATATATATATATATATATATATATATATATATATATATATATATATATATATATATATATATATATATATATATATATATATATATATATATATATAACCATGTTTTGAAATCTGTTGTTACAAACGTAACTATATATACATGAAACTCAATAGTTTGCAAGGTAAAGTAACCCTCTACATGTCAAAAGTAACCAACTTGAAAAAAAGTAACCGAAATGTGGGGGGGGGCGCAGGTATTAAAGATGGGCCCTATATATATATATATATATATATATATATATATATATATATATATATATATATATATATATATATATATATATATATATATGGGCCCATCTTTATTACCCGCGCGGGTAGCTACCCGCCCACCCTTCCGATCACTTTTTTTCAAAAAAAAAATTTCGAAATTGTAGAGGACTATTTTGTCTAGCTCTCCAAAAAATTTGAGCCAAAAATAATATCATTTGCCCCTCCAAAATCAAAAAACCCGTCCTTCTATATATCTGCTGTATATTTTGTACAGAGTTATTTTTTTGGCCAACAGAGTTACTTTTTTGACACCATAGTTACTTTTTTTACAGCAGAGTTACTTTCTTAGCTAGAAGAGTTACTTTTTTGGCTACAGGGTAGCAAAAATCCATGCTACCCGCGCGGGCAATGAATGAACACCCTATATATATATATATATATATATATATATATATATATATATATATATATATATATATATATATATATATATATATATATATATGCGTGTGTGTGTATATGTGTGTATATGTGTGTGTATATATGTATATATATATCTGTGTGTGTGTGTGTATGTGTGTGTATATATATATATATATATATATATATATATATATATATATATATATATATATATATATATATATATATATATATATATATATATATATATATATATGTATATATGTATATGTATATGTATATGTATATGTATATATATATATATATATATATAAGCTCAATATCACATACTGACTCAAATGTACAAGGCCGTGCATTTCTCTATCTCACTCATAAAGTGGCCATGATATCATACTCTTGTAGGAGGGAGAAATCCCATCTATATCACTCACTACATCCCCATGTATCATAGTGCTTCCAATCATCACCTTTGTAGCAACCCTTATTCAATGTCATAGTGGATGGTGTCAAAGTACATCGAACGACATGTAATGAGTGTAATGACTTCAGGTCTAAGAACTACAATCACCATCAATACTATAAGAGATGATCATGGCTACCAATCACAGTTTTCGTGTATCACTCTTTTGGTGGGTCTATCTGATACATTATTCTCTAACAGGTATCTATGTGTTTGGTTTGATATCACATATCATGACTGATGAGATTCTATCATCAACCAACACACACTATAGTTTTATGTTTATTGATGTCTATCAACCTTCCACAATAACATCTGACTAGGGATATAACAAGAATGTATATACTCTTAGCATCCATACGTTCTCAATAATGAACCCGAACCTAGAATCCTACCTTATTCCATGTTTAGAAAGCTAGTGAGGTTTGTTCTTTAGATGTGACCAAACAAGGATAAAATTAAAATACACTTACATGATAATTTAAATATATGCTAACATGAAAGTTCATTCATGAAATATATTACATACATCTCCTTTGCTAACTAATATTCACTTTATGGAGGTAAAGATGATTAATACATGTGTTAAAATGGAAATTGGAATTTTGATGTGCAATCATATAAATTAAAGTGGAATAAATCAATTAAATATGTTAATGAAGTAACAAGTAGATTTTTTTGCAGAATAATACTACATAAAACTCTTTCGTAACTATGTGAATGTAACATCCCCAGATTTCCATCTTCTCAAAGCCCCATGGGGATGAGAATACAAAATATGAAAATGTTAACCAGTTGTATCAAAGTGCATTGCAAAAGAAATTTGTGCATACATGAACATACAACTATAATGCATACACCAAACATTGTCAACATTCAACATGTATATGTTACAAAATAAATTTAACAACATGAATTACAATGACATATTGAAAGGATAGTTTCACATAGGTCTAAATATGTATGCTAGGATCTTAACAAAATTACAATGACATATTGAAAGGAGATTTTTACATAGGTCTAAACATATATGCTAGGATCTTAACACAATAGGTAAACCTATACAACTCCTCACTCACATCTTTTCTCCCATGCTAGCTCTAAATATAAAACATATGTGAAACAATGAATCAACACAATGTGTTGTGTACATGGGTAGAAAGATACATATTTTTATGTTTTTCATAATTTGAAAAGATTTGAAAAAAGAAAGAAGGAAGATCCAACGACCTCAGGGAGGTTGGGCTACTGAATAGGTGTGAGGCAATCCAATGACCTCAGGGAGGTTGGGCTAATGAAACAATGGAAGTCTTTAAGTTGGATACTGGGTACTTTATAGACCTCTTCACCAAACCTAGTGTCATCAGCCTGCCGCATATGCGAAGAATTTCGGGTTACTTTGAGGCCATCCTTGAAGTCCAGAAACAAAATATGGCAAGAGAAGCTCAACTGGAGGAAATAGAGGATATACTGTTTAAAATGCATCCGTTCAAAGCTACAGGTCTGGATGGGACTACTACACACTTCTTGCAATCAAACTGGTCTACTATGAAGGAGACAGTCACGAAAACAGTCCAGGAGGCTCTCAGCTCGCCCTTTCTTGATGAGAAACTGTGTAATACCACCATTGTTCTTATTCCCAAAGATAAGAAACATGTCTACAGGAGCCAATTCAGGCCCATATCACTTAACAACATAGTCCTCAAATTATGTTCCAAAGTGGTAGTTGAACGATTGAAGCTATGGCTACCAAAATGGATCAACCCGGCACAGAGATCATTCGTACCCGGTAGGAAAATCACTGATAACATCACGGCTGTACAGGAGCTCATTCACACAATGAAAAGGAAGCATTCGAGAAAGACTATGGCCATAAAAATCGATCTCACCAAAGCCTATGACAGGATGGCTTGGAGCTTCATACAGGACACGCTGGAAAAGACGAACATCCCAACCAATATTCAAGATTTCATTATGAACTCAATCAGGCTGGGAAGTTCACAAATAGCCTGGAACGGCGAGACGACACAGTTTTAGACCTACCAGAGGTCTAAGACAAGGAGATCCTTTGAGCCCGTATATCTTTGTCTTGTGTATTGAGAGACTTAGTCAGCTTATTGACAGGTTAGTGGCGGAGAAGAAATGGTATCCGATACAGCTAGGGAGAGGGGGACCTAAAATAGCTCACTTATTCTTTGTCGATGACATTATCCTTTTCTCTAAGGCTAGGGTACCCAGCATCAGCACCATTATGAAATGTTTCAAGGAGTTTGAACATGCTTCTGGACAAGCCATCTCTGTAGAGAAAACCAAAATCTTCTTTTCAAGGAGCGTTACCCGGCAGGAAGCAGACGACATATGCAGTAGTTATGGACTTCAAAAGACTCATGATCTAGGTCGATACCTAGGAGTACCTATTATACACAGTTGAGTTAATAGGCAAACGTATAATGACGTCTGAACAGGGTTACAAGCAGAATAAACTCATGGGCAGCTAAAAGCTTGTCTCTGACGGGGAGAGTGAGCCTAGCCAAAAGTACCTTATCAACTATACCTACCTATGTGATGCAGACGGCTAAGCTTCCTCTACAATTATGCGAAAGAATTGATGGGGAAATAAGGAGGTTCATTTGGAATGGGGGTCGGAGTAAGAGAGGTACTCATCTTATATCCTAGGGCCGCCTCACTAGCAGGAAGATCCATGGAGGACTTGGGCTAAAGTCTATGAAAGAATGGAACCAAGCTCTACTCATGAAGAATAGTTGTTCATCTATAGTAGAAGAAAAACCATTTGGAGTGAGGCTATGATGAAGAAAATCCTTATGGACACGCCAGCACCTAATAGCAACCTCTCCAGACTCTCCAAGAGCGTCATCCTCACTAAGCCTTTCATGGATTCTAATACTTACCGGTTCCCTATGAGCGGAAAATCCATCAATGTGTGGCATGATAAATGGCTACCGGAAGGTGACAGATTGAGTAACTATGCTTTATATTCTATCCCCGATGATCTAAAAGATCTGCAAGTCAGTAGACTAGTCAATTTTGAAGGTCAATGGGATCGAGAGTTCCTGGAGTGTTGGTTCCCACCAGACATCATAAAAGCTATCTCTGAGTTGAAGCCTCCTACTGACCCAGACGCTGAGGACGTTCATGTATGGAAGATCAACGTAGGGGGAAGCTATACAGCCAAAACGGCTTATAATCCGCTACGAGCTGATATGGAAATCAAAAGACCAGGAAATTGGCACCTTATATGGCAAGCTTAGGTGGCGGAGCGAATTAAAATGTTCATGTGGATAGCAGCTAATGGAGCACTACTAATGAATCAAAACAGAGTGCGGCGGAACATGACAGTGATTTCTACCTTCTCCAGGTGCAACGAAGAAGATGAGACTAGCTTACATACTCTTTGTGATTGCTCGAAGGTGAAATGTGTGTGGAACAAACCGTTCAACTTTAGCACATCCCACCAATTTTGGACAACAACCAATTTCGATCAGTGGATTAGTCAGAATATAAAGGCCTCAGTTAACCATAAACACTTATTCCTGATCCCGTGTTGGAGTCTGTGGAAACAACATAATTTGTGGACGTTTGAAGGTAAGGAGGTACATTTACAAGGACAGATCAATTATATCAAGTAGGAGTTTAGCATGAGCTTTAGATCCTGGGCTTCTACATCTAATCACATACCTCAACACAAATGGACCCGAATGTTAAACATGGGTCCTGAAGTTGTTAAGTTCAATACATATGTTGCATGGAAGAAGGGGAAAGGAGTTGCAGTTGTTGTCATCCGTGATTTCAAGGACAACTGATTGGGCGGTTTTGGGCATTCGATCACAGCAGAGAGCCCTCTGGAGGCGGAAATGCTGGCAATTGCCTTGGCGGCAAAGATTGTAAGGGTAGGCACTATGAAAGAAGCTGTCATTATTACTGATAGTTTACAAGAAACGAACATGATTCAGGAAGAATATCGAAAGAACCCTCGCTATGCTAATCTTATATGAGGAATACAGTTGATACAGGAGAAGATTACTATGATCATTTACAGGGACAGGAAGGAAAATATGCAGGCTGACGCCCTTGCCAAACACCACTTTCAACACAACAGTGGTAATGTCCATTATAAATACCCCCCTCAGGCTGTGCTTGATACTGGTCAAGCACCCATGTGTAATGGTACTAATACTACCATGTTTCATTCCATGCAGTTAATAAACATATGTAATACCAGTTTGTTTTCTCTTGCAAGAGGTGGGCAAGATGAATAAGAAGACCACCTGACTTACCCAAAAAAAAAGAAGGAAGATCATAGAAAACATTTCTTGATTAAGAAAAATACACCAATTTTAGTCATTTTTCTAGATAAGTTGCATAATCAAGGTGGACTAGTACCAAAACATATATATTTGGCCCATCCCTGTGTACCAAGTACTCTAGCAAAACTCCCCATACACTATGTGCTCTAGGGAGGTGTACTAGTCAACATTAATCCATTCCCTCGTATGGGGGATAATAAACACCTTAAATAACTACAAAACATATACTCATCATTTATGTTTTCACGTGATAAAACATTGAGTACTATGTAGTACTACTACATTCAATATTTGCAAATAGAAGAGAGAATACATACATATCATGATTGCAACCAAGAAAACCATAGTCATATACTTAAATAAACCCACGTACCTAAGTTTAGAAATTTCTATTTATTTTTTGACCATCTACATCCATGATCATCACCTGATTAATAACAATTAATCATCATTAAAACTTGGTTCAACATTATGATTGATATTTTAGGTCCAAATTAGGGTTTAACCAAACCTCAGTCCAACTGATTTAAAATATGTGTTTGGTATTTTTCTACTGGCCAAGAGATCATAACAAGGGTTTGGTCTAATTTTTGTTTTATTCTGGTGATTGGTCCATTTACTAGAATTAATATGAGGTTAAAAGCATGTTTTTAGAATTAATAACAAAAGGTCTATCATTGAGTAATGTTGCTCAATTCAGAGTCTTAATATGGGTGTCAATCATCATTAGGGGTCTACTGGAATATTATGAGAATTTGTCTTAACTGGTCACTAATTATTCCATTTTAATGAACCATAAAAGAGGCCTTATCATCTAAATTACAAATCATTAATAATGAAGAATCAAAAGTCTATTCTAAGGGTTTCATAATAAAGGTGATGTTTTTGTGAGTTTAGGGGTATCTTATATGTATCATTTGGCCAAAGGATCTATTTTTTATGCATTTTCTAAGTTGCATGTAATTCAAAAGTATTACATAAGATTTACCTTTCTGGGAAATTTGTGAACCGTTGGATCTTTGTGTTTAGGGCACCAGATAGGTGCCACGTCACACTGCATAGTAGACCTTGTGGGTAGTAGATTCCATAATATGTCCATGGGAAGGCAGATCTGACTGCACACCACCCTCTTTTCCTCTCCTTGCAAGTCTTGATTGTGAGGACTGAGGTCTGTAGATCTCTGTTTGCCTGCTCCTACCTTTACTACTCTTGTGATGGATGGGCTATGGCTTGAATTCCAGTGGAGCAAGCAGTCGTCTCCATCTGATCATACTTCCACCACCAGGTTCGAGGTGTTTCTAGAGTTGGGGCGGCCCCCCTCTCTCCAATCCCTTAGTGTCAAGGGATCTGATCTTCCATAGTGTCGTCCCTAGAGTGGAGTGCACCAAGAAGAGGCAGGGCTTCCATGACATCACACAGGCTAGAAATGAGATGAAGGGATTCTTCCTTCCTCTCCTCAACTTTCCAGGAGCTTATTCGTCTTTGCCTTACATGAACCGCTGGGGAAGTGACACTATTGGTGGGGTGCCACCATGAGGCCTACCTTTGGTGATGAAAGAACAGTAAGAGCCTCAACACCTAAAGAACTCACAGGCACCCAGAGCTTCGTGGTGGATGATTATAGACCAACATTTGTTTCTAAGGTCAGCAATCATTTTTCGCCGACGGGAGACTGGTCCTTCTTCATAGAAATGAATTCAGAGATGATAAATCTCTGAAGAGATCTAAAGATTTCCCCTCAAAGCTGAAGTCACAAAGTTGTTGGAGCCACCACCTTGATGAACATCAACAAAGTCTGGAGTTTGTTTACTTCAGCTATCCTCTTCTATTCGACCCTCTGCCTCACCCTATATCACTGGTTTCTTATTCTGAGAAGAGATGGAGAAAGAGTGCAGAAACTGGGGTCGATCTCTCTAGTTTGGTTGTCTCTTAGGGTTAATGAGGTGTCTTTGAAAAGCCATAGAATGTTGGATCTTGACGAATGATTCAATATCTCAAAGATATCACCATTAGCCCTAGCTCATCTGATCTTCATTTACAGTACCTTCTCTCTTTTTAGAGTTTGGTAACTACCTCAATGTCCTCGTATCTTGGGGGAATTGATGGGTCATGGATAGTGATGTCAACCAAGATAGACTCATGTGACACTAGAATGTCACTACATTATTACAAAATAATCATACAAAATAAGGTTTGCAAACTTGTGTAAAGTAATTGGTCACATCTTCAAATGTGAATAACTATCAAAGGGAACCTCAAATTGTTCTGAGATTTGAATTACAACTCCTCCAGTGAATAATCTCTCATTTAGCAATATTCTTCTTTTGGGACTAAAGTTCCATTATATGATCATGTTACTTGATGTTAATCACCTAAGTCATTCAAAGTACCTAGAATAATCACAAAGGTTGTAGGTCATCATATCATGCCGCTAGAGTTAAATTACATCTCGTCATTATACCAAAAGACAAATTGGTCATTTAGCCCTAAATATGTGAAAATAATATGTGACATAGTAAAGAATTCCTCAATTTGCGTTCAACTGACAAGAGCATTCATGGTCCTCAAATATAGTACTCAATATATAAATCCTAAAATCGGGGTCATTAGATTCAATCCATTTTATATAGAATTTCATCCTCAAAATTCAATTGATCGTATACTCAAGGTGATATCAAGAGGCACAACTTCATATAGTCACCGCTTCTTAGTGTCAAGGCTATAATAGTTCTAGATGTACCCTAAGTTATCAACTTAGGAATTAGATTATCGAAGGTGTACCTACCCCACATTACATAGGTTGAAGCATCATTTAATGTCTTGGTCATGATTTTACCTTCTTCTATTTTAGGATTTACATCCCCCTATCTCCCTCAAAATAGGGTTTTATTCATAGATGTGAAGAGAAGGCATTGTTTAAGGTTTCATCTTTCACCCTACTAAGTCATGCAAGGCAAAGTCAAGATTCATGCCATTATTTACTAGGATTATCAGACTTAATATCATTAGTGTTGTTTATGATCAAGATCATATTAGGATTTCATAATTAGAGAAAGGCTTAATTATCATACTTAAATATTAGGGGTTTCACCCTACTAATTGAGTTATCCTCAACTAGAATCTTAGATTTAAAAGGATTTATGTTAGGCATAGTATCCTTTGATCACATAATATATGATCTAAAGATACCTTTATTTCAAGTTCATGATTTCATAACGTATATTTTTCATGTATGAAAGAAGGGGATAGAGAATATACTAATGCAAGCTCATGATTTCGAAGTTATACATACCACATATGTTGTAGAAGGAAGGATAATATACTAGGTCAAGCTTATCAAGATTCCAAACTTGATATTACATGTATGATATAGGAAGAGAATATGGAATAGGTCAAGCTTATTTGAGTGACTCTTCATACATAATCATCAACATAGTTCAAGTGAGGTTTCCAACATCATATATCAAGAAAGAGATTAGGAAGGAACGAAATTTATGAGTATCTTGTGCACAAGGCATTTTACTCTCAGAACTAGAGTTTCACATATCACCTCACTTGCAGCTAATGATGAGTCACAAAAATACGTCACCCAAGGTAGGACATAACTCAATCAAAAGGACTAAATTTATCATTATGAGTTTCCCACCCATCATTTTTAACCCAATTCTCACCTATAGAATTGAATCATGCGAAAGAACTCACTCATCTACTCAGGAGTAACCCAGCTTAGGACACATCATTTCACATATATCTCATATATTTGATGTTAGGTCCTCTGACCTTCTCCCAATGGGTCTCACTCTCTCTAGAGTTCACCACATATATAGTCCTAACACTATAAGGCCTCCTTTGTAAATATCTTGAGGCTCATGCATATTCAACCTTATCTTAAATTAGCTCATCTTAAGTAAGAAAAGAGTATGTACTTTCATCATCTAGACTTAGCTCAGATTCTTCAAAATTGGATTCATCTCATATACAACTTAAATCATTATAAGGAAACTTATACCATCAGAGATCATACTTAGATAAGATTCCACATGCTTATTTCATATATAAATCAATCATCTACCCTAATTGTGGCATATCCAATAAGGCTCTAGACAACTAATCTAGATCTACACTCTTTTCTAGATTGATGTCACTCCCTTTCACTTAGGTTTCATGAACATCTCCTACTCTCCTGTGTGAGGGACACATTTTTATATTTATATATATAATACAATATTATATTTTTTTCTCTAAGAAGACCTACGTCAAAGAAAATATCGAGCCTCAAGCCAAATGGAATACGAAACCAAATCAATAAAATGAGTGTCCCACACACAGTAGATAGTTTAGTGCCATGCCACCTAGTGAAATAGTGAGAACAAGTTGTAGACAAGTGTAGATAACCAATAAATATGAGCTCTATATGGAAAGGGTCTCACACGCTTGTCTAAACCTAATTCTCAAACATCTAGGTTATAACTTAGAGGCTAAGTCAAACATTATTCCTATATAACAACTTACTAAGTTTCTAGGGTTTAAATTGAAAGATGAAATTTAGTTTTGTGTTTCATGGTGAGAAATTGTTACGTGTAGCTACTATTCATGCTCTGATACCAACTATAATGTCCTTACATTTACACCTTCTCAAAACCCCATGGTGATGAAAAGACAAAATACGAAAATGTTAGCCAATTGTATCAAAGTGTGTTGTAGAAGCAATTTGCGCATACATGAACATACAACTATAATGCATGCACCAAACATTGTCCACATTCAACATGTATTTGTTACAAAATGAATTTAACAACATGAATTACAATGACATATTGAAATGCAATTTTTACACAGGTCTGAACATTTATGCTAGGATATTAACACAATAGGTAAACATATACAACTCCTCACTCACATATTTTCTCCCATGCTAGCTCTAAACCTAAAACATATGTGAAACAATGAATCAATAGAATGTGTTTTGTACATGGGTAGAAAGATACATATATTTATGGTTTTCATGATTTGAAAAGATTTGCAAAAAGAAAGAAGGAAGATCATAGAAAACATTTCTTGATTAAGCAAAATATGCCAATTTTAGTCATTTTTCTAGATGAGTTGCATCATCAAGGTGGACTGGTACCAAAACATATATATTGGGCCCATCCCTATATACCAAGTACTCTAGGGAAACCCCCAATACACCGTGTTCTCTAGGGAGGTGTACTGGTCAACATTAATACATTCCCTCGTAAGGGGGATAATAAACACCTTAAATAACTACAAAACATATACTCATCATTTATGTTTTCAAGTGATAAAACATTAATTACTATATAGTGCTACTACATCTAAAATTTTCAAATAGAAGAGAGCATACATACATATCATGATTGTAACCAAGAAAACTATAGCCATATACTTAAATAATCCCACATACCTAAGTTTAGAAATTTCTATTTATATTATGGACCATCTACATCCCTGGTCACCACCTGATTAATAACAATTAATCATCATTAAAATTTGGTTCAACATTATTATTAATAATTTAGGTCCAAATTAGGGTTTAACCAAACCTAGGTCCAACTAATATAAAATATGTGTTTGGTATTTTTTTGCTGACCACGAGTTCATAAGAAGGGTCTGGTCCAAATTTTGTATTTTTCTGATGACTGGTCTATTTTCTAGAATTGATGTGAGGTTAAAAGCATGTGTTTAGACTTTAATAAAAAAAAGGCATATCATTGAGTACTATTCAGTTCAGAGTCTGAATATGGGTGTCAATCATCATTAGGGTCTACTAGAATTTTCTAAGAATTTGTCTCAATTGGTTACTAATTATTCCATTTTAATGAACAATAAAATGGGCCTTATCATATAAATTAAAAATCATTAATAATGAATCAAAGTTTGGTCTAAGGGTTTCATAATAAAGGTGATGTTTTTTTTAGTTCAGGGGTGTTTTGTGTGTATCATTTGACTAAAGGATCTATTTTCTATGTATTTTCTAAGTTTGCATGTAATTCTGAAATATTACATAAGATTTACCTTTATGGAAAATGTGTGATCCGTTGGATCTCTGTGTTTTGGGCACCAGACAGGTGCCACATCATGTCGTAAAGTAGAGCTTGCAAGCAATAGATCGTATAAGATGTCCATGGGTAGGCAGATCTGACTGCCTGCCACCCTCTTCTCCTGTCCTCGCAAGTTTCGATTGCAAGGATTGAGGTTTACATATCTCAGTTCTCCTGCTCCTTCCTATGCTACTGGCATGATCGATGGGCTCTGGCATGAAATTCGGCAGAGCAAGCAGTCCTTGCCATCCGATCATACTGTCGCCGCTAGGTTCGAGGTGTTTTCGGGGTTGGGGCGGTCCCCCTCTCTCTAATTTGTTAGCATTGAGGGATCTGTTCTTCCATAGTGTTGTTTCCAGAGTGGAGTGCGCTGAGAAGAGGCAGGGCTTACATGCCATCACACGGGCTATAAATGAGGCTATGGGATTCTTCCTTCCTATCATCATCTTGCTAGGAGCCTTTTTGTTTCTACCTGACATGAACTGCTTGGGCAGTGACACTATTGGTGAGGTGCCATCATGAGGCCTACCTCTGGCAATGAAAGAACAGGACAAGCCTCAACACCTGAAGAACTCACAGGTTCCCAGAGCTTTGTGGTGGATGAGTAAACACCAACGATTGTTTCCAGGGTCAATAATAGTTTGTCGTTTGACGGGAGACGGATCCTTCTTCATAGAGACAAATCCATGGATGACGAAGCTCTGAAGAGATTTAAAGATTTCCCCTAAAACTTGAAGTCACAGAGTTGTTGGAGAAGTCGCCTTGAGGAACTTCCACAAAGTCTGGAGTTTGTTTACTTCATGTATACTCTTCTATTTGACCCTCTTCCTCACCCTATATCGTTGGTTTCTTGTTATGAGATAAGACGGAGAAAGAGTGCAAAAAGTGGGGTCAATCTCTCTGGTTTGGCTGTCTCTTAGGGTTAATGAGGTGTCTTTGTAAAGCCCCAAAATTTTGGATCCTGACGAATGATTCAATATCCCAAAGATATCGTCAATAGCCCTGGCTCCTCTAGTCTTCATTTGCATTACCTTCTCCCTTTTTGGAGTTAGGTAACTACCTCAATGTCCTCTTGGGGGAATTGACGGATCATGGATAGCCATGTCAACCAAGATAGACTCATGTGACACTAGAATGTCACTACATTGTTACAAAATAATCATACAAAATAAGGTTTGCATGCTTATGTAAAGTAATTGGTCACATCTTCAAACTATCAAAGCGAACCTCAAATTGTTTTGAGATTTGAAGTACAACTCCTCCAATGAGTAATCTCTCATTCAACAATATTCTTCTTTTGGGACTAAAGTTTCATTATATGATCATGTAAATTGATGTTAATCACCTAAGTCATTCAAAGTACCTCAAATAATCACATAGGTTGTAGGTCATTATATCATGTCGCTAGAGTTAAATTACATTGTGTCATTATACCAAAAGACAAATTGGTCATTCAACCCTGAATATGTTAAAATAATATGTAACCTAGTAAATAATTCCTCAATTTGCGTTCAACTGGTATAGTGCATTTATGGTCCCCAAATATTGTACTCAATATATAAATCCTAAAATCAGGGTCATCACAGTGAACTTAATAGGACTCAAATAAGTAAATGTTGATAATGAAGATATAACATTTTGATAAATACAATGGTAGTGTGCCAAAAATATTAATTGTGCCATAACTCATAAAAGGAAATCTAGAAAGAGAAATATAATGGTAAAAGTGTGTAACTTGGGTGCCAATTAGCTTGGTTTCCAAGTTTCACTTTATTTGAACAGCAATAATTATGTTAAATATAATTAGAGAAGAAAATAGGAGAAAAATCAAAAAGTGTTAAATATATTACTAAAAGTCTCCAAAAGTGGAATTAAACCTCAAATTCAAAATCTACATATCGAAATTGGCCTATATGTGAATTTTCATCTTATTTGGACAATCTTATCTAATCTAGTGTATTTAGGAGAGAGAAAGTACATTAGAGCCCAAAATATTAAATGATATGTTGAACCATTACAAAAGGGAAAATTAATTATAAAATCATAATCTTCATGTTTAAGTATGCTTATAGGCTAAGTTTCATATTTTTGGAGAGTTTCTAGATGCCGCTAATTCATTACAGGAGCAAAATAAGTGATAGAATTTAAACATATTTAATAAAATACTATGAGTCTTTGAAAGTGAAAAATAATACTAAAATTTGATTCCTCACCCCAAAATTTGCTAACCTACTAAATTTGGGATTAATTGGAATTTAAACGCACCCTCAATTGGTTAATGAAAGATTCTAATAATTAATGCATCAAAATAACAACATTTCCTAATCAAAATTGGCTACATCAAATGTTTGTCTTTTTCTGACTTGGCACGTGCACGATGAGGATTGTCAGATCACAATCCTACGGCCTACAACTTGTCTCCTACCTCAGGTAGGAGATAGTCGTAGATGAACAGTGTGTACTCAAAGGAAGGTCTAGTTCTTTAAACTTTTCCATCTTGTTTACCAACGAATCTTCTAGAAATCATTTGCATTACAATTGAAATCAAAATCCAAATCTTTCTAGCTCTAAATCTTGTCCTAACATAGAGTTATCTAATTTTTTCCTAATTTTTTCACAATGCTTCTCTTAGCTCCGCCCTCAGATGCCCTAACTTTGTATCTTATATATACCTAACCCCGTGTTTGTGTTTGTGACACCCCTTAAAGTCTATTACTTGCATCAATTTTGACCCTAGACATGTTCTTGGCCACCGCCAAATAGTTCTTTTGTGCTTTCTTCTGGAGCTTGTTGACACCAAAACACCTTGTCTTTGAAAAATGCATTTGGGGTAAGATTGGTCAGGTCATTCTCTTTATTTTTGACATGTCTCTTTCATGAACTATCTGCTCTATAGGAAACCCCCAATCTCCATTCCCAATGACCTACTGATTTTCACACAGCCATGGCAAGCACTGAGGGGAGGGGATAACCCCTGGTGATTTCCTAATATTGTCGTCGATTGTCTTTTCCTTTTTGCTTCCTCACCAGGGGTAGTTTGGTAAATTCACTATCTATTTTAATAATAGTTGTGATTTTGAGCATATAATCTTTGGTTGATAATTTCATGTCACATTTTAAAGTCATGATATCTAATATAAGGGTAAATTGGTATTTTGCAAATTAATTTCATTAATAAATCGGTGAATAATATGAATCTTGTAAATTTCATAATAAATTGTAGGAGTTTCAGAATAATATAAAAAATATGTTATAGAATCTTGATATTTTTCTCTATATACTTTTTTAGTTTTTGCAGCCTGATTTTAAAGTTTTAAAAACATGATTTTTTAAGGTTTAATAATCCATATTCACTTAATAATAATTGAAGAAATATTTCTAATGGGTAACAATTAATTCATGGATCAAATCCATAATCACTAACCTTGTACCCACTTTCAAGACTAAAAAATTGTGTGTTAATCTAGGGTTTTTCAGAAGGTTTAGATTCCTAAGGTTTCACCTCATATATATCATTAAACCCTAATTGATGAATCAAATATTATATATAGGTTCAAGTTGACTTTAGACTTGGAGGATTAGGCCTTGGTCTCTAACTTAACACTCAAGTCAAGGTATGATTACAACTCCTATTATTTCTATATTGAGCAATTTCTAATTCCTTTCTTTTAATGTATGATTGCATACCACATTATTTCTATATTGAGCAATTTCCAATTCCTCTCTTTTAATGTATGTTTGCATCCCATACTATTTTCTTTGAGCAATAAACCTAGTTTCTCATTCTCTTGACATACCATCTTACAAAATCTCTCTCTTCTGAGAATTTATTCCAAGTGAAGTATCATGCTTGATTATGATATTATGATCATCCTACTTTGTTGGACTTTCTTTTGACTCTAGATTGTGTTTTTCTTCATGATGAAACCCTAATTGATTATATGTACCACTTTTACCCACTTATGTGGTTGATGGTCATATTGTCCATATTTGTGATGGCAACTTTAATTATTCTGTAAAAGACTACACTTTATACTTGTCTCTACATTTTTGCATGCCTTTTGATTTAGTAGTCCTAGAGTAGTGTAATTACATTGGTTTTTGGGTTGTGTACCCATGATATATTTTTGGGGTGGAGTTTGTGTGCCCAATACCCAGGTTTTGTGCCCATTTTTATATATATTGGGGAGATGGTTGTTTTCCCATGTTATATTTTGGGATGTAGGTTGTGTGCCCCATACCCGGATTTTGTGCCCACTTTTGCATATATTGGGGAGATGGTTGTGTACCGTACACTATCAGGTTTCAATGTTGTGAGCCTTGGCTGCCATTGTTATTTATATTGTTCTAGTGCCATGCTTATCTCACATGCATGTAGGTGTTTTTTCTTGAGATGGGTTTTGTGACAAAAATTATTTATATGTGCTTGTGTGGCACGACTTTCATGTTGATTTAATGGCAAGTATTCTCCATGGTAATAGTTTTAAATTCATATTCTTTTATGCCTAGTTGGGTAGTCCTTTCCTTTTCCTTTAAGAAGCTTTGCTTATTTGACGTATTTTATTTCATAATTTTTCTCAAAGCTTGATTTAGGATGCACATACTAGCATCTTGATGTTGTATCTACCTTTCTCCCCTTGCTGGGATACGCTTTCAATCCAAGTGTAGGTCAAGGATAAGATAACCAATTTGGACTAGGACCTCATCAAGTATAACTGATTCTGGGAGACTTTCTGGAGGTGGTTAGATGACCCTCTGTTGATCCTTTAGTTTAATTATTTTTCATGTGTATCACCCTACGTGGTAAATCTTAGAGACAATATCAAGTTTCATAGTAGTTAAATATTTTGTTTCTGCTTCTACATTTGATTACTTGAATCATGCTTTTGAATAAAATGGATTACCATCCCTTTTTGAAAATTTATGGTGGTGTTTGAAATATGGGATGTTTCCTTTTTATTTGATTTAGTAGGGAGTGGATTCCCTCTAGGGTTCCACTTCTTAGA
Source organism: Alisma plantago-aquatica (assembly GCA_963693085.1). NCBI lineage: Eukaryota > Viridiplantae > Streptophyta > Magnoliopsida > Alismatales > Alismataceae > Alisma > Alisma plantago-aquatica. The sequence continues at coordinate 685,506,252 of OY856409.1, forward strand.
TGTATGGTATCAGAGCCATTAACAGTTAGTTATCTAACTAATTCAATCTTGTCTCCCTTAGGAAGATTACCTTCTTCATAGGTTTCTTATACCTAGTACCCTTCCTTGTGCAGGAAATCCCTTATGGCGGGAGATAACTCATTGTTGATAACCTAGTTGGATATGAGACACCCCAGAACCCTAAGTACGGGATGCCAAGGATGGACCCTCCCTTTACCCCTCTAGTGTCTCAAGTTACTCCTCCAACTGGAAGTCAGTCATCAGTAGGACAAGATAACCCCACATTTATTGTTGCTAATGTGGATATTGTCATCTCTCCTGAATAAGAGTTAGCCTTGCTATGACAGTTCCTCACCACATCCATGGTGGGAAAGTTGAATACTCCTCCAGAGTCTAATAATCCAAAGGAGTACTCATTAACTGACTTCAAGAAGATGCAACCACCCTTCTTCAAGGGTGAAGGAGAACTGGATATGGTCGATAATGTCAATGACTGGGTCTTAGTCATAGAAAGAACTTTTGATGGTATGACATTTCCTCTGCATTAGAAGGTCAGGTTTGCATCTTATGTGCTAGATGGACCAACATGTGTCTGGTGGAATGGAATTGCAAGGACCCATGACATCTCTATTGTGACTTGGGAACAATTCTTGGTGCTTTTCCATGGGAAGCACACCTGCATTGCTGCCCTAAAGAAGAAGGAAGTAGAATTCTATAGTCTGAAGCAAGGTTCCATGTTTGTTTCTGCTTATGTACAAAACTTTCTATTTCTTGAGTGATATGCTTCCGGACTGAGTGAGGATCATAGGGATGGCCTATTTTTGTAAGGACTCAACTACAACGTGGGTCATGCTATTGTCCCACGGCTTCCTATGACTTTTCAATAGATGGTTGATAAACCTTTAGTTGTTGAGTCTTATCCAGGATATCAATATAAGGAACATGACAAAAAGAGGAAGTTCTCAGATGATGATCATAAGAGGGACAACAGTGCTAAGTTTAATGGTTATCATCCTCCCGAGAAGTGTTCTCATGTTAGAAATAAAAAAAGACCTCAAACAGACTCTTAAATCATATGTCATCATTGCAAGGATCTTGGTCATATCTGACCTAGATGCACCCAACTTCATGATAGAAGTGCACCAGCTCAACAACAACAACCTTAGGCATCTCCTCAGAATAATGACTATAATAATGGAGGAAGACCTATTGAGAGATGTGTTAGAAGAGTTTTTTCTTTGGATGGCCAATAAGTTTGTGAAGATTACCATGTTGAAGGTGACCGATTGGTGCACTCCCACCAATAGCATTACACACCACTCAATTGAGACTCTCTGCGGACAGAGGCAAATGGGTGGATTAAACATTTGAATTTATAAAGACCTAGACTCAATACACTCGCACAAACTAAAACATACACCCACAAGCGTACGGGGTCATGTCATAGTATAGGAGGGCGGTAAGTATAGGGTCGATCCATAGGGAGAAAAGGGGGCACTAGAGCTAGGTTAGTTTGCTAGGTTCCTACTGTGGAGACTAGGGTTAAGGGTTTGAAGGTTGTTTTGATTGTTAACTAAGGTGAGCGAGAAAGCAATTAAAGACAAGAATGAAATCTAAGTTAACCCTAGACTACATTAAGACTAATTAAGCAAGAAAATATTAAGCTAGATATGAAAAGGCAATTTACACTAAGGCAAGCAAGATAGAAGCAAAAGAGCAAGTAAAGAGCTAAACTAGCAAGAACAATGCAAAAATAGAGCAAGAAGCTAACAGAGCAAGAAAAGAGCTAACTAAGCTAATACTTGCTAGGCAAGATGAAAACTACTAGGGTTTTAAAGTAATTAAGGAAGGTGTGGGTTGTTTAGGGGATGCACTTATCACTTAAGTTAGGGGGTGACAAATGAACATAATGATTCCATTTAGATTATCCAAACCAAACAACAAGTTAGAGTCTAATGAATTAACCTAAGCTACTAACTGGCCATGGATATGCTAGGGTTTGTATAGGAGTACTAGTCCCTAACACTCCCCACTACCCTTATGAGGCTCACTTGGGTTGGGTATTGTGTTCAATTCAATTAGAGTCTAATCAAGCCTATGTTTCTAGATTAGACATTCCTAGGGCAATTAGGGGCCGATGGTAGTAATGGGGAGGTGAAATTAGGGTTTTGGACCCCAATTCCCCCACATTCTAGCCTTCAGAAGGCTCCATGCTAATTGTACTAGACTCACATAATCTAGCTACTTAGATCTCTCACTTAGAATTAGGGAGACTGATTAGGATGTATGAATATAGGAGGCAACCTAGGGATCTAATAATTGGACCTAGGGGCAAATCCCAAAATTCACACATATAAGCAATTTTCCTAAATTCCTATGTGATTTCACACACAAACCAACAAGCAATTCATGGAAAATGAAATAGAAATAGAACATAATCATTAGCAAATGGAATTACAAAGTTTACATATCATTTTCCCCCAACATGGTATAAAATAACATTTTACACTCCAAATAGCCCACCCAAGGGGGGCTACCTACTCATGGAAATGGAAAATACAAAAAGAAAGGAGAAAGAGGTAGAAAAAGCCATGGAGCTCAGTGTAGATGGAGAAATCATCCTCTCCAACTATTGCAAGGCATCTTCCTCTATCCTCCAAGGTGCAAGGTTGTGGAATGAAGGGGGTTATGGGTAGGAACTAGGATAAACTAGTGTTTTGGTAATGGAATTGGTAAAATGGAGTAGAATGGAGGTGGAAATGGAGTGGAATGGCTAAGGGGCAAAAATGGGGAGCTAAGAGGTGGTAGGAGGTAGCTAGGGGTGGCCAACCGCAGCCTCCATCCACCACCTAAGTATATATAGGTGGGGAGGAAGTAATAGGTCAAGTAGGGGTAAAGTGGGAAATGCAATGGAAAAAGTAGCTAGGTTTTGTGCGTAGCACGACCGCGGTGGGTAGGGGTGAGCACGATCGTGGTCGGGTAAAAAGGTCATTTGAATTAAAATGTGAAAATCATAGGTTCGTGGTCAATTCTGTACTCAAGCTGGCACGGCCATGGTGGTGACCACAGCTGTGGTGGAGTAAGGGTAGCACGACTGTTGTCACACCCTAATTTTCAAAACCCAGTAAGTATATGATAAAGTTATTGATGAAATCATGATAGGTTGAACATGAGGCATATCGGCCCAAATATCAATCATTTCAATTGAATTTCATTGTTGGGACCTTATGGATAAAGTTGTAATTAAACCCCATAACAATGATAGTTTGAATCAAATTAAATATATGATTGATTTATTTTATAATAAAGTTCCATTCAACTTTTTTTTGTGATATTTGGATATAAGGGAAAACATATCTAGAAGAGGACTTTTGTGCAATGTGATCAGTTTTGATGTTTAATAATCAAAGAATGTGAGTTTGAGAACCTTCTTATGGTTTTTAACACAATAAGAAATGGGTTTAAGTTTGGTGAAGTTTAAGATTGATTGGGTTAACAAGTCAATGAGATATATAGTTGGACCATTGAATGATGCTTACTTAAGATAGTTTGGTGATTTTATTATATATGAAGGATGTGATTTAGGCCGTGAAAAATTTAATTCATGTAGAAGAATGGTATGCGAATCCATGATTGAAATTTGGACTTGATTGGTTGGATTATGTAACTTACGCCCTTTGCTTTAGGAGTAGTACTTCTAAAGGGACGAAACATGATTTTGTAGCCTTGATTTGGCCTAGTCATTAGTGGGCGGACAGTTCACATAAAACGGCTGTGATGTTTTATCAATTAATAAATATAAAGAAAAGCATATGGTGGGTCTCCTTCCTAACAAACATCTGACGAGAATTTCTTAATCGGTTCGTCTCTGGTTCCGGATATCAGTTGGATTTCGGCTTGTCTTATTATGCCACATCTGCGCCACATCTGCACAATTCAGTCGGATTTGCCAGATGCATGTTTGGTTCAAAATCCTAAGATGGCTCCGTTTTGGGTTCCGTTATCCTGATATCTGGGTTGGCTCAGTCATGCTAGCAGAGGGATTTCGTAACCCAGCCCTGATTTGGCTATGTATTTTTGTGTATTTTGTTTTATCATCCAGACTGAAAATCACAAGTTACAATACCAGTCCAATTTAATGATTAGTTTGTCAAACAGAAACAGGATTTACTTCAGCCCGGATAATCTCAATGACTGGACATATCCGGTCTACCTCAGTCCAGGTTTCCTAATCTATATCTTGAACCAAACGGAGGTTTATATAATTAAAGGATACTAAATACCTATTGCCACCACAGAATCTTCCCCATGCGGTAAGGAATCCAGTCTTTTTGGATTCCGTCTGGGTTCAGAAATAAATTAGGGTATGGTGGAGTGCCTACATATAGAACAGTTTGTAGGTGGTTTTGTATTACATCACAACTATTCAGGAAGTCTGACGCGCCTATATATGAGATGAACGCCCCAAAGAAGGGCAGCGAAAGGTCAGCCGTCGGCGATGGGGTGTTGCCTTATTTCTTGATCATCGATAAGGAATTAGCAAACTGCAATCACATGACAAGGCAAGGACAAGGGGGAAATCGTGCCTAGGACTATTCAAATCGGGACTCATAGATGTATTATTTTCATAGTTGCTTCTTACGAAGGCTTTGGTGTTGGATAGACCTCCTCCCCGTTAGAAGTGTCGTGCCCTATTCTCACAGCAGAAACAGAGGAATACTTCCCTGCTCACCCACTAGACACGAAGGGGATGACCACAGTTGAGCCAAATCCATCGCGTGCAGGCCAGTCTGTGTGTTCTGATCTGCAGGCCCGGTGGCCGAAGGACCAGTTCACCTGAAAAGAAAAAAAAAGAATGAAGGTCTCGATGGAAAGGTTAGGGATGATGAACATACTGGAGAAGAATTCAGACCATCCATCTTTAAACTACATGAGAATGCTTTTGGCACTTGTATAAGGACTCAGACCTGACCAGAGGAATCCATGACAAATGTATAGACCTCTTCAAACAAGGTAAGTGGTTCATGCCCATGAGTTTTCTTATTTATTAAGCCTAATATGTTTACATATTTATCATATAGTGCACTATGCTTTATATGTTATGATATTTGAGATTTTAAGTAAGATGTGCAATCAAAGTTTTCACACCTCCATGATGGTGTTCTCTCATACACCCAATATCTCAAGTACATATATGTTATTAAGATTTTCTAGATTGACTGAGATTCATGAACTAGGTTCATGAGGAAATTAAAAGATCAAAATCATATAAGATTTCTTAATAAAGAATCGTATTAATGAATACCACTACAAAATAAGACGTGAAATTAATATAGTCATACTTATTATGCGAGATTACTTTATATTTATGATTTTAAATAGAAATATGCCATTAAGATTTGTTGTAAAGATTAAGATCTAAGAAGTAAGTGTTGTTTAGATTTCTTAGATGATTAAGATCTAAGAATTCAGTACATGATAAGATATAAGACTAAAAGGCATTAAGTTATGATTGAGTTGCACGATGAGAATCTATATGATTTCTACTTTAAGGTTTAAGATTTAAGTTCATACCAATGTATTGAGATCAGACCTAATGAGATTCTATATAAATTGAGTATGATTAAGATGCAAGTTAAGATTTTCTAAGGTTTTTATTATATGGTTTATGATTTAAGACTTAAGTCCATTAAGATCAGATTTCGATGAGGTTTTAACACAGAATGAGTTATCTTGCCAAGAATCATATATCATACTTTAGCTATACACATTACTTAAGTTACTTTTGTATACTTAGTATTTCTATACTCATTTCAGATCTTGTCTTATAAGACATTAGACTCATGTATGATATAATTGGTATAATGAAGTAATCTTACCCAAATAAGAGTTTTAGAATAAGGTTTACCCAGATAATGAGATACATGTTCAAATCCAGCATTGAATTCAGTTTAGAACTAAAGAATAAGAGATTTAGATTCAGACTTAGACTACTTACTGTATGAGTATCCATTTTTTGAATAAAGATACATGATAAGGGTTATAGGCCCCAATCTCAATTATGTTGTAATTTGAGATACATATCCAAATTCTATAATAGATTCAGTTCAGATTTTAAAGAGCAGAGATTCAGATTTAGATTTCAAATTCAAAACTAAGTACTTGTTGAGTACTCAGTTTCAGATAAGTTCAGATTCAGAGTTTAGTAAAGATAGACTTAAGATAATTAATTCAAAACCTTCACATAATACATTATATAATAAGTCCTCATTCAGAGAATCCTGGGACAATTCAGAGGCATTTGTTGCCAATTCAGAGGAGTGTTTACTCCATTTCAGAGGGCACGTTGTTCCAACAGAGGGTGTGTTGCACCATAGAGGGCACTTCGTTGTCAATAGAGGTTGCACCATAGAGGACACTTTGGTGTCAACAGAGGGCACGTTGTGCCAACAGAGGGTGTGTTGCACCGTAGAGGACACTTCGGTGTCACAGAGGAGGACTTATTGTATAATGGTGGCCACAGTCAGATAAAAGTCGTGAATAAAAGATGTCTTAGTTATGAGAATGTACATAATCTCATCTATAGTTTTGTAAAAGAGATTAAGATAAGAGAAACATGACTTATTCCCTTTCTACAAGTCATGCGGCCCAGGCACCAGAGTGCAGGCCAATTCAGAGACATAAACCAGGCCCAGAGTGCATGTTATGTGACCCTGGCACCTTAGTGTAGGTCATGAGACCCATGTACCAGAGTACATGTCTCTAGAGAAAGATAAGATAAAGTAAAAAGATAAGAACTAAGTTAAAATAAGAAGAGATACTTATGTTTTAGATTTTATACAGAGTTTAATGTTTGCTTCATGTTTATAATATTCAAGAATATTTTGTAATATCTTATTACTTTAGTTTTGAACATAAAGAATACTTATGCCACTTACGCTAACAATTGTTTTTCCAATGCATGGCTGGGGATAAGATGTCCGCAGGTGAAAGCAGGAGCAGAGTAGATTGCAGAGAATCAAGAAAGGGTAGAAGGTGACTCAATCTGGTGGGGTGCCAGTTATAAGATGATCCTCAGGTTTATAGATTTACCTATATGTTTCCATGTTTAGAACTTTAGAGTAGAGACTTTGTATCAAGATGTAATATAAGTTTTCCATGTAATAACATTTATGTTCCTTTTGTAAGAATAATAATGAGAATCTTTCTTATTTTCAATTTGTGTGATTGATTATATTGTTGTTATGAATGCTAGTTTTATGTAATGCCCCCTTGAGTGCACGAGTTATGGATAACTCTATGTTACTTCCGCTACGTGCATGTGTGTGGTTATGGAGGGTGTTACAATATGGTATCAAAGCAACATTATAGTTGGCCACCAGATGAGTTCTCATGTTCTTACTTAAGATCACCCTATTAGAACTTAAGTTAGAGTAGAGTACCAATTTAGAAAGATAGATAGTAGTCCTATTTATAGAAGAGGCAAGTGAAAGATATTAGAAATCTAAGTAGAGCTTTAAATAGGAGACAAAATTTAAGATAAGGATTAGGGTTATGTGCCTAGATGTTTTACACTTTTTATGTAAACACTATGATTGTATATAGCATTCTCTCTCTTTTTCTCACAAGTTTGTGGTATGAGACACAGGTTTATGGGGTTTTGTAGAGAGAATGTTATGTGCATAATCATGCTTGTCTTGTACTTTCAAGTTCATGTGGTATGGGACATGTACACGAGGAAGTGCTAAGATAAGTGTGATCTGGCATGTCACCTCTGAATATATGACCGGCCGGCATGTATCCAAAGGTGACAAAGAAAATAAGTGTTTGGTTTAAAAGTCTGAGACATATAGTCACCTAAACCTAATCATACACATAGTAAGACCGAGCATGTATATGAAGGGTAGATATTTTGGCATAGATAAGTGAGTTAGTTTTAAGTGAACTGGAACCCTAATCCAACCACAGAGAAGAGGCAATATAGAGTCTTTGCCATGGTAGATGGTGACTGTATAATTTTGATTTCAAGATTCATTAGTAGTATATACTCATGTTTGCTTGATAATGATCACCGTGAGAAATTCACCCTGTATGCTAATGAGCCATTAAGATGATATTAGAGAGTTAGTGAATATAGGATATGCAAAACCCAAAGGTGGGTAGCCTAGTCAAAATTTCAAGGACAAAATTCTTTTAAGGTGGGTAGTATTGTCACACCCTAATTTTCAAAACCCAGTAAGTATATGATAAAGTTATTGATGAAATCATGATAGGTTGAACATGAGGCATATCGGCCCAAAAATCAATCATTTCAATTGAATTTCATTGTTGGGACCTTATGGATAAAGTTGTAATTAAACCCCATAACAATGATAGTTTGAATCAAATTAATATATGATTGATTTATTTTTATAATAAGGTTTCATTCAACTTTTTTTGTGATATTTGGATATAAGGGAAAACATATCTAGAAGAGGACTTTTGTGCAATGTGGTCAGTTTTGATGTTTAATAATCAAAGAATGTGAGTTTGAGAACCTTCTTATGGTTTTTAACACAATAAGAAATGGGTTTAAGTTTGGTGAAGTTTAAGATTGATTGGGTTAACAATTCAGTGAGATATATAGTTGGACCATTGAATGATGCTTACTTAAGATAGTTTGGTGATTTTATTATATATGAAGGATGTGATTTAGGCCGTGAAAAATTTAATTCATGTAGAAGAATGGTATACGAATCCATGATTGAAATTTGGACTTGATTGGTTGGATTATGTAACTTACGCCCTTTGCTTTAGGAGTAATACTTCTAAAGGGACGAAACATGATTTTGTAGCCTTGATTTGGCCTAGTCATTAGTGGGCGGACAGTTCACATAAAACGGTTGTGTTGTTTTATTAATTAATAAATATAAAGAAAAGCATATGGTGGGTCTCCTTCCTAACAAACATGTGATGAGAATTTTTTAATCGGTTCATCTCTGGTTCCGGATATCAGTTGATTATGCCACATCTGCGCCACGTCTACACGATTCAGTCAGATTTTCCAGATGCACGTTTGGTTCAAAATCCTAAGATGGCTCGGTTTCGGGTTTCGTTATCCTGATATCTGGGTTGGCTCAGTCATGCTAGCAGAGAGATTTCGTAACCCAGTCCTGATTTGGTTCTGTCTTTTTGTGTATTTTGTTTTATCAGTCAGACTGAAAAGATCAAGTTACAATACCAGTCCAATTTAATGATGGATTAGTTTGCCGAACAGAAACATAATTTACTTATGTTCAGATAATCTCGATGACTGGACATATCCGGTATACCTCAGTCTGGGTTTCGTAATCTATATCTTGAACCAAATGGAGGTTTATATAATTAAAGGATACTAAATACCTATTGCCACCACAGAAGTTTCCCCATGTGGTAAGGAATCCAGTCTTTTTGGATTCCGTCTGGGTTCAGAAATAAATGAGGGTATAGCGGAGTGCCTATACTCATTTCAGATCTTGTCTCATAAGACATTAGACTCATGTATGATATAATTGGTATAATGAAGTAATCTTACCCAAATCAGAGTTTTAGAATAAGGTTTACCCAGATAATGAGATACATGTTCAAATCTAGCATTGAATTTAGTTTAGAACTTAAGAATAAGAGATTTAGATTCAGACTTAGACTACTTACTGTGTGAGTAGCTAATTTTCGAATAAAGATACATGATAAGGGTTATAGGCCCCAATCTCAATTATGTTGTAATTTGAGATACATATCCAAATTCTATAATAGATTCAGTTTAGATTTTAAAGAGCAGAGATTCAGATTTAGATTTGAAATTCAAAACTAAGTACGTGTTGAGTACACAGTTTCAGATAAGTTCAGATTCAGAGTTTAGTAAAGATAGACTTAAGATAATTAATTCAAAACCTTCACATAATACATTATATAATAAGTCCTCATTCAGAGAGTCCCGGGACGATTCAGAGGCATATGTTGCCAATTCAGAGGAGTGTTTACTCCATTTCAGAGGGAACGTTGTGCCAATATAGGGTGTGTTGCACCATAGAGGACACTTCGGTGTCAACAAAGGGCACGTTGTGCCAACAGAGGGTGTGTTGCACCATAGAGGACACTTCGGTGTAACAGAGGAGGACTTATTGTATAATGGTGGCCACAGTGAGATAAAAGTCATAAATAAAAGATGTCTTAGTTAAGAGACTGTACATAATCTCATCAATAGTTTTGTAAAAGAGATTAAGATAAGAGAAACATGACTTATGCCCTTTGTACAAGTCATGTGGCCCAAGCACCAGAGTGCAGGCCAATTCAGAGACATAACCCAGGCCCAGAGTGCAGGTTATGTGACCCAGGCACCTTAGTGCAGGTCATGAGACCCATGTACCAGAGTACATGTCTCTAGAGAAAGAGAAGATAAAGTAAAAATATAAGAACTAAGTTAATGTAAGAAGAGATACTTATCTTTTAGATTTTATACAAAGTTTAATGTTTGCTTCATGTTTATAATATTCAAGAATATTCTGTAATATCTTATTACTTCAGTTTTGAACATAAAGAATACTCATGCCACTTACGCTAACAATCGTTTTTCCAATGCATGGCTGGGGACGAGATGTCTGCAGGTGAAAGCAGGAGCAGAGTAGATTGCAGAGAATCAAGAAAGGGTAGAAGATGACTCAAGCTGGTGGGGTGCCAACTATAAGATGATCCTCAGGTTTATAGATTTACCTATATGTTTCCATGTTTAGAACTTTAGAGTAGAGACTTTGTCTCAAGATGTAATATAAATTTTCCATTTAATAACGTTTATGTTCCTTTTGTAAGAATAATAATGAGAATCTTTCTTATTTTCAATTTGTGTGATTGATTATATTGTTGTTATGAATGCTAGTTTTATATAATGCCCCCTTGAGTGCACGAGTTATGGATAACTCTATGTTACTTCCGCTACGTGCATGTGTGTGCTTATGGAGGGTGTTACAACTGTGGTAGTCACCACGGTTGTGGTGGCTCAAAATGCTCAATTTGTGCTCTGCTCCATGGTCATTCTACCTATGATGTAGCACAGCCATGCTGGTAAAGGATGACAAATGCAATGTAAAGGATGATTATTGTTGAATTGGATATATAGTGACTATGTACCATAATTCCACCTCTCTCCTCTCCTGATTTCACAAACCAATCATGAAAAGAGCACAAAGCATATGAATAGTGCATAAAACACACAATCTATCCATATTTCTTTCATGTAGTTCCGGGTAGACCGTTTCATGATGGCATTAATCAAGGATGACTAGGAGTGTTGTTTCACCTTCATGCTTTCAACCTTATGTTTCAAATCACACAAAATGACCCATGTGGTTGTGGAAAAGGAAAAAATGAGCTAGGTTTGATGTTTCCCAACTCAATGGGTATGAACATGGAAGAAAGGGTTGCAGTAAGATTTTGGAGTGCTATTACATAGAGCACTCATCTTTTCTTTACTTAGATGCTCTTAAATAGGAGCATTTTTTATTTTCTTTTTGCATATTTGTTTTCTTTTTCTTTGCCCGTGGAGTAGATAGGGCATATGGTGATGAGAGTGAAGTGGTGATATGTAGATGTGGCCACCCCAAACTTTTGGATGTAGCCACAAATGATATGTGCACTTTGGCATCCTTTCATGAGGCAAAGGGGTAACAAGATGGTGAGTGAAGAGTCGGGTCAAAGAGGGGTCATTGGTGTGATTCTTAACATGAGGTATCCTGGACAAAAATTAATCCAACACTTCATCCAACAATATCACACCACATGAATGAACAACCTAAAATTGATACTTCAATTAAGTGATTTCACAGACACTAAGTGCTCATAGCTTGCTCAATCACAATTCAACCAAATCATTCACAAACACAAGAGAAGTGGTGCACATGTAAAAAGTCAAGCATTGATACCATTTAGCAACAAACAATGATAATTCACTTGCATTTGTCAAAGGTCATCATTTTTTAATCCAAAAAGTAGAGATTGGGTTGAAACACACTTTTAAGTAAGAAATCTCAAATTTGGGCAAAATTGGTCAAAATGGTGCCCAGTTGTCTTTAATCACATCTAAGCCTATATTGTTGAACTTAAAGCAGTAAACAAGAAAATTCTAGCTAAAATATAAAAAAAATGCCAAAAATCTACATGATAGGCAATGCATGGAAAAAGAGCAAAATTTTTGAAAATTATGCAAAAATGACAGGAAAGCAAACTACATGGCATGCAAGTATGCAAAGTAGGAAAATTCTAAACTAAGGCCAGAAAAATCAAACAAACAAAAGTAAATGGTAGGTGAAATGCAAAATAAGAGTACAAATGAGATAGGGCATACCGCCCTACCACCCCAAACTTTTGAATCATGTTGTCCTTAGAATGACACTAAAGTCTAGGAATGATAGGGTAGATGATCACTGTGGTGGTGGTGGTCCTCCCTGCGGTGGAGGATGTTGGTAGTAGGAACCCCAGTAGTGTGACTGTGGAGATGGGTAGTTGTCCTTATATGCTGACAGTGAACTCCAACAATCTTCCCCCCACTGGGGGTTCCTCTGTGCATGGGCATGCTAGAACTGGTATATGTGGTTGACCTGATAATGCATCTATTGATGGTCTAACCACAAGGCATCATGATATGTTGAAAACCCTCCTTCTCATGCAGTATCCTATCATGTGTCGCATGAATGCCCTCCAGTTCTGCATGAATGGTGGACATGTCATATGCATTCACTGAGGGTTGTTGTGACTTTGACTCTCTTGTCCTTTCCTCTCATTCTCACCTATTGTGATGCTTTGTCTTTAGCCACCCATCTCTTCTCAGCTTCCTATGAGGGTTCTTCTAGACCCTCTATCAATATCACATCAGGGAAGCCCTCCCCTTTGGGATGCTCCTCCTCATATCTCCTCAATCTATCTAGAAAATCCAGGGTGCGTCCATATTGTTCCATGAGGGGTGGAATATGGTAGGGAAATTCCAAGGAGACTCTTGGGTATGGTGGGTTGACTTGGGAAAAGATCTTATGCTCCACATTGGTGATCATGGAAGAGTGAGCTAAGTAGTGCAAGTCAACCAGTTTCCCTCCATTTGCCTCTATGTATCCTGTCATATCATGTCCCAGGGCAGTGGCTATAGATTTCACAATCCCTCCAATTACAAATGTATTTGTGCTCTTAGAAGGGATTGTCCTCAGATGTTCAATCATTAATGCTCTAAGGTTCACATGCTTCCCCTTGATCAACCAACCAAGTACAAACAAATCCTTCTTTGTACAGCTGCCTTGATTTTCGTACTTGTCAAAGATGGTGTTCACCAACACCTTCTAAACATAGCGGAGGAAAGGATTGTGAATAGCACTAGTCTTTAATTTCCCTACTACAAAAGTTCTCTGGCCGGTGAAGTGTTTCCACATTACAGGATATGTGGAACTGGAGTTATTCTCTATCCTCCCTCTATCTAGGAGGTCTGCCATATCTTCACTGGGGGAAAATCCAATTCAGAATCCTTGAGGTTATCACCCACCTCTTATCCCCAATCATCATTCTAATGGCATTTTCACCATCATCACTCACTTTCTCTAATGTGGAAAAAAATTGTTGTGTCAGCTCAATGTAAGACTCCTTTTGTAGCATCAGATTCTCAAATAATATCATCTTCTCCATTACGCCCTGGGAAAATGCATAGAAGCCTATAGCTTCCATCATCACTCGGCACGCATAGCGAGTTTCTATCACTTTGCGTGTCAAGCACTCTAGGTGCTTGGCTTTCTTTGCCCTGCCGGTGGTGACCTCAGGCTGTGGATAGGGACACTGTTGTGGTATCTCATTTTGATGTGCATCTTGCATCTCTTCATTCTCTTCTTCATCAAGTAGGAGTTGCCTACGTGCTCGTGGTTGCAGTTGTGGTGTCGAAGAAGTAGATGGTTGGGATTTTGAAACGGATGGTCGTGCAACTGGAACTCAGGGTCTCTCAGATGTGACGGAGGGTCGGGCAGAAGATGGTGATGGATGTGATGCTCTAGACGATGACGGTGTCCCCCACCGTGGTTGTGTGGAGGCTCCTTCCATAATTGGATCCACCAATGCATCCAAATCGGCCTCTATCAACTGGGGGTTGATGTTCTTCAGTTTCCTTTGGTAGGAGATGGCACCCCTAGTCTTCTCCACTACTTTCTTTGCAAATTGCTTCATCCTTGCTCGAAATCAGAGGAGAAATCACCAAAATTCTAATTTATCCAAAGAAGGGGGTTGTTGGGGTGGAATGGAGAGATATGTGAAATTTTGTGGATGAAAAAGAGTGGAATCTAGAGATTAAGGTAGTGGAAATGGTAGGGAATTGATTTGGGATGGTTTGGGGGCGATTTGGTGGAAATTTGAGGGTTGGAGAGGGAGTGTGAAGTGTTGCACAGTCGCTAGGGCACGAAGCATGGTCGTTCTGTTCTTCGGAATAGTGAGAAAGTGATTTGCAATTTTTGCAAAATCTAACTTAAGTTGTTGGTATCGGGCTACAGCACGGCCTTGTTGCACGACATGGCCATGGTGGCTTCAGGATGCATGGCCATGTTGCCTTGCACGGCCGTGGTGTATCCCTTATCAAAAAACATTCTCAAACTTTGGCCATGTTCCCTGTGATTACTTGTGGATTTAATTCACATGACCATGGTGGATGGCCACAGCTGTGGTGGTCTCTGTAGCTGCTATTCCAACTTGAAGAACATCAAATACTCAAAATCTTGAAGCAAAATGATTTTTCATGGACCACTTTGTCAAAATATCATCTAATTTTCCTCATTTCACCCTATTATCACCAGCACATCTTAAAACTAAATGAAAACTATTAAAAACAAGTGTGTGTGTGTGTGTGTTTTCTTGGAAAAGTGTAAAAATAAAGCAAAAGTATAAAAAATGAGAGGTTGGGTGAAAATTCCCGAAACCTAGGTGGGTTGCCTCCCACAAGCGTTGAGTTCTCTTGCCTTCATCTTGGCTTCTACACGATTCTTCAATAAATCATCCATTTGGCATTCTCATGTGTTCGTTCTTGCAAAACATGCATCCCCCATTTACACTCAATATGTTTTCCTCATCCCTTTGATCATAACAATCATCATCATTTTTTATCTTCTTTTCTCAACTGATCATTAGGACTTGTGAAGTGATCATGTCCAATATCCCTATCTCAGACCTTCCGGGTTGGGGTTTTGTACATGTTGATCTTGATCTTCATGTCCATGAAGGAAAATGTCATGGTTCCGTTGCGCACATGAATCTCAGCATCAGTTGTAGATAAGAACGACCTTCCCAATATGATGGGGATCTTCCTATCCTCTGGCTCCATATCAAGTACAATGAAATCCTCCAGGAACAATGTGCCTTTCTCTTTATCTATCATCACCAAGACATCATCCACTCTACCCCTAGGCACTGTTATGGACCTATTAGCCAATTGGAGAGTGCAATGTGTCGGCTTCAACTTTCCTAAGCCCAGCTCAACATAGACATTGTACGACATCAAATTCACACTAGATCCCAAATCAAATAAGGACTTCTCTATGTGATATCCCCCTATATAACTAGGTATGAGTGGCACTCTTGGGTCTTTTCTCTTCACGGGAAGTAAATGTTGTATGATGGAGCTTACTTGTTTAGTCAACTACACTTTCTTTGGAATCCTCCTCGTTGACCTTCTCTTCATAGTGCATAGATTCTTGAGGAACTTGGCATATTATAGGATTTTCTTGATGGCATCCAAGAGTGAAATGTTCACCTTTACTTGGCGAAACACCTCAAGAATATCCACATTTTGCTTTTGCCTCCTCCTCATTTCTGGTGGCTCATCTAGTGCTTCAATGAATGGAGGATCATTGGCTTTTTCCTTGCTTGCATCAATGTGAGGTGGAACACTAGGGATGGTAGGGCTTACAACTGAAGTGTGAAGTGGAGCACATGGTATCCCAAAATCAACATGATGTATCACTTAATCATCTTCGACAATTTCAATCACAGTATCACCACTAAGATGCCTTTGCTTTGCTTTGCTTTGTCAACCTTTCTTTGACTTACGGGCTTCTCAAGATATTTCCCACTCCTTAGAACTGTCAAAGCACTTCCTTGCTCATGGTAGAGAGGGGGAGCTAGTTGTGGCTGTAGAGGAGGTGACACTTGGGGTTGAAATTGAGGTGGAGAGGGAAATTAAGGTTGGAAGGTGAATTGTTGGGAAAATGGTGGTGATGGAGGGGGAGGTGGAGTATAAGGCTTGGGATTTCCTTGGAAATGGTAGATGGGATGCACTTTCATGGTATGTGGACTATAGAAAACTTGAGAAGAGGGCATGGGTCCACTTGCTTCATTGTATCTCATGATGGGTTTGGAAGACAACTTTTCTTTTTGGAGAGAAATTATGGAAGATAGCTACTCTACTTTCTCTTCTAGCCTTTCAACATCTTTTTGAACATCATCAAATATTTTCAATATAGAGAGAACCTCCTCCTCAAACCTTGAGCTATATTTTGGGCTTTGTGGCTCTTGGTAGCTATAGGAGTGAGGTGTCTTCTTTTCCACACCATAGAACTCAATAGAATTGACCAAGTGGCAAGGAACATTTGTCACCTGGTTCTTCATGAAGCTCACCATGTCACCAAGAATCTTCATCACTTGTAGGCTTGAGTCATTATGAATAGTAGGTGTCAAAACAAAGGCATATCCCCCATCATTCATCATGCTAGAAGCTCAAATTCTTGATCCTTCAGCCAACTGCTCAAGCAATGGTCATATCTCCTCAGGTGGCCTAGCCATGAAAACTCCTCTATAAGAAGAGTGCACTGTGTCTTGGTCCTTTAGAGATAAATCATAGTATAATGATTGTACTAGATTCCACAAAGGGATCACATGGTGAGGTCACTCTCTCAAAAGCTTCTTAAATCTCTCCCATGCAATATGAAACTGCTCATTGCCCATTTGACTAAAACTTGTCACGGCACGCCGCATTGTATTAACCTTGCTATAGAGTAGAAGTGTCTCAAGAAGGCATTCTTCATTGTTTCCCAACTCATGATGTCCCTTCTTGATTCATACCAATCTTTGGCTCTATCTTTGAGGGAGAAAGAGAATAAGGTCAACCGGATTGTATCATCACTAGCCATCGGCATCCTGAAGGTGGAGCATACTTCAAGAAATGAGTCCAAGTGTTTGTAGGAGTTCTCACTCTCCGAGCTGTACAATATGGGCATGATCCCAAGAAGACATGGAGGAATGGAGAATTTCTCCCTTAGAATTTGATCAACCCTTCTAGAAATTGGCAATTTATAGTTGCTAGGCATGAAATAGTCTTGAAGCATCTTGTGGGTGCATTTTACCCTTCCATCTTGTTTTCTCCCGAGTGGCTTGTCACATGCACAAAGCACAACCAAAAAAAAAAACAAGTTAGTAAACCAATATACACAAAGAATACAAAGAATAATGAATAAAGAATAGCAATGATGAGGGCAGTAGGAAAAGTCAAAGCAAAACTAACTAGCTAGGTCAAGCACCTTTCTCCCCGGCAATGGCACTAGAAAGCTTGGTGTGCTCCTGGCAATGGCATTACGCACCACTCAATTGAGACCTGAATGGATGAAACTCTGTAGATAGAGGCACAAGGGTGGATTAAACTTTCAAATTTATAAAGACATAGACTCATACACTTGCACAAACTAAAATACTACACTCGCAAGTGTACGAGGTTGTGCCATAGTATAGGAGGGCAGTAAGTATAGGGTTGATCCACATGGAGAAAAGGGGGAACTAGAGATAGGTTAGTTTGCTAGGTTCCTACTATGGAGACTAGGGTTAAGGGTTTGAAGGTTGTTTTGATTGTTAACTAAGGTGAGTGAGAAAGCAATTAAATATAAGAATTAAATCTAAGTTAACCCTAGACTAGATTAAGATTAATTAAGCAGAAAAAGACTAAGCTAGATATGAAAAGGCAATTTACACTAAGAAAAGCAAGAGAGAAGCAAAAGAGCAAGTAAAGATCTAAACTAGCAAGAACAACACAAAAATAGGGCAAGAAGCTAGCAGAGCAAGAAAAGAGCTAACTAAGATAACACTAGCTAGGTAAGATGAAAACTAGGGTTTTAAAGCAATTAAGGAAGGTGTGGGATGTTTAGGAGATGCACTTATCACTTAAATTGGGGGTTACATATGAACATAATGATTCCATTTAGATTATCCAAACCAAACAACAAGTTAGAGTCTAATGAATTAACCTAAGCTACTAACTGGCCATGGATATGCTAGGGTGTGCATAGGGGAACTAGTCCCTAACACTCCCCACTACCCTTGTGAGGCTCACTTGGGTTAGGGATTAGGTTCAATTCAATTAGAGTCTAATCAAGCCTAGGTTTCTAGATTAGACATTCCTAGGGAAACTAGGGGTTGAGGGTAGTAATGGGGAGGTGAAATTAGGGTTTTGGACCCCAATTCCCCCACATTCTAGTCTTGAGAAGGCTCCATGCTAATTGCACTAGAGTCACCTAATCTAGATACTTAGCACTCTCACTTAGGATTAGGGAGATTGATTAGGATGTATGAATATGGGAGGCAACCTAGGGATCTAATAATTGGAACTAGGGGCAAATCCCAAAATTCACACATTTAAGCAATTTTCCTAAATTCCTATGTGATTTCACACACAAACCAACAAGTAATTCATGGAGAATGATATATAAATAGAACATAATAATTAGCAAACGGAATTACAAAGTTTACATATTAGTTTCCCCCAAATGGTATCAAAGTAACATTTTACACCCCAAACAGCCCACCCAAGGGGTCCTAGCTACTCATGGAAATGGAAAATACAAAATGAAAGGATAAAGAGGTAGAAGAAGCCATGGAGCTTGGTGTATATGAAGTAATCCTCCTCTCCAGCTATTGCAAGATGTCTTCCTATCTCCTCTAAGGTTCAAGGGTATGGAATGAAGGGGATTATGGGTAGGAACTAGGATAAACTAGTGTTTTGGTGATGGAAATGGTGAAATGGAGTGGAATGGAGGTGGAAATGGAGTGCAATGGCTATGGGGTGAAAATGGGGAGGTAAGAGGTGGTAGGAGGTGACTAGGGTTGGCCAACCCCATCCTCCAGCCACCACCTAGGTATATATAGGTGGGGAGGAAGCAATAGGTCAAGTAGGGGTAAAGTGGGAAATGCAGTGGAAAAAGTAGCTAGGTTTTGTGAGTAGCACGGTCGTGGTGGATCACCATGGCCGTGGTGGGTAGGGGTGACCAAGGTCATGGTGGGTAGGGGTGAGCACGGTCGTGGTGGGGTAAAATGGTCATTTGAATTAAATTGTGAAAATCACATGTTGATGGTCAATTCTATACTAAAGCTGGAACGGTTGTGGTGGTCACCATGACCGTGGTGGAGTAAGGGTAGCATGGTCGTGGTGGTCACCACAGCCATGGTGGCTCAAAATGTTCAGTCTGTGCTTTGCTCCACGGCCATTCTGCCTCTGCTGTAGCACGACCGTGTTGGGTGGCATGATCGTTCTGGGTAGAACGGTCGTGGTGATTCTAGCTTCAATTGAGGTTGACTCTCTTGATTTGCAAGTGACCTAGAATGGCCGTTTTGAGGTCACCACGGCTGTGTTGGGTTCTAGATCAGCACTTAGACTTGGTTCTTTAGATTCTCTCATACATGTTTGCTCCAATGGATCTTTGGCCACTAGGGGTAGGTTGAGGGAGCATCGAGCTTCACTTTGGGTCTCTCCAAGGGTAGAGAAACCCTAGTATTACTCCTTCTCTCTCTCTCTTCCATCAAGTGTGGTCTAAATGCCTAAAAAACATGCAAATAATGTCCATAAGTGCATTTTACACAAATATGCATATTGAAGGATATAACATGTAATCTAACAGCTATAGATGTGATTGAAATGCAAAATGACACAAGATGAAGCCCTAAAATAGGGTTGAATCACCTATAGTAACTTAGTTCAACTTTAAAGAAATGTTTCATATTGCATGATACCTTTAAGGATGAAAGTGATGAAGTACATGAGTTCTGGATGGACTACTCTTTGAACCTATAGTGTTGTTTGACTTATTAGGCTAAAAATTTTTAAGGTGTGGAGTATAGGTAATTGATGATACATGGATGATTAGATTCAAGGATGAAATCCTTTTAACAAGTGGAGTGTTGTAATGAACCTGTAACGACCCCGCCTCCGAGTAACGCCCAATTAAGGGAGACCCGAAGGTCAGAGCCGTTATCCCAATTAATAGGTTCAAATGTTTGACAAATAATCAATAATAATTATAAAATTCTACCAAACTAAACTGAAAGATGGAATAAAATAAAACTGTGCATACCTTTTTTAAAAACTTGGATATCTAACTTCTATCCACATCTGGACTTTATTCTAACTAATCTTCCTTGCACTTTATTTCTTAATTTCACAATATGCCACTTTACTGTTTGTCCTTTTCAATTTGTACCTAAAACGCCGACAAACAAAATGTCAGTCACCATATAGGAATATATCGGTATGTGGGGACAACCAAAATTTTGCAAATATGGCTAACATTCTAAATATCATAATCAAGTTAATTAACAAGACAAATTATGCTTTTAATTGTGACATTCCCCACCACTTTTGCCCTAACCCTGGCATACCCACATTAGGGTTTCTCTTTTGCCAATGACTTAAGGCCACCTACTCAATCCCGAGCTTGGTGCCTGGCGGCACCTCTCATGGTGCCCATTAGTCATTTGATAAAGACCACCTTCTCAATATCGAGCTTGGTGTCTGGGGTCACCACTCATGGTGCCCATTGGTCTTCCCTTCTGGGCTTGACCTTTGGCATCATCCATCAGGGTGGCATGTTGGTGTGAGAATACACACTTCTATTATTATTGTGATAATCATAGTGACTTTATGATTTGCAAGTATGAACATCCAAACTGATAAGTTATGTTCAATGTGATGAATCATCTGGGAAACTCTTTGGGAAACTAATGCGATTAACTATATTTAACCACATACCTGTCAGGCTGATTCGAGATAGAATTAATCCAATCAATGCAAGAAATTCAATAGGCAAGCAAGCACATAAAGAGATCCTGAAATATGCATACAATTTCCTATCATTGATCATGCCATCAAGATATATGAAACCTAGCTCGTTTCCTAGGGTTTCTAGTCCACTTTTAGGGCTTCATTAGGGTTTTAGCCTCCATAATGCTTTTAACATGTTTAATGCTCTTTTAGTTCACAAACCCTAATTTCAACATCATAGGCACAATTGAATGTCAATTGAATCTAATAAATCTCTTTTATACCAAACTACCATCTTTATCCTTTTAAGTCATGTCAAGATCCTTAGGCCCAAATATCATCTTTGGTTTCTTTCGAATTGACAACTCATATTTCATTATGGTCTAATTCACATATGAACTCCATTTATCACTAATATTACATTATTCCACTAGAAACCCCTAATTACCAAATTAAGGGTATTTATCCACAATTAGGAACCTTTATACTCAAAATAGCTTAGAACCATCATATCTCAGCTTATTCATGAATTTGAACAATTAAAACCATTAAGAGTCACAATGACCAACATTAGCGTTTCAAGGCCCATTAAAGCATATCTATGCACATTAAATTCTAAATTAAACCAATTACGTGCAAAGTTCATCCTTTTTGTTCTTAATGTACCTTTTTACCATTAACAGATTAATATCAACTTTAATCATCCATTAAACCCTACTAAATACATTAATCGTCTCAAAATAGGGTTTCTTAGTCATTAATACATTAAAGTTGATAACTTCCATTACTTTTCGAATTGCAAAATGAATTAGCTTCTAAAACTATTTTTAATGGATTCCCCTCATTTTTCTCAGCAACTTTCATATTTTATGTGCATTCATACGAGCTACTAATAAGGAGATACGATGTTTGCAAATTAAACTTACTTGACTAATGGGAGGCTGCCACGTCGCATATCCCATGCACCGTTGCTGGTTTTGGAAATATAATGAAATGATGATTTTTTCCTTGGTTAAGTTGGTCAACTCTTCAGCCCGCGAAGGGAAAATCGGTCCAACATAACCAACGTTGTCTTCGACCTCGCGATTGCCCTTTGCTTCTGTCGCAGCAGTGGTTGGGAACGGGTTGTCTCCCTTCCCTGGACTCGAAGGGCACCGACAAAGGTTCCATTCACCTCCGCCGCCCCTCGCCGCATCTGTGGGGCCCCAAGCTAAGGACGAGGTGGGTCGGGGTCAGGCTTGCGGCTTCTCCTCCGTCGGCTGACCTTGCAGTCACGTTGCGGATGGCTGGAGTGAGAGAGAGAGCTAGGGGATGATGGCCAAGCCCCCCTGGTCGTTGGGGAAGCCGCATGCCGCCCTCGTACCCCATCACAGTGCCTGGATGTCCCCAAGATTGCTCTACCCTCTCTTAGCTAGGGTTTATGCAGAAACAAGAAGAAACGGGGAGAGGGATGCCTGAGATCTCTTTGGCTCGAGGCCAAGGATCCAACCCTTATATAGGGGAGGATGGAAACGTCCCATCATGCTTAACTATGGGGAAAACAAGTCCCCTTTATCCTGCTTTCCTTATTTAGGTGTAACTTCTCTCCTTTAATTTATTCCTTGTTTATTAGTATTCCTTGGTTATTAAGGAATCTATTTTCCTAAAAGGAAATCTGAAAATTACATGTTTTAATCTTCTTGTGCTTGACTTTTAACCCGTTGGCACGAAATTATATTTTCTTTTAGTAGAAAATACTAATGTTTAACAATAACATAAAATTCATTAATTATACATCACATTATCCTCTTATTTTGTATTAATGGTATTTTATCTTTCTTTTTCTCCATTGGGTCTTATTGGACCCCAAGAAACTCTTAATATTTCGAAATCCTTTTTAGTGGATTCTCATTATCCTTCTAGATGCATCTATATCCTTTATTTCTCATTATCCTTTTTATTTGTAGATTAAAATATCTCTTTTCAAGGATTTCTCTTTATCTTTCTTTTTATTTTCCTCATTGTCATTCCTTTTAACATTAGGAATCCTTTGGATATGAAAATCCACCAAGGATAACTCAATTATACATCTTTCCACTTATTTTCCACATTTTATCACTGTTTTCAATTTCTTTTTTAATAAAGAAATATTTAATTGATCTTTTCTTTTCTTGTTACATTATCTTTGCAACTTTGGACTCCTTGGAACCCAAGGAACCCAAGAGGCACGAAATCCAACCTTGGATTATATTCTTTTGCCTTCTAAAGTTTTCTACATCTTCCTTTTCTCCATTTCTTATTAATAATGGAGTTTCTTTTGTCTTATCCTTGTTATTGGGACCAATAGCCAATAAAGCCCACAAAACAACCAACAAGGCTATTGTAAACGAAATCTTTTTAATCAAAACAAATTATATCATTATTTGTTCAAATATCTTTAATAGAAGAAATTACATTTCTCACCAAAATAACCCAAAAATTGGGGTTGTAACATCCTTCCCCTCTTATAGGAATTTTGCCCTCAAAATTCCATCAAGAAAACAAACAAATAGGATAAGCCTTTCTTATGTCCATCATGGCTCCCATGTGGCCCCACCCTTTCCATGGTGCTTCCCAAGAACCTTCATCATCTTATATTCTTCCATCTGAGTTCTTTCTTGCCTTGGTATATCGTACCCTCATAGGTGACTCAGGACATTTCAGCCTCTCATAAAGTTGAATAGATTCAGGGCTCAATACATGGCTTGGATACCTCACATAGTGCTCTAGATTGGACTCATGGAACACATATACATCATGTTATCCTGAGGGGTAAGGCTAAACACAACCATATCCATCGATCCATATCAAATGAACCCATATATCGAGGACTCAACTTTCTCAGTTGTAGCCTAGAGGGGTCGGATTTTCACATCACATACTCTCCCACAGTGAACTTCATGTCAGTCTGCTTTGCATCAACTCACGACTCACGTCGCCCATGGGCTCTCTCTCAACCATTGCACGATTAAAGTGACTTCATCTGCATACATTGTGGTTCTTTTTCTGACCTTCGCGAGGTCCATTCACCAACAACAACTTAATGAAGTGGTGACCGACACAACCTCCCTTACAGAGCCTCTTTACATCCCGATACTGGCTATGGTGGTTATTATCACATCTTACGGAGGACAAGAACTGTCTCTATGTATCATCCTGAATGAGTGATTCAGCCCTATTTTAGTGCTTAATCCTGTGTCTTTTTGCTCTTCAATCACATCTATACCTGTTAGATTGCATGTCATTCCCCCTAATATGCTTATTTGTATAAAATGCACTTATGGACATTATTTGCATGTTTTTCAGGCATTTGGACCACACTTGATGGAAGAGAGAGAGAAGGGACGATCCTAGGGTTCCTCTGCACTTAGAGAGGCCCAAAGTGAAGTTCGATGCTCCCTCAACCTACCCCTAGTGGCCAAAGATCAATTGAAGCAAAGAAGTCCAAGAAAAGCCAAAGATTCAAGTTAAAGTGATGATCCAGGACCCAGCACGGCCATGGTACCACAGAACGGCCGTGCTAGGTCACTTAGAAATCGACAGGTTCAACCTCCAAATCAAGCAGAAGGCACCACGGCTGTACAGATCAGCACGGTCGTGCAATGGATAGACACCACGGCCGTGCTCCGTAAAATGGTCATGGCACAGTAGAGCAAAATGGCCGTGCAGCAACACCACGACCACCTCCACCAAGCCCACCACGGCCGTTCCATACACCACGGCCGTGGCACACCACCTCCACCACGGTCGTGTTGACCCACCACGGCCGTGGCCGTTTTGACAAAAACCCTGTAACTTTGCCATTTTAATTCCCATGATCGTGCCCATCCACCACAGTCGTGGCCTACCCTACCCACCACGGTCGTGGTACCCCACCACAGTCGTGCTACTCATAGAATCATGCCACTTTTCCACTGCTTTCCCCATTTTACCCCTAACTTAACCCTAGACCCCCTAGATCCCTATATAAGCCCTAGTGGTGGCTGGGGGTCGGAGGTTGGCTACCTTCTACCCTCATTTTATCCCCCTTGTCACCTCCACTCCATTCCACTTCACCTCCACCTCAAATCCACTCCATTTCACCATTTCCACCACATAACCCCCCATATCTAAGCCTTCCATCCACTTCCCTCCATCATTCCACACCATTTCATCCAAGGAGAAGAAGGAGGACGCCCTTGCAACTGATGGAGAGGAGGAATTCTTCATCTACACCGAGCTTCATGGCTTCTTCTACCTCTTTCTCCTTTCTTTTTGTATTTTCCATTTCTATGAGTAGCTAGGCCCCTTGGGTGGGTTGTTTGGGGGAAAATATGTTACTTTGATACCATTTTGGGGGATAATGACATGTAAACATTGTAATTCCATTTGTTAGTGATTATATTCTATTTGCATCTCATTCTCCATGGATTGCTTGTTGATTTGTGTGTGAAATCACTTAGGAATTTAGGCAAATTGCTTATATGTGTGAATTTTGGGATTTTCCCCTAGGTCCAATTCTTAGATCCCTAGGTTGCCTCCCATCTTCCTACATCCTAATAAATCTCCCTAAACCTAAGTGAGAGATCTAAGTAGCTAGATTAGGTAATTCTAGTGCAATTAGCATGGAGCCTTCTCAAGGCTAGAATGTGGGGGAATTGGGGTCCAAAACCCTAATTTCACCCCCCATTACTACCCTCGGCCCCTAATTGCCCTAGGAATGTCTAATCTAGAAACCTAGACTTGATTAGACTCTAATTGAATTGTACCTAATCCCTAACCCAATTGAGCCTCGTAAGGGTAGTAGGGGGTGTTAGGGACTAGTTCCCGTATGCACAACCTAGCATTTCCATGGCCAGTTAGTAGCTTAGGTTAATTCATTAGACTCTAACTTGTTGTTTGGTTTGGATAATCTAAATGGAATCATAATGTTCATATGTCAACCCCCAACTTAAGTGATAAGTTCATACCCCTAAACAGCCCACACATATCTTTACTGCTTAAAACCCTAGTTTTGTGCTTGCTTAGCTTATTTAGTTTTAGATTCTTGCCTTACTCTTGCCTTATTTATGCTAGTTTAGTTCTTTAATTGCTCTTTTGCTTTTCTCTTGCTTGCCTTAGCATAAATTGTCTTTTCATACCTAGCTTAGTCCTTTCTTTCCTGCTTAGTCTTAATCTAGTCTAGGGTTAACATAGATTTCATTCCTGCCTTTAACTACTTTCTTGTTCATCCTTAGTTAACAATCAAAACAACCTTTAAACCCTTAACCCTAGTCTCCGCAGTAGGAACCTAGCTAAACTAGCCTAGCTCTAGTGCCCCCTCTTTTCCCTGTGGATCGACCCTTTACTTGCCACCTTCCTATACTACGACACGACCCCGTGCGCTTGCGGGTGTAGTGTTTTAGTAGATGTAGGTGTGTTAGTTTAGGTTTATAAATTTCTAAAGCATAATCCCAACCCGTGTGCTTCCGTCCGTGGGGTTGCATCTAGTCGAGTCAAATTGGCTGGCGTGTAACACCATTGGCGGGAGTGCACCAAGCTTTCTGGCACCGTTGCTGGGGATTAGAGGCGCTCGGCCTAGCTAGTTAGTTTTTCTTTGACTTTTCCTACTGCCCTCATCATTGCTATTCTTTATTCATTTTTCTTTGCATTTCTTGTGTATATTGGTTTACTAACTTGCTTTCTTTTGTTTGGTTGTGCTTTGTGCATGTGGCAAGCCATTCAGGAGGAAACAATATGGAAGACCAAAATGCACCTCACAAGCCGCTTCTAGACTACTTCATGCCTAGCAACTACAAATCACCAATTGCTAGCAGGATTGATCAGATGCCAGGGGAGAAATTCTCTATTCCTCCAGGTCTTCTTGGGCTCCTGCCCATCTTCTACGGCTTAGAGAGTGAGAACCCCTACAAGCACTTGGACTCCTTTCTTGAAGTATGCTCCACCTTTAGGATGTCGACAGCTAGTGATGATACAATTCGTTTGACCTTGTTCTCTTTCTCCCTCAAAGATAGAGCTAAAGACTGGTATGACTCAAGAAAGGACATCATGAGTTGGGAAACAATGAAGAATGCTTTCTTGAGACAATTCTACTCTATAGCAAGGTTGACACAAATGCGGCGTTCTGTGACAAGTTTTAGCCAAATGGGCAATGAGAAGTTTCATAATGCATGGGAGAGATTCAAGAAGTTGTTGAGAGAGTGTCCTCACCATGAGATCCCTTTGTGGGAGCTAGTTCAATCATTCTACTCTGGTTTGTCTCTAAAGGACCAAGACACAGTGGACTCTTCTTGTGGAGGAGTTTTCATGGCTAGGCCACCTGAGGAGATATGGCCTTTGTTTGAGTAGTTGGCTGAAGGATCAAGAATTCGAGCTTCTAGCATGATGAATGAAAGAGGGTATACCTTTGGTGTGACACCCCCTACTCATGATGAATCAAGCCCACAAGTGATGAAGATTCTTGGTGACATGGTGAGCCTCATGAAGAACCAGGTGACAAATGCTCCTTGCCACCCAGTCAATTCTATTGAGTTCTATGGGGAAGAAAAGAAGACACCTCACTCCTATGGCTACCAGGAAGCACAAAGTCCCACATAGAGCTCAAGGTTTGAGGAAGAGGTTCTTTCTAGATTGAGAGTGTTTGATGATGTTCAAAGGGATGTTGCATGGTTAGAAGAGAGAATAGAGCAACTATCTTCTATAATCGCTCTCCAAGAGGAAAAATTGTCTTCAAGACCCATCGTGAGCCACCATGAAGCAAGTGGACCCATACCATCCTCACAAGTTTTCTACAGTCCACCCCCCATGCAAGTGCATCCTATTCACTCCTTCCAAGGCTATCCCCAGCCTTACACTCCTCCACCACCTCCCTCACCTCAAATTTCACAAAACTTCACTTTCCATCCCCAATTTTCTCCTCCTCCTCAATTCTCTTCTCCACCTCAATTTCAACCCCCAGTGCCACCTCCACCTCCTCCACAGCCACAACATGCTCCCCCTCCCCTTCATGAGCAAGGTAGTGTTGTGACAGTTCTAAGGATTGGGAAAACTCTTGAGCAGCCCGCAAGTCAAAGAAAGGTTGATAAAGCAAAGCAAAGGCAGCCAAGTGGTGATATTGTGATTGATATTGCTGAAGATGATGTTGTGATACCGCATGTTGAGTTTGGGATTCCATTTGATCCGCCACATATCCCTTTTATAGGTCCTACCATCCCTAGTGTTCCGCCTCATGTTCATGTAAGTGCGGCAAAAACTAGTGATCCTCCGTTTGTAGAAGCACTAGATGAGCCATCGGAATTGAAAAGGAGGCAAAAGCACAATGTTGATATTCTTGAGGTGTTTCGCCAAGTAAAGGTGAACATTCCACTATTGGATGCTATCAAGAAAATCCCATCATATGCCAAGTTCCTCAAGAACCTATGAACTGTGAAAAGAAGGTCAACGGGGAGGATTCCAAAGAAGGTGAGATTGAATGAACAAGTGAGCTCCATCGTACAACACTCACTGCCTGTGAAGAGAAAGGTCCCAGGAGCCCCACTCATACCTAGTTACATAGGGGGACATCGCATAGACAGGTCCTTACTTGATTTGGGATCTAGTGTGAATTTGATGCCATATCATGTCTATGTTGAGCTAGGCTTAGGCAAGTTGAAGCTGTCACATTGCACTCTCTAGTTGGTGGATAGATCCATAAAAGTGCCTAGAGGTAGAATGGATGATGTCTTGGTGATGATAGACAAGGAAAAAGGTGCGGTGTTCCCGGTGGATTTCATTGTACTTGATATGGAGTCAGAGGATAGGAAGATTCCCATCATCTTGGGGAGGCCGTTCTTATCTACAGCTGATGCTGACATTCATGTACGTAGTGGCACCATGACAGTCTCATTCATGGACATGAAGATCAACAATAACATGTACAAGACCCCAACCCGGCGAGTCCGAGATAGGGATATTGGACATGGTCACTTCACAAGTCCAAATGGGCATTTGAGAGAAGGACATCAGGGTGAAGAAGTTAATGATGATTATTGTGATCAAAGGGATGAGGAAAACAGATTGAGTGCAAAGGAAGGATGCATGTTCTGCAAGAATGGACACATGAGAATGCCGAACGGGTGAATTTTGAAGAATCACCAAGAAGCCTAGTTGAAGGAAAGAAACTCAGCGCTTGTGGGAGGCAACCCACCTAGGTTTGGGAATTTTTGACCCAATCTACATTTTTGATACTTTTTCTTTGTTTTTACTTTTTTCCAAGAAAGCATACACACATGCGTATTTGATAGTTTTTGTATAGTTTTGATATGTGTAGGTGAGAACAGAGTGATATGATGAAGAATAGATGAAATTTTGACAAAGAGTAAATAGAATATCAACTTGAGATCAATTTTGATGTTTGAACAAGATTTGAGTGCCATACTGCTGTTACAGTGCCCAACACGGCCGTGGTACATCAACACGGCCGTGGTGGTGCACTCACATTCAACAAGGAAATGATCAGAAAATTGAGAAAATCGACTAAGTTTTGAACCATGGCATCACGGCCGTGGTACATGAAGCCACCATGGCCGTTTCATGCAGCACGGCCGTGCCGCAACCCGATTCCAGCAACTTAAACTCAAATTTTGCAAAATTTCTATTCACTTGCTCATTTCTCCGAAGAACAGAATGGCCGTGCTCCACGCCCTAGCGCCCGTGCAGCACTCCACCTACCTTCTCCAGCCCTTGAATCCTCACCAAATCACTCCCAAACCATTCCCAATCATTCCCCTACCATTTCCACTACCTTAATCTCCTGATCCCACCCATTTCCATCCACAAACGCACCACTTTCTCTCCATTCCGCCCCAACAACCCCGTTCTTCGGAGAAATCCGAAATTTTCTAATTCCACTTCATTTTTCGAGCAAGAATGAAGAAGTTTGCAAGGCAGTAGAAAAGACTAGGGGTGTCATCCCTACCAAAGGAAGCCAAGGAACAACCACCCCTAGTTGACAGAGGCGGAATTGGATGCCATAGTGGTTCCTATCACTGAAGAAGCCACCGTACAGCCACACCAGGGGGTACCATCTTCGCCACAGCCACCACCGTCTGCCTTCCGACACTCTGTGTCATCTGAAAGACCTTCCGCCTCAACTGCGCGACCATCAGTTTCAGCCGCACGTCCGTCCGTCTCCTCCGCAGCACCGCCACAGCCTGAGCTACGGCCACGACTACAACCACGTCGATGACACGTGCTAGCTGATGAAGATGATACTGATATGCCTGAAGTTGAGCAGCAACCAAGCCCGCCACAACGCCCGCAATCATACATCGAGTTAACGCAGCAATTCTTCTCCATGCTAGAGAAAGCAACAAATGATGGCGAGAATGCAATTAAGGTAACGATTGGGGACAAGAGATGGAAGATAACCTCAGAGATGTTGAATCAGATTTTTACCCCAAGTGGAGAGATGGCTGCCCTCCTAGACGGAGGAAGGACATAAAATGACTCTAGTTCCACATATCCAGCCATGTGGAAGTGCTTCACCGGCCAAAGTACTTTTGTAGTAGGGAAATCAAAGACAAGTGGTATTCATAGCCCATTTCTCTGCTATGTTCAGAATGTGTTGGCAAACACCATCTTTGGGAGGCATGAAAATCAAGGCAGCTGCACCAACAAAGATCTTTTTGTGCTTGGTTGGATGACAAAAGTGAGACATGTGAACCTGGGGGCGTTATTGATTGATCACATGAGGACAATCCTGTCCAAGAGCACAAATCCTTTTGTAATGGGAGGGATTGTAACATCTATTGCCACTGTCTTGGGGCATGACATGACAAGATATACAAAGGCAGAGGGTGGCAAGTTGGTTGATTTACACTACCTGGCTCGCTCATCCATGATTATGGTTACGGATCAGAAGATCATTTACCAAATCAACCCACCCTACCCAGGAGTCACATTAGAGGTGCCATACCATACTCCTCCCCTCATGGCACAGTATGGACCAATGCCAGATTTTCTACAAAAGTTGAGGAGGTACGACTACGAGGAGGAGAACCCCAAAGGAGAGGAAATCCCTGAGGTGAGGTTTGCAGGGGGTCTAGGAGAGCCTTCACAGGTGGCAGAGCAGAGGCGGAGGGCAGAGGAGAGAGCGACAAGAAGGGTGAGGCAAAGAGAAGAAATGATGGGAGCGTCATAGCCACAACATCCTTTAGTGAATGCATATGACATGGGTACCATTCATGCACAGCTGGAGAACATTCAGGCGACGCAGGAGAGGATTTTACAGACACAGGAGGGAATTCAGAGGACTCAGTATGCCATGTGGTTGGACCACCAGCAGATGCATTATCAGGTCAACCACCTTTATCAGTTCCAAAATGCATGTGGGGTGAAGATTGGTGGGGTTCTTTGTCAGCATTCCAGGACAACTATCCGCCTCCACAATCTGACTACTGGGGCACCTACTACATGCAGGGAGGAGCACCTCCACCACCTCCGCAGTGATCATCTACCCTATCACCCTAGACTTTAGTGTCATGCTGAGGACAACATGGTTCAAAAGTTTGGGGTGGTAGGGCGGTATGCCCTCATTCTTCTTTCACTCATTTTTGCATCTCATCTGCTATTTTACTTTTTGTTTGTTGTTTTTCATTTCTTTTGCTTGTCCTTCTATCTAGTCTAGATTTTTACTGCTTTGTGCACCTGCATTCCATGTAGTTTACCATATTGTCATTTTTGCGTAATTTTCAAAAATTTTGCTCTTTTTCCATGCATTGCATACCATGTAGATTTTTGGTAATTTTTGCATGTTTTAGTTAGGATTTGCTTGTTTACTACTTTAAGTTCAATAATATATGTTTAGATGTGATTGGAGTAAACTTGGCACCATTTTGGCCAATTTTGCCCAAATTTGTAACTTCTTGTCTAAAAATTGTGTTTCGACCCAATCTCTACTGTTTTGAATTAAAATGTTGACCTTATGCAAGTGAATCACCATTGTTTGTTGCTAAGTGGTATCAATGTTTGACTTTTTACATGTGGATCACCTCTCTTAGGATTTTGATTGAATTGGTTGATTTGTGAAACTGAGCAAGCTTTGAACGCTTAGTGTTTGTGGAATTACTTGTTTGATATATCAATTTCATTTTGTTCATTCATGTGGTGTGATATCTTGGATGAAGTGTTGGATTAATTCTCATGCAGGATGTCTTATGTGGAAAATCATACCAATGACCCCTCTTTGACCTGACTATTCTTCCACCATCTTCATACCCCTCCGCCTCATAAAAAGATGCCCTAGTGCACATAATCAGCCTTGGCTACCTCCAAAAGTTTGGGGTGGCCATATCTTTATCTCCCCGCTTCACTCTATCCACCATATGCCCTATCTACACCAAGGGCAAGAAAAAGAAAAGAAAAGAAAAATAAAATCAAAATAAAATAAAGGGATGCTCCTATTTAAGAGCATTCAAATAAAGAAAAGATGAGTGTGTAAAAACACTCTAAAAATCTTACCACAACCCTTTCTTCCACTTTCATACCCATTGATCTAGGAAACATCAAACTTTGCTCATTTTACCCTTTTCTGCAGCCACGTGGGTCATTTGGTGTGATTTGAGATATAAGATTGAATGCATGAATGTGAAGCAGCACTCCTAGTCATTCTTGATTAACGCCACCATGAAACGGTTTACCCAGAACTTAATGGAAGAAATATGGCTAACTTGTGTATTCTATGTGCTATATTTGAAGTTCATATGCTTTGTGCTCTTTTCATGATTGGATTGTGAAAGAAGGAGAGGAGAGAGGTGAAATGCATGTACTTAGTCATCTTTGATCCCATTCAGCAACAATCGTCTTTTATATTGCATTTGTCATTTCTTTTTCTGAAAGTTTGTAAAGAGATTGAGTTGGAGCATACTTGAGGACAAGTATGTTTCAAGTTTGGAGTTGTGATTCAGTCCTATTTTAGGGCTTAATCTTGTGTCTTTTTGCTCTTCAATCACATCTATACCTATTAGATTGCATGTCATTCCCCCTAATATGCTTATTTGTATAAAATGCACTTATGGACATTATTTGCATGTTTTTTAGGCATTTGGACCACGCTTGATGGAAGAGAGAGAGAAGGGGTGATCCTAGGGTTCCTATGCACTTGGAGAGGCCCAAAGTGAAGTATGATGCTCCCTCGACCTACCCCTAGTGGCCAAAGATCAATTGAAGCAAAGAAGTCCAAGAAAAGCCAAAGATCCAAGTAAAAGTGCTGATCAAGGACCCAGCATGGTCGTGGTACCACAGAACGGCCATGCTAGGTCACTTAGAAATCGACAAGTTCAACCTCCAAATCAAGTAGAAGGCACCACGGCCATGCAGATCAGCATGACCATGCAATGGGTAGACACCACGGCTGTGCTTCGTAAAACAGTCGTGGCACAGCAGAGCAAAACGGTCGTGCAGTAGCACCGCAACCACCTCCACCAAGCCCACCACGGTCATTCCATACACCACGACCGTGGCACACCACCTCCACCACGACTGTGTTGACCCACCACGGCCGCAGCCGTTTTGACAAAAACCCTATAACTTTGCCATTTTAATTCCCACGACCATGGCCATCCACCACGGTCGTGGCCTACCCTACCCACCACGGCCGTGGTACCCCACCACGGTCGTGCTACTCACAGAATCCAGCCAATTTTCCACTGCTTTCCCCATTTTACTCCTAACTTAACCCTAGACCCCCGAGATCCCTATGTAAGCCCTAGTGGCGGCTGGGGGTTGGAGGTTGGCTACCTTCTACCCTCATTTTCGCCCCCTTGTCACCTCCACTCCATTCCACTTCACCTCCACCTCAAATCCACTCCATTTCACCATTTCCACCACATAACCCCCCATATCTAAGCCTTCCATCCACTTCCCTCCATCATTCCACACCATTTCATCCAAGGAGAAGAAGGAGGACACCCCTGCAACTGCTGGAGAGGAGGACTTCTTCATCTACACCGAGCTTCATGGCTTCTTCTACCTCTTTCTCCTTTCTTTTTGTATTTTCCATTTCTATGAGTAGCTAGGCCCCTTGGGTGGGCTGTTTGGGGGAAAATATGTTACTTTGATACCATGTTGGGGGATAATGACATGTAAACGTTTTAATTCCATTTGTTAGTGATTATATTCTATTTGCATCTCATTCTCCATGGATTGCTTGTTGATTTGTGTGTGAAATCACTTAGGAATTTAGGCAAATTGCTTATATGTGTGAATTTTAGGATTTGCCCCTAGGTCCAATTCTTGGATCCCTAGGTTTCCTCCTATCTTCCTACATCCTAATCAATCTCCCTAAACCTAAGTGAGAGATCTAAGTAGCTAGATTAGGTAATTCTAGTGCAATTAGCATGGATCCTTCTCAAGGCTAGAATGTGGGGGAATTGGGGTCCAAAACCCTAATTTCACCCCCCATTACTACCCCCGGCCCCTAATTGCCCTAGGAATGTATAATCTAGAAACCTAGACTTGATTAGACTCTAATTGAATTGTACCTAATCCCTAACCCAATTGAGCCTCGTAAGGGTAGTAGGGGGTGTTAGGGACTAGTTCCCCTATGGACACCCTAGCATATCCATGGCCAGTTAGTAGCTTAGGTTAATTCATTAGACTCTAACTTGTTGTTTGGTTTGGATAATATAAATGGAATCATAATGTTCATATGTCAACCCCCAACTTAAGTGATAAGTTCATACCCCTAAACAGCCCAAACATATCTTTACTGCTTAAAACCCTAGTTGTGTGCTTTCTTAGCTTAGTTAGTTCTTTTCTTGCTTAGTTAGCCTCTTGCCTTGCTCTTGCCTTGTTTATGCTAGTTTAGTTCTTTAATTTCTCTTTTTCTTTTCTCTTGCTTGCCTTAGCATAAATTGTCTTTTCATACCTAGCTTAGTCCTTTCTTTCCTTCTTAGTCTTAATCTAGTCTAGGGTTAATGTAGATTTCATTCTTGCCTTTAACTGCTTTATTATTCATCCTTAGTTAACAATCAAAACAACCTTTAAACCCTTAACCCTAGTCTCCGCAGTAGGAACCTAGCTAAACTAACCTAGCTCTAATGCCCCCTCTTTTCCATGTGGATCGACCCTTTACTTGCCACCTTCCTATACTACGACACGACCCCGTGCGCTTGTGGGTGTAGTGTTTTAGTAGACGTAGGTGTGTTAGTTTAGGTTTATAAATTTTGAAAGCATAATCCCAACCCGTGTGCTTCCATCCGCGGGGTTGCAACTAGTTGAGTCAAATCGGCTGGCGTGTAACACCATTGGCGGGAGCGCACCAATGAGTACACATGCTCTCATCAGACCCTCTAGTCTGGATTATACTAACCATTAGTTTGGGGTGATAAACTATACTAGCATCGAGTTCTTCAAGTATCTACTTCCATCGCATGGTAGCGAATCTTTAGGTTATACTCAAGAACTTTTGAGCTCACATCATGGCGTAGTTGAACCATCTCTCTCTCATAATTAGTTCAACCGGATCCATCTCTTGACAACACTCTTTCCTTCTCATGTCATCTAGGTAAGGTGATCTACCATAACCCATATTGCATCTCGACCTTCCTTGGTCCATGGGAGACTTACCACAACATCCATAGTGATGAACTCCCATTCCCTCTCGGGGACTCTTTATCCTTTATATCAATACACTAGGTTACTGGTGTTCATCCTTCACCTCCTGGCTTGCATGGCGACAAGCCACATGCAACTTCATCTTAAGAATCCAATGTACTGCTGCAACTTACTATCATGATCTCCTGTATGTCATGATTCCTCCAAATTGATTCCTCAGAAACCCTAAACCACTCTAGCTGGGGTTTCATCACCTTCTTTTCCAAAGAAGTGCATCTGAGGTTCTATCAAGGCCTAGGTTGTCTAACCAAACTTGATCAATCGTTATCATTACATATGAGTGTTAGCCATATCTCTTATTCAAGCTTAGGGTTAACCTAACAACCTCTTCTAGCCTCTAGCTAAACTAAGCAGCTGCATCTCAACTAGAGCATCCATTACCACTTCACATCCTTAGGTGATAGGAAATATTGAAGACATATGCCTTCACTTATTATCTCAGCTCAAACTCTAAGTCTATCTTCATCAAGAACACTTTGAGCTCATCTTCTTGGTTATCAAACTCAACCTTGTATCACTTACAAATTCCACATAGCTCGAGATAAAACATCCTCACAAGATGACTAACTTAATGCTCTTAGTGTTTATAAACCATTCACCTATCATTCACTCCATAAGGGTATGTTATCATCTCTATCCTCATACCTCATAGCAACATTCCAACTCACATCATCTTTATCCTTGGTGTATGGCATGCGTACTATCCCATATCTCACTCCCATAACAAGAGGAAACAAGCATTTGGCTGCAACCCAAATACAAAGTTCTTCCTATTCCAAGAGTAGAGATGGTACATCCCACCTTGCCAATACACCTTCAAATCTAAGTTCAAACATGTAACTTATGTCTCTACATCACAATCATCTCGATATCAAGGTTACTTCCATGGAAAAATGGTCTCAAACCTACTTGGGTCCACACACAATCCTTCATCATCTCCTCTAGGTCTGTAGGGTTCTGACACTTTTGGGGTCATCCCTCTTCCCTTATGCATCTAGAGAGTGCCCTACTCATCTTCCCTTCGGGTCCCATGAGTTCAGGAAGGTGATTAATCTCCTAACCCATGGCCCTTGGACAATGATAGTTGTTACCTCCCGATCCTATGGTCATGTGCAACTAGGGAATCAGGCAACTCCTACTTCCATCGATCCTATCCCTTCCTGACCCTAGGATAGACTTAGGATTCTATTATAGTACATGTCCAACTTAGAACCTTACCCAAGACTTCATCATCTCTCTCTGCATTCATGGGTTGTCTTCCATCCTTTCATATGGGTCATGGTGACCTGCCTACCTTGGTCAGGCCCCATACCAGTTACCTCCATGGTAACACATCCACATGCACTTAGAGATGGTTATCTATGGGTCTACAGGTTCATTCTCATACTATGTAATTTTCACTTAGCTTCTCAAGATCCTATTGAGACCTCTTTAGGTTACCTTAAAACCAACAAAATTGGTATACACCCTACTAAAGGGTCCCTCTCCCAAGATGGGAGGAAACTATACCTGATAACCGAGGTCACAAATGTCCTTGTGTCTAGGGTTTACATCCACTTGAGCATGCTTAACCCTAGAAAGATACTAAGGCACAAGCAAACCACCTACTAAACCATGCTAGGTCATACTTGTTCTCATCCTAAACATTGGATCAAGATCATACCTTCCCATGTCATCAACTTAGTTGTGAGGGGTTCATCAAACATACCTTAAACTCAAGGGGTTTCCCTTTCCTCTAGACACGAGGAGTACTATGCTTGAATCTATAAAAACTCGAATCTCATCATGAGCATCAGGTACACCACTTCCCCTCTTAGGTCTAAGAACCCTAGGTTCACTTTTTGGATGTCCAACTGCATGCTCAACCTTTTAACCATGAACCAAGCATGTTCAAGGTATGACATGCACTTCCCATGATCCTTCTATTTGAACAACACTTCAGAGTGGAGTCCTCCTCAAGGACATCCAACTAAGTGTAAGGCCTCACAACTTGTTACTAAACCTCTTCAGGGTCTAAGGAACTCTTTTTCCCATCTTAGAAGGTAAACACCTATACCATAGGCACATAGGTACCAGAAGCCTCATCCTCTCTCTAGGGTTTGGTTCCTCAAAAGGCAACCAAGATATCATCAGCCTCTAGGGATCAAGCATGAGGCAACTGATATCATCCACTTAGGTCGCATCATCCTCAACTCCCCATTATTTCTCATATCTCAGAGTTTAAGCTTCCAACCTTCTTGCTGAGTCCTTCTCTCTCTCTCTAGATCTAATTCCACATCCAGCCTTACTACTAGAGGTCCTCTCTCCATGAAGGATCAAGATCACAAGCATACCCCTACATGGGTGAAGCCTATGTTCAAACTTATGTTTTCTCAAGATTATCCAAAACTCTTCTTGCTTATCTCATAAGCTATCAAACATACTCTCCTGGCCAGGGTTTTAGCCTACTATCAGCACTACTGATGTTCCATGGGTGCATACTATGACATGCACATAGGGTTTCTATAGGTTCTTCACTAACCTCATCATTGAAGGAGCTATCCTTCACTCTAACATGCATGACTCTTCCCAGGGTTGGTTCACCAAAGGCACTAGGTCATCCAACCTCACATTTCTCATATTGTCATCCAAAGGAATGTCCATACACCTGGTCTAACATGACATCTAACTCATCATGCCATCTCTCTCTAACCACCACTTAGGGTTAGGGTTAGCATCATCCTTCTAGTATGTGCCAGGTATCTACTTATGAGGGAGGTCTCTACCTCCAAGACTACTCTCTCTACTCATCCTCCTGATAAGAAGGTCTAGCCTCAGGTCTCTCCTGAGGGCATGACAACATATGTCATACGACCTAAGCATGTATCTATTCTTTAGTTTACTCTTAAACTATTAAGCTTATGTCCATGACATCTTATTTGCATACTTTTCATTAATTTGGTGGATGATTCCTTAAACCTTATCAACCTTACCCATACCTCAAGAGGGTGAGGAAAAGATAGAAAACACGAATCCTTAAAATCCTTAACAACATTTGCATTGAGAAGGGATGAACAAGATGAGAGAGTCCTAGAGGTATCTTATTTCGAGTCAAATCCTGAGACATTGGCCAGGCAGTCACACTAATTCGGGATTCCTCATATTCTGACTAGCGGTGCGGAGGACAATCCTTCCAGCCCCCAGACATGATCCTTTTCTAGACACCTCTGTCTTTCGGAAAATCCACTAATAACCCCCTTGGGTTCTACAGAGTTTGTAAAATTTAATAGTTATTAAAGATTAGATGAAGAACGTATGCTCTGATACCAAATGTGACGACCCTACCTCCCAGTAACCCCCAATTAAGGGAGACCCAAAGGTCAGAGCCGTTATCCCAATTAACGAGATCAAAGGTTCGAAAAATAATCAGTAATAATTATAAAATTCTACCGAACTAAACAGAAAGCTGGAATAAAATAAAACATTGCATACCTTTTTCAAAAACTTAGATATCTAACTTCTATCCACATCTGTACTTTATTCTAACTAATCCTCCTTGCACTTTATTTCTTAATTTCAAATTATGCCACTTTACTATTTTTCCTTTTCAATTTATACCCAAAACGCCGACAAACAAAACGTCAGTCAGCATATAGGAATATGTCGGTATGTGTGAACAACCAAAATTTCACAAATATGGATAACAATCTAAATATCACAATCAAGTTAATTAAAAATAAAAATTATGCTTTCAATGTGACATTCCCCACCGCTTTTTCCCTAACCCTGGCATACCCACCTTAGGGTTTCTCTTTTTCCAATGACTTAAGGCCACCTTCTCATTCCCGAGCTTGGTGCCTGGGGTCACCTCTCATGGTGCCCATTATTCATTTGATAAAGACCACCTTCTCAATCCCAAGCTTGGTGTCTGGGGTCACCATTCATGGTACCCACTGGTCTTCCCTCCTGGGCTTGACCTTTGGCATCATCCATCAGGGTGGCATGTAGGTGTGAGAATACACACATCTATTATTATTGTGATAATCATAGTGACTTTATGATTTGCAAGTATGAACATCCAAACTGATAAGTTGTGTTCAATGCGATGAATAATCCGAGAAATTCTTCGAGAAACTAATGTGATTAACCATATTTAACCACATACCTGTCAAGCTGGTTTGAGATAGAATTAATCCAATCAATGCAAGAAATCCATCCAATAGGCAAGCAAGCACACAAAGAGATCCTGAAATATGCATATAATTTCCTATCATTGATCACGCCATCAAGATCTATTAAACCTAGCTCTCTTCCTAGGGTTTCTAGTCTACTTTTAGGGTTTCATTAGGGTTTTAGCCTCCATAATGCTTTTATCATGTTTAATGCTCTTTTAGTTCACAAACCCTAATTTTGACATCATAGGCACAATTGAATGTCAATTAAATTTAATACATCTCTTTTATACCAAACTACCATCTTTATCCTTTTAAGTCATTTCAAGATCATTAGGCCCAAATATCATCTTTGGTTTCTTTCGAATTGACATCTCGTATTTCATTATGGTCTAATTCACATATGAACTCCATTTATCACTAATATTACATTATTCCACTAGAAAACCCTAATTACCAAATTAAGGGTATTTATCCACAATTAGGAACCTTTATACTCAAAATATCTTAGAACCATCATATCTCAGCTTATTCATGAATTTGAACAATTAAAACCATTAAGAGTCACAATGACCAACGCTAGGGTTTCGAGGCCCATTAAAGCATATTTATGCACATGAAATTCTAAATTAAACCAATTACGTGCAAAGTTCATCCTTTTTTCTCTTAATGTACCTTTTTACCATTAGCAGGTTAATATCAACTTTAATCATCCATTAAACCCTACTAAATACATTAATCATCTCAAACTAGGGTTTCTTAGTCATTAATACATTAAAGTTGATAACTTCCATTACTTTTCGAATTGCAAAATGAATTAGCTTCTAAAACTATTTTTAATAGATTCCCCTCATTTTTATGAGCAACTTTCATATTTTATGTGAATTCATCTAAGCTACTAATAAGGAGATACTATTTTTGCAAATTAAACTTACTTGACCAATGGGAGGCTGCCACGTCACATATCCCATGCAACGTTGTTGGTTTTAGAAATATAATGAAATGACAATTTTGTCCTTGGTTTAGTTGGTCAGCTCTTCATCCCGTGGAGGGCAAATCGGTCCAATGCGACCTATGTTGTCTTCAACCTCGTGATTGCCCTTTGCTTCCGCCGCAGCAGTGGTTGGGAACGGGATGTCTCCCTTCCCTAGACCCGAAGGGCACCGACGAGGGTTCCCTTCACCTTCGCCACCCCTCTCCACACCCACGGGGCCCCAAGATAAGGTGGAGGTGGGTTGGGGTCAAGTTTGCGGTTGCTCCTCAATCGGCTGACCTTGCAGTCACGTTGCGGATGGCTGGAGTGAGAGAGAGAGCTAGGGGATGATGGCCAAGCCCCCTGGTCGTTGGGGAATCTGCACGCCGCCCTCATACCCCATGACAGTGCCTGGATGTCCCCAAGATTGCTCTATCCTCTCTTAGCTAGGGTTTATGCAGAAACAAGAAGAAATGGAGAGAGGGATGCCCGAGATCTCTTTGGATTTAGGCCAAGGATCCAACCCTTATATAGGGGAGGATGGCAACGTCCCATCGTGCTTAACCACGGGGAAAACAAGTCCCCTTTATCCTACTTTCCTTGTTTAGGTGTAACTTCTCTCCTTTAATCTATTCCTTATTTATTAGTATTCCTTGGTTATTAAGGAATCTATTTTCCTAAAAGGAAATTCGAAAATTACCTATTTTAATCTCCTTGTGCTTGACTTTTAACCCATTGGCATGAAATTATATTTTCTTTTAGTAGAAAATACTTCTGTTTAACAATACCACAAAATTCATTAATTATACATCACATTATCCTCTTATTTTGTATTTATGGTATTTTCTCTTTCTTTTTCTCCATTGGGGCTCCTTGGACCCCAAGAAACTCTTAATATTTCGAAATCCTTTTTAGGGGATACTCATTATCCTTTTAGATGCATCTATACCCTTTATTTCTCATTATCCTTTTTATTTCGTGATTAAAATATCTCTTTTTAAGGATTTCTCTTTATCTTTCTTTTTATTTTCCTCATTGTCATTCCTTTTAACATTAGGAATCCTTTGGATATGAAAATCCACCAAGGATAACTCAATTATACCTCTTTCCACTTATTTTCCACATTTTATCACTGTTTTCAATTTCTTTTTTAATAAAGAAATATTTAATTGATCTTTTCTTTTCTTGTTGCATTATCTTTGCAACTTTGGACTCCTTGGAACCCAAGGAACGCAAGAGGCACGAAATCCAACCTTGGATTATATTCTTTTTCCTTGTAGAGGTTTCTACATCTTCCTTTTCTCCATTTCTTATTAATAATGGAGTTTCTTTTGTCTAATCCTTGTTATTAGGCCCAATAGCCAATAAAGCCCACAAAACAACCAACAAGGCTATTGTAAACGAAATCCTTTTATTCAAAACAAATTATATCATTATTTGTTCAAATATCTTTAATAGGATAAATTACATTTCTCACCAAAAGAACCCAAAAATTAGGGTTGTAACATCTAGAACCTATAATCCTACCCTATTCCATGTTTAGAAAGCTAGTGAGGTTTGTTCTTTGGATGTAACCAAACAATTATAAAATAAAAAGACATTTACATAATAATTTAAATATACGTTGACATGAAAGTTCATGAAATATATTAAATACTTTTCTTTTGCTAACTAATACTCACATAATGGAGAAAAATATGATTAATACATGTCTTAAAATGACAATTGGAACTTTCATGTGCAATCATATAAATTAAAGTGTAAGAAATAAATTAAATATATGAATGTAGTAAAAGATGGATTTTTGTGCATAATAATAATATGTAAAACTCTTTTGTAACTATGTGAACTTAATAGGACTCAAATAAGTAAATGTTGATAATAAAGATATAACATTTCGATAAATACAATGGTAATGTTCCAAAAATCCTAATGGTGCCAAAATTTATAAAAGAAAATCTCAAAAGAGATATATAATGGTAAAAATGTATTCCTTGGGTGCGAATTATCTTAGTTACCAAGTTTCACTTTATTTGAACCACAATAATTATCTTCAAGTTTCATTTTATTTGAACAACAATAATTATCATAAATATAATTAGAGAAGAAAATAGGAGAAAAGGCCAAAATTATTAAAAAAATTACTATAAGTCTCCAAACGTGGAATTAAACCTCAAATTTGAAATC
The DNA here is from genome assembly GCA_963693085.1 of Alisma plantago-aquatica. Taxonomy (NCBI): domain Eukaryota; kingdom Viridiplantae; phylum Streptophyta; class Magnoliopsida; order Alismatales; family Alismataceae; genus Alisma; species Alisma plantago-aquatica. Next base: position 685,549,261 of record OY856409.1, read on the forward strand.
TACATACCAAAATTGGCCTATTTGTGAATTTTCATCTTATTTGGACAATCTTATCTATTCTAGTGCATTTAGGGGAGAGAAAGTATATTAGAGCCCAAAATATTGAATAATATGTTAAACCATTACAAAAGGTAAAATTGATTATAAAATCATAATACTCATGTTTAAGTTTGCTTATAGGCTTAGTTTCATACTTTTTGAGAGTTTCTAGATGCCTCCAGTTCATTAAAGGAGAAAAATAAGTGATAAGATTTAAAAATATAAAATAAAATACTAGGAGCCTTCAAAAGTGAAAACTAATGCCAAAATTGGATTCCTCACACCAAAATAGCTAAGTTGCCAAATTTGGTCTTAATTGGACTTTAAATGCACCCTAAATTGGTTAAGGAAAGATTGAAATAATGAATGCATCAAAAGAACAAGATTTCTTGATGCAAAGTGGCTACATTAAATGTTTGTCTTTTTCTAACCTGGTGTGCACATGATGAGGACAATCACATCACTATCGTGTGGCCTACAACTTGTCTCCTACCTCAGGTAGGAGACAACTTCAGATGAACAATGTGTGTCTCAAGGAAATTATGATTCTTCAAAGTTCCGAATTTTCTAGAAATAAGTTGCACTAGATTTGAAATCAAAATCTACATCTTTCTAGCCCTAAATCTTGTCCTAACATGGAGTATCAGAGTTTTGCCTAATTTGTTTCAAAACTCTTCTTGGAGATCCTCCCTTAGATGCCTGAACTTTGTATCTTATAAATACCTAACTCCATGTTTGTGTTTGTCGCACCCCCTAAAGTCTGTTACTTGCATCAATTTTAACCCTAGACATGTTCTTGGCTACATCCAACTAATTCTTCTGTGTTTGCTTCTGGAGCTTGTCGATGCCAACACACCTCGTCTTCGAGAAATTGCATTTGGGGTAAGATTGGCAAGGTCATTCGTATCATTTTTGACCTGACTCTTTCACGAACTATATGTTCTATAGGAAAACCCCAATCTCCACGCCCAAGGACATGTTGTTTTGCATGCAGCCATGGCAAGCGTTGAGAGAAGGGGATAACCCCTGGTGATCTCATGATACTACCCTCACTGGTCTTTTCCTTTTCTCTTCCTTTCCAGGGGTAGTTTGGTTAGTTCACTACATGTTTTAATAATATATGTGATTTGATTATATAATCTTTGGACGATAATGCCCTATCACACTATAAAGTCCCAATATCTGATATGAGGGAAAATTGGTCTTTTCTGAATTAATTTCATTAATAAATCAGTGAATAATATGAATCTTGTAAATTTCATAATAAATTGTAGGAGTGTCAGAAAAATATAAAAAATATGTTTTAGAAACACAAGATTTTTCTCTATATACTAGTTCAATTTTTCATAGCATGATTTCAAAGTTTTAAAACTTGATTTTTTAGGGTTTAATAATCCATATTCATTTAATAATAATTAAAGAAAGGTTTTTCATGGGTAAAAATTGGATCTTGGATCAAATCCATAATCAGTAACATGTACCCACTTTCAAAAGTAAAATTGTGTGTTAATCTAGGGTTTTGTCGAAGGTTTGGACTTCTACGGTTTCACCTAATATATGTCATTAAACCCTAATTGATGGATCAAATATTATATATAGGTTTGAGTTGACTTTAGACTTGGAGGGTTAGGACTTGATCTTTAACTTAATACTCAAGTCAAGGTAAGATTGCATCCCCTATTATTTTTGTATTAAGAAATTTCTAATTCCTCTCTTTTAATGTATGACTGCATCCCACATTATTTCTATATTGAGAAATCTCTAATTTCTCTCTTTTAATGTATGTTTGCATCCCATATTATTCTATCTGAGCAATAAACCTAGTTTCTCATTCTCTTTCTATACTAGCTTACACAATATCTCTCTTCTGAGAATTTATTCCTTGTGAAATATCCTGCTTGATTACTTTGTTGGACTTTCTTTTGACTCTAGCTTGTATTTTTCTTATTGATGAAACCCTATTTGATGATATGTACCACTTTTAATCACTTATATGGTTTATGATTACATTATTGATTTTTGTAATGCCAACTTTAACTATTCTATAAAAGACTACACTTTATACTTGCCTCTACATTTTTGTGTGCCTTGTGATTCAGTAGCCCTAGAGTAGTGTAACTACAATGGTTTTTGGGTTGTGTGCCCATGTTATATATTTGGGATGGAGGTTGTGTGCTCCATACCCGAGTTTTTTGCCTACTTTTATATATACTGGGGAGATGATTGTGTTCCCTTGTAATATTTTTGGGATGGAGGTTGTGTGCCCCATAACCGGGTTTTGAGCCCACTTTTGCATTATTGGTGAGATGGTTGTGTGTCATACTTTATCAGGTTTCAAGGTTGTGATCCTTGCCCACCATTATTATTTGTATTGTTCTAGTGTTATGCTTATCTCACATGTGTGTAGGTGATAGTTCTTGTGATGGGTTTTGTGCCCAAGAATATTTATATGTTCTTGTGTGGCACAACTTTTATGTTGATTGAATGGCAATTATTATCCATGTTTTTAGTTTTTGAAATTCATATTCTTTTATTCTCAGTTGGGTAGTCCTTTCCTTATCCTTTGGGAAGCCTTGCTTATTTGACGTCCTTTATTTCACAATGTTTCTCAATACTCGATTTAGCATGCACATACCATCATTTTTTTGATGTATCTATATTTCTCCTCTTATTGGGGTACACTTCCAACCCCAATTGTATGCCAAGGAGAAGATAACCAATTTGTACCAAGACCTCATCAAGTATAATTGAAACCTTATGGGAGACTTTTTTGAGGTGGTTTAATGACCCTCTATTGATCCTTTAATTTAATTAGTTTTTATATGTATCACCCTACATGGTGAAGTTTAGAGCTAATATCAAGTTTTGTAAAAGTTAGATATTTTGTTTCTATTTCTACATTTGGTTACTTAAATCATACTTTTGAATAAAATGCATTACCATCCCTTTGTGAAAAATTCATAGTGGTGTTTGATATATGGGATGTTTCCTTTTTATTTGACTTAGTAGGGAGTGAATCTCCTCTTGGGTCCTGCTCCTTACTATTTCATTATTTAGATCATCAATCTAAAGACATACATCATTGAGTAATATCATTCTTTAGAAATTTATTATGTTACATCATTATCTCATAACTGAATAAAATAGAATAAATTGGAATATTATCTTTATCATTATTCAAATCATTTACAAATTCTGTAATTACAATCATCATATGATTGGCTCTCTGGGCATGCATACCAATAGACTCCCACTTGCATTTAGAGCCAATCATCCTTCAACATAATCCCAAGTGATCTAACATGACATTCATGCTTCTGCTGTGAAAGTACTTTTGTTAAGGGGTCACCCACATTGCTTTCAGTTGGTACTCTACAAATCTTCACATCTCCTCATTGTATGATCTCTCATATGAGATGGAATTGCCTTTATATATGCTTGGAACGTTAATATAATTTGGGTTCATTAGCTTTTGCAATAGCTCCATTGTTGTCACAATATGCTCAATTGCATCGCTAATGCTTGGAACCACTTCCAAGTTGTGAGATAAACTTATTGATCCAAACAGCCTCCTTTTCTGCATTCGATGCATTAATATACTCAACCTATGTTGTATAATCTACAAGTGTTTCTTTCTTGGAACTTTTCCAATTCACAACTTTGTTGTTGAGGCAAAACACAAATCCAAACTGCAATCTATAACCATCTTTGTCAGTTTGAAAGCTTGCATCGTGTAACCTTTTACCACCAACTCTTTCTCTCTGTTGAAGACCAAGAACTGGTCCTTAGTTCTTCTCAAGTACTTAAGGATGTTCTTCATGGCTGACCAGTGAGCATCACCTCGATCTGACTAATATCTTCTCGTCATGCTCAAGGCATATGAGACATTAGTACAAGCACACAACATTGTGTACATGATGGATCCAGTTGCATATGCATATGGAATCCTACTCATGTGTCCCCTTTCTTCACAAGAACTGGGACATTGGGCTCTGGAGATGGTAACTCCATGAATCATGGGCAAGTTTTCTCTCTTTGAGTCCTTCATGTTGAACCTCTTAAACACTTTATCAAAGTATGTGCTCAGACTTAGTCCAAGAAGCCTTCTAAATCTATCTCTATAGATCTTGGTTTCCAAGATGCAGGATGCTTTGCCTGATTTCTTCATAGAAAATGTATTTCCCATCCAGGTCTTTATCATCTGTTAAGTAGGATTTCATTCCCCATCAATAGTATGTCATCTACATACAATATGAGGTATACAATTATTCTCACACTAACCTTCTTGTATAAATAAGGTTCATCTTCATTTTGAGCAAAGACAAACTCTTTAACTATTCTGTCAAATTGAAGATTCCATCTCTGAGATGCTAGATTCAATCCCTAGATTGACCTTTTTAGCTTACAAACTTTATCTGCATCCTTTAGATTTAAAAATCTCTCAGGTTGTGTTGTGTACGCATCCTCAAGAAGATTCCCATTAAGGAATGTGGTTTTAACATCCATATGTCAAATTTCATAGTCATGATAAGCTGCAATGGTAAGCATGTTCCTGATGGACTTAACAGTGGCAACTGGAGAAAAGGTTTCATCATAGTCAACACCTTGAACTTGTCTGAAACCCTTTGTAACCAATCTTCCCTTATAGGTTTGTACATTACCATCCATGCTGGTCTTCTTCTTGAAGACCCACTTGCACCCTATGAGTTTTATCCCTTGAAGTGAATCCACCAAGGTCCATACCTTGTTGGTTTACATGGATTCCATCTTATATCTAATGGCCTCAGCCTATTTCTCATATTCTAGTCTCTTAGTAGCTTCTAGATAGGTTGTTGGCTCATAGTCTATGACCAACTCACCGCCTTCCTGAGTCACAAGTTAACCAAAATTTTTCAATATGAAGGCATGTCCTACTACATCTACATGGTTCCTATGTTACTTGAGGAATTTGAGATTCAACAATGATTTCTGATTCTCCTTGTTCCTCTCATATATATTGGTTCAATTTTTTTATTAGTCTTGAACATCTTCGAGTTCTACTTTCCTCCCACTGATTCCTTTGGAAATAAAATCATTTTGCAGCATCTCTGGCAACAAACACTTTTTTATCAAATAGGGAATAAAAGTAATATTCGTGGTTTCCTTGGGATATCCAACAAAATAACATTTATCTGATTTGGGTCCTAGCTTTTCGGGAAACTACTTTCTGACATAAGCTTCACAACCCCAAATCTTCATAAAGACACATTGGGACGCTTCCAATACCATATCTCATATGATGTTTTTTGAACTGATTTAGGTGGTATATGGTTTAGTATAAACACGGCAGTTTCAAGAGTAATAACCCCATAAGGTAGTTGTAAGTCCATCTAGACTCATTATTGATCGCACCATATCTAGTAATGTGTGATTCCTTCTTTCTACTATACCATTATGTTGTGGTGTTCCAGGTGGTGTCCATTGTGATATGATACCACAGGCTCACAGAAGATCCTCAAACTCTCGGATTAAGTATTCTCCACCTCGTTTAGAATGAAGTACCTTAATACTTTTGCCAAGTTGGTTATGTACCTCATTCATGAATTCCTTGAACTTTTCAAGGTTTTTTGACTTATGTTTCATCAGGTAAACATAACCATACCTACTAAAGTCATCACTGAAGGTAATGAAGTATTGATACCAACCTATATAATTTGTTCTAAAAGGGCCCACATACATTAGTATGCATGAGTCCTAATAGATCACTAACCCTCTCGTTGTTTCTGGTGAAAGGGGTCTTGGTCATCTTGCCCAACAAACAATATTCACAAGTCTCTATTGATTTGAAATCAAAAGAGTCTAGATAACCATCTTTATGGAGTCTACATATGTGATTCTCATTTATGTGCCCTAGATGACAATGCCAAAGATATGTTTTGTTTGACTCACTAAGTTTTAATCTTTTGGTATTTATGTAATAAATATTTGTCTTTAGATCCCGTAAATAAAGACCATAAGACACTGGGGCACTGCCATAAAAGATCACATATTTTGCAAATAGAACACCGACCATTCTTAATATGAAATTCATATCCATACAAAATGTAGAAATGATGTAACTATTTATGACAGGTACATAATAGCAGTTCATTAACTCTGTTGCAAGCCCTCTGGGTAGAGATAAATTATAGGTTCCAACTATAGTTGTAGCAACTCTTCTCCATTTGTGACTCACAGTTCAACCTCACCCTTTCTCAAAGGCCTTCTTCTTTTTAGGTTATGCATATTTAGCACATGTGATATCCACATCCCGTATCTAGTACCCATGATGAAAAATTCGATAAATTTATCTCAATAACATATTATGACAACTTGATTTTCTCTCTCAACTATTTTTCTCATTCTCTCTCTTCAAGAGTCCCATCTCACTCGATTTAATTTTAATAAAAATACTTGAGTGTATTGATGACCCGATTTGACCACTTCGGGTACAAACCTATTGATAGGTGGCTCTAATTTGACAAATTGGACAAAGTATCATGTTTTATCATGATCCCTTCTTACATCTTATTTTGAACATCAACTTTATGATCTGTTCGATTTATAATATATTCCATGTTGTAGTGCTCTCAATTATGAAGTCAACAATGCAAAAATCACCTTAATTGGACCTCTGTGGCTCAAGTTATGAATTATCAATTTGGCTTCCTTTAAACCTTGTTTTTACTTCAACTGCTACCTTGTGTACTTGTTGGGCCAGCACTCCAGGGCCCAAGCACAACGTGTGGCCCATCCACATTTTCTTTTCTCCCTAACCCTAATACGATCCTTCTATCTGGTTTGTTAGATCGTGGGGCCATGAAGATCCAATGACACACAATCGTCTCCTTCATACAGACTCCAACAGGTCAACTCCATGTCGCGGCCACCCTACTCCATCCACTTTGGCCTTCTTTTGAGTCACTTTTCTCACTCTTTCATGTTCTGTATCTTCCACATCTTTCTTCCCACATTTTCCCCTATGCTTTGCACTCATCGTACCTCAAACCACCATCCTCGTCGTTGACTGAGCGCAGTAGCATCACTGCCTTTGTCCCTTGGTGTAGCCCCGCTCTGGCCTTCCGTTGGGAGAGATGAAGGGTGGGTTGGCCTCACAGCATCTTGGTTGGCTCAGGCGGCCACTCTGTATAGGTGCTAACCCACTGGAGCCCCACATTGACGAGCTCCAACGAGGGTCGCTACCATGGTCAAAGTCACTGCTTTGAGAAGATGGAGCACAAGATGACGAGCAGCGACCGTTAGATCTAGTGGTGTGGGCCCATCAATGGCCATGATGGCATCAGAGCACCATGGTGGTTCAACTACTGCGGTCAAGGTGGACCAATGAAGACCAATGGGATGCTACCACATGGACGTCGAAGAGTGATGAGGCTGGGTAAGATGGCGGTGACCAGCAGTATCTGACCTCTCCCAATCGCACCACTATGATGAGAAAGGTAGTCGAGTGGCCCAACACTATGGGGCCGAGAGTGGAGAGAACGGTCGTTGGATCCACATCCAACGGGCAGACGTGCAACACAAATAAAATGTAACTCTCTAAACCCCCCTCTTCTATAGTTCGAATGCACATATTCTAAAATGCATATCTTCCAACTCTGAAGGCCAAATTGGGAAACCTATATATATAATTTATCAACTCGACAAGATCTACATAATGGTCATGATTCTAGATCCTAATTCCAACGTTTGTTATCCTGATTTCTTGAAAATGACAACTTTAGTCGTGTTGAGTACATTTAATTCACTAGTATAATCAAGCTGGGAACTTTGATGAACTTTCATCCTATTAACTATGAAATTAGTAAATTTGTGCATATTTTATCTACAAGTGGGTCCAAATGACCCCTATGGACCCTCAATGACTCTAATTGTACATTTATGCCTTCTTTTAGACCTTAATGATATATTTTGTTCTAATTTGATAATCATGACACCTAATATAGGGTAATTCTATTCTACTTCGAAATTAGGAAGAGATGTCACACCTAATGACTCTAATATAATCCCTTTATATTCATGTAGATCAGTACATAACTAGGTCATTCCGAGGTTTCATATGGACATTACAAGATTTGTGTCACTCATGTACATAACAAGATTTGTTGGTATTTTACTGATATGAAACCTCGGAATGACATGAATCTTGACACAAATTCGTGACCTTTATATTGACCTCTAGATCAGTAAAATACCAACAAATTTACTAATAAGCAATGTAGAACCTAACTTGGCCAAAAATCCTAAAATAAATCTAATTAGGTTTAATGATGAAAATCTAATGTATGTATGTAATCTTGTGATTAATCATGTGTTCCTTATGTCTAGATGGTCAAAGATAAGTAAGTTAAGTTGTGAATCTATAAATCAGGTGCGGGATTTAAATAAGTATATGACTATGGCTTTCTTGTTTGAAATGTGATGCATATGTATCCTTGTTTACTTGGTCAAATATTGCCATATATTACTCTAGTATTGTACTCGATGCTTGTCTCGTCTTGTCATTTTATAACTTGAAAACATATATATACAAAACTCCATTATATAATTGTTTAAACAGGGTTAGCTCTTGGTGATGGCCTTGAGGTCCCTCACATATAAAAGGGTTAGCTAATCTTGAGCACCCTTACAGACCCTTCCAATGGGAAGTGGGTCAAAGGCCTTATGAATACATGATAGTGTTGGTATAATGGAGTAAAATGATATAAAATATGGATTCTCATTTTTTCTAAATAGTTAACATGTTTCTTGTTGTACGTATACTCTTCTGCTCTCTTTTCAAATTATGCAAAGCTTATGTATATGTATCTTTTAGTCCTGTGCTCAACACCTCATTTGGTGACCCATTTCTCGTATATTGTTTTTAGGTTCAGAGATGGATAGCAGTTGAAGGGATTGGTGAGCTATGTCAGGTGTTTTTGTTGTAGATCCCTAGTATACATGGACAGACTTGTAAAATTGTACTCTTGAATATGTAACTAAAAGCTTGTAATAAACAATGTTGTTTAATATATCTTGTTGAATGTTGAGACTATGATTGGTGCCCTTACCTTATGTGTTCATGTATGCTAAGCATTTCATGCTTCCGCATGTTGTCTTTGGTATTCATGTGGTTTGTTGGATTGGGATTCCGATTCTATGACAGATGGTACCAGAGCATGAACAATAAATACACCAATCAGTGCTCACATGAAACACAAACTAAACATAACTTTACATCTCAAACTTAGAAACTTAACGTGTTGTCCTTTGTGGACTAAGATGACTTAGCCTCTAGGTTAGAACCTAGATGTTCTAGAACTAGGTGTAGACTTGTGTAATCCCTAGAACCTTTCTTTTCTCCTCCATATATCCTATAGTATGGGTTGTAGGTTCAGGAAGGTGAGAAAAGGGAGTTTCTATTACCTCCCTAGACATATTTTCCAGGCATGTGCTTAGGGTAGCTACACAGGTGTGCACCATGTTCTTGCTAGTTCTCTAGGTCTCATGGTACTAGACTACCTAATAAATGACATAGTGGGATGACAATGAATTATCCTACACTACTAGTTGACCATTGGTGGTATATAGTGTACGTTTGGGAACTAGTCCTTATTACCCCCATTCAACCTTATGAGGTTTAATTGACTAGGTTATAGGTATTATTCAATCTAGACCACACTATTCTAGGCTCCTAGAAATGATTCTCCTAGTATACTTAGAGGTAAAGGGTGGCATGGGGTGTAGGAAAAGGGTATTTCAGCTTGTTTTTTACACCATCCAACATTTAGACATTCTCTTTGCTATGTCAATTAAGTGAGGCACTACTAGATACTTAGATATCACACTTAGCAATAAAAGAGTAGTGGGGCATGTGGGAAGACGAGTATCTAGCTAAGGATCCACTAGCTATACTTGGGATCTTGTCCCCCCAAATAGCCACATATATACCATTCTCCTATGCTTAGGTGGTTTCAATCATCAAACACCATAGTGAGAGATGGAAGATGAGATAGAAGTATAAATATATCATTTGCAAATTCAATATAAGTGTTTACAATAACAATTCAGGGGGGTGATATCAAAGTGACAATATTCTTTGAAACTGTCCACCAAGGGCTTAACTACTCATGAAAGTGGAATATACATATTTGTAGAATAAAAGGGGAAGAAAAGCCATAGAGCTTGGTGTGGAAGATGTTGGTTGTATGACCTAAGAGCCAATCATATTATAATTGCAATGAAACATCTTATAATTGATTTGTATAATGTACCATGATTTGAGGCCTTTAATTAAAGGATTTTAAAAGGAATGATTGGACTACCCATATCACCAAGTTGCACCTCCTTTTTAGGGAGCATGTCACTAAGAACTCCATAGTTAAGCATGCTTAGCTTGGAGTAATACTAGGATGGGTGACTAGTCAAGAAGTTGATCCTGTGTTGTGCATGAGTGAGAACTAAGCACTTTGAGACTAGTGGTGGTCTATGTAGATAGTTGTCATTCCTAAAACACTACTAGAGCCTTGGTCGTTGGGCCCAGGTGTTACATATGGTTTTAGAGTCATAAACCCTTTAGTAGGTGGGGCCCACATGGGCATGTGGTATGTCAGTCTTGAGCTGTGCAATCTAGGGATGCCAAAAAGTGTTGTCCATGGTGATGTAGCCACCCTTGAATTGGTAGTCATGATAGGGAGTTGGGCGTCCATGGGCCATTGAGGGTTTGTACCAAAGTGGATAAATATTATGAGGGCATATAGATGAACCTTAACAAGTACAATAAGAGTCTAAGTGGGGTAGACTGTAATGACATATGATTTGAGGCCTCAGATAAAATGATCTCAAAAGGAATCATTGGAATACCCATATGACGATACTGTACATCCTTTTTAAGGATCCAATCTAGGCACTCGACCCAAGTGTTAAGTTATTAATAAAGGAAATTCTAATTATTATGTTTGATTCAATATGAGTTAATGAATAAATATAGTAATGTCCTAAGAATGTATGTGACTCAATGACATGTGATTTCAGGTTGAACACCTGAATATGAGATCATGTGTATTAACAGTATTCATACTTGTCTGAGTCCTTGGTCAAATATTATTGTAGAATTAGGACAACAATAATATGGTTAAGACAAGTATTTGTGTTGATTGATGCCTATGTATCATTAGTCATGACATTGTATATCAAATCAAACACATAGGTACTTATTATGAACAAGTGTACTGAACAAACCCACTTTGAGTATGATGCATGGAAGCCAATAATGGTGGTTAGAATCATACCTCAACGTGACAGTGGTGATTTTGGTCCTTAGACCTAAAGTCACTACAATGATCACATGTTGTTCAGTGTGCTTTAGAACTACTCAACATGACCTTGAATAAGGGATGCATGCATAGGTGCATTGTGACACACATGGATTACTAGGAGTGATCTAGATGGAATTTGTCCCTCCCATTGGAGTGATAGACTAATGAATTGATGTGTGAGACTATGAAATGCATGTCCATGCTCATGTGAGTTAATATATGATATTGAGATCATGTGTATCTAAAATACTATACTCGAGATCAAGGGACCGAGACTAAACATTAGAGGGTGATGTTTCCATGCCTCATATTCAATCTGGATATCAGAGATGAAGGGACTATATGCTCACGGTTTGACTGGTCATGATACTAGATCAAAGTTGCTCGCCAACTTTTCCAGTCACTTGGGTGGCGATAAAGTCTTTCTAGATACTAATCATTACTTGTCAAATCATAGTTCGATTCTGTACATTACTACCAACATAATGCAGAACCTATAGGGTCGGATGAATTAGAATAGGAGTATAATTGTCGATATGACTGGAAATGTTCCAAATACATTTTTTACTAATATGTTAGGTAATAAACTAAAACAATATTGGACTAAAATCCTATATAGTTGGCTAAAAGGTCTAAGCCAATTGGTTGGATTTAAAATTATCAACTTATATGATAAGTCAACCGACTAACTCTGAGAGATTGGTTGAAATTGCTAGTTAAGTGATTGGAAAATGGTCAATTGATTAATGTGATTAATTAATCAATGGAATTATTCTAGAATTTTCTAACTTAGATGACTGACTGATTGGTACTCCACAAGTAGGATGCTTTGAAGCATCAATTGACTTTTTGTTTCCCAAGGTTTTAGAAACCCTACTTCCCTACCTCCCATATTTAAAGGGGCATGATGGTCAGTCATGGTTACACACTCTTGTATGTGAGAAATCTAATCATAATTATCCGCAAGGAAGAAAGAGAAGTAAGGAGATCATAATGCTAGCACATTACTAATGAAGAGGATGCTCCTTCCTATTGACTCAAGCACTGTGACAAGGAGTTCCCATCCATCTATGTGGACTCATAAAGACTCAGAAGCTATGCAACTGCATTGGGAGGACACCTCCAAGGTCCATCTATATACAACCACAAGTGACATACAACACTATGCGAGGATGTTTTGGACTTTCTCCATGACAAGGTATACCTCATCTACCCTCTTTCTGGATACATCTTGTTGATGATTTTCTTGAAGGACACATGGAGATTTTCTTTTTATTATTTCCACCGAGTTTTTAACCTCAAAGATTACTAAAAGAAGAGTCCTACTCCTTCTCTAGTATTAGAACATACATCCTTCTCTCTCCTCCAAGGTTCAAAGGCATGGGAAATGGAAGTGGAGTGGCGAAAACCCTAGAAAATAGGATGTTGGAGTGAAGATGATAAAAATGGAAGTGGAATGGGGTAGGTATGTGGTAGGTGGTTGCCATAAATACTAGGAGGTGGTAACCTTTGCATCTTGGCCACCACTAAAGTATGTATAGGGGGATACAATGTTTAGGGGTTCAGTGGGGGTAGTTTAGGAGAATTATTATATGCAACAATAGGATTTCAGGGTAGAACGATCATTCTGGATGTAGAATGACTGTGCTAGCCCTAGGTGTGCACAATTATGATAAGTGGAATGACATTTTTTTATTGTGACATGACCGTTCCAAGAAGAGTGACCATTTGGGTGTGAAGTGGCATGATCATTCCGGTTGGAATGGTCATTTTGTGTGAGGGATGGATTATTTGTAGAGTTGGTTGGAGTGGGTAGTGGAATGGTGATGTTGGCCATTCTAACATGGCCATTTCGTGACAAGAACAATCATTCTAGGCCTAGGTGAGGAAAGCTTTCCTTTTGTAGTGGAATCTTATGGGTTTGAAGACAGACTTTGGAATTTGAAGGGGAGTTGAGGGATTTTTGACACTTGCTTTGTCTTTATTTGTTGCTCTTGTTGTAACTCAATCAATTTGGGGATTTATTTCACTTGAAGGGTTTCTTGCTCAAGCTGTAGAGTTCCTTACTCTATTGGCTCTTTGGAGACTTGGGGTAGTCTAGACTTGGATCAATGGATCCTTGGACTCCTCCAAGTATGCATGATTCCTAGAGGTAATATTTCCCTCCTCCATCTATCAAATAGCCTATAAAGTACCTGAAAAATACATAATAAACATCAATAGGTGCATTTTATACTAATACCCATAATTGGGGGAAACCATGCATAATAAAATGTCTAAATGTGAATTAGTGGAAAAATTACACAAGCGGAGACCCAAACTAGGGTTCCATTATTACCCCAATCTTAAACATAGTTGTCCTCAATTACAATCCAACTCAGTCTCTCTTCAATTCAATCAATCAATAAATGAAGAATACATTCATTATGATGTTTTTCTAGTTAAATAAGCTCATATGTGAATTTATACATTCAATCAAATAATTCCCTTCCCTCTTTCACATCTCAAATGTAATTCAATAATAGAGCACATACAATTTTCATATGGGGCATCAAACACATACACAAGTAGTCTAGTGTTCATAAAGTTGAGGGTAGACTATTTCATACATAGAATAGACCTAAAGCTCAAGCTAAACTGTTTCATGCATGGAATAGACCAAAATAGTTAGAAATGTCATTTCACTTGCAAACATATGACCTTATACTTCAATAAACCTCATGTGACCCACTTGGCTCTTTATGGGAATATGGTGGGTTGGGGTTGATTTTCCATAACCCATGGGAAAGCAATTGGAAGAAAGGATTTTAGAGGGAAGTAGAAGTGCTAGTACATAGAGCACCCATCTTTTTCTATTTGTCTTTAGATGTTATTACATATAGAATCCTTTATTTCTCTTTTTGCATGTTTTTATTTTTGTCTTTCCCCATGTGTAGCTAGGGAATGTGGTGATAAGAAGAACTGGGGAGGTGAGGGAATGGCCACCCCAAGCTTTTATAGGGTGGCCAAGGATTAATATGTGAAATATTGTCATCCTTTTATGAGGAAGAGATGTAACAAATGGTGGAATAAACATGGATCAAAGGGAGTCACATAATGTGAATTTCCATATAGAACCTCCTATAAGAAAATTAATCCAACATCTTTCACAAGAAAAGGTAAACCATGGTGAAGTGACCATTTCTGTTATACAACATGCTTTTCACAAAGAATTAATGTATCCAAGAGTATAAGGCTTGCTAGAATCCCATTTCAACCAAACAACAATCCTTTTCAAGTTTGGGAAAATTCACTAAACCGGTGCCAAATTACCTTAATTCATCAATACCTATTCTAGTAGTCAGTAAGTATCATGGAAGGAAATCTAAGCTAAGCACACTATCAATTACAAAAAAAAATTCTACATGTAGTGCAAAGCAATGGATGGCATGGAAAGAAAAACAACGTCTTTGATAAATTACACAAAAAATATGAGGATTAAAACTACATTGTATGCATGTATGCAAATAAATATGAAACAATATCTTGCTAAATGTGAGAGGCAGTCAATCAATCATAAAAGACAACATGGTGGAACAAATATGTGAGATAGAGAGGGTGTATTAGCCCTACTACGTAGATATTTTAAATCATGTTGTTCTTCACATGAAACAAAACCTTATGATGATAGGGTGTAGTCACTCCTATGGCAGTATGGATTAGGTGCTCCTTCTTGAGGTGGACAATACTTGTAGTAATGAACCCTATAGTCCACATGTTGAGGTGGGTATATATCGGGGTATCCTTGCAATGCTCCCTAGAAGTCCTCCTCCATGTTGGGGGTTCCTCTACACCTATGTGTTCTGGTATTGATACACATGTTTTGTCTAATAGTTTATCTATTGTTGGTACACCCACATGTCAATTTACTTCTTCAGAATGCCTTCCAACTATGCATGTATGGTGGACATGTCGTAGGCAAACATTGTAAGCCATTGAGTCTCTCCACTTTCTTTGCACCTTCTAACTCTACAAAGAATAAAGTCTAGATGCTATTGTTACTCTAGCGGTGCACTAGATTTTCTGACCTTAGGGGTTGTTTTCTACATAAACGTCTCCCCAGGATTTTCCTACTCATACCTTGCTATAACTTGTTTGATATCAAAATGGTCCAATATCCTTTCGTAGGGCATTTGCATTGTATGGCAACTCAAGGAGCATATCATATAAGGGGTTGTTCACATGATAGCTGCATGAATCCCCTACCATCAAGATCGTCTATGCTTTAATCAAGTAGTTAGTTTTAAACCAACCATAGGCTCAATATGGTCTGATGTTAACCCAGTGAGAGATCTAGAGAAGTCACAATCCCCCCATTTGAAATGGGTTAGTACTATGGAGGAGATTATTTTAAAATGATCAATTAGTATCTCTCCTAAATTCCTTGAATATCAATACTGCAATTTTGGCATTATGTTAGCTCATGGGTCAAGTAGTAGCCCTGGTTATCATACCGTGCACACACAATGTTTGCCAAATTTTTTTTGGAGGTAGAGGTAGGCTAGGTTCACAATTTTTCTTGTTTTTTATTTTCCCATCCTAAATGAGCTCTCTCCACTAAGCTCGTTTTAAACGTTATCATAGAAGTTTCTAAATATTCTTTTCATACCCCTATCATACATGTGTTGTGCTATATTCTCAATAGGTGCAATGGGAACGTTGAGTTTAGAAGAATTCAAATAATGCAATCTCGTAAAAAGATGAAATTGGATTGCATGCTCTCTTAGCAAGATGACCTTCTCAACTGTGCTAAAAAATTCTCTCATCAACTCAATGTAAGTGGGATGGACTTGAAACACAATCTTATCTATGAATGTTTCTTCAGTAAACCAGACGAAAGAATGTCCTAGACCTAGAGTATTAATAGTCTTCTCACAAGCATATATTGTGGGAAGAATTTTGCTGGTAAAGTTTTGTGGTAAAGGTGGATCGATCTCCACTCAATAGTCATTCCTTGGTGTTGAAGTGGCTCCTAAATGCATGGATTTGGAATCTTTCTGCTCGACAATCTATGTAGATTGAATATCTTCTTCAAGCTCAAGAGCCTCCTCCCTTTCATCCCCATCGTTAGAATCACCCACATAGTTGTGTGAGATGTAGCTTGTAGACATATTGATTGGGATAATCTCCTTCACCTTCTTGCTGTCCTATTATTTTTCTTATTCTAGAATGAGTGACCTTCTTCTTGGTTGCTGAGCTTGAGTAGGTTGTGGCCTAGATGAGGATGCAAACGGCCTTGAGGTGGTGGTTGATACTTGTGAACTTTGTCAAGCAGCCAAAGTTAGTTTTCATGCTTGTTTAGGTTGAGGTTCCCAACTTCATCATCTTCCTCTTGGACATGCCTCTACCTCCTCCAGATCTACGTAGTCTTGCAAGGGTAGCTAGAAGTTTGATCTTATACCGCCTTGTAGCTTGAACCATCTAAATCATCACCACTGCATGATGATGTTTAGGTTTGAGAATTAGTATGCATGGATGGGGGCATGAAGGTGGAGTGAATTGTCTTTTATGGTAAGGTTACATCTACACATGGGCATGCCCAAGTTGAGGTGGAATAACTTGGTGGGGTTGATGAGATGATTGAGGGGGATGATGATAGTTGAAAGGTGGTTGTGGTGAAGGGTGTGTTTATGGGAGTGGTGAACTTTGGTGTTGGTGAAGGGGTTGCACTTTCACTTTTGGCAGGATGTAAGAATTTTGAGGATTATCCACTAACCCTAAAGTTGTTTGGATTTCCCATGGGTTTGGGGTGAAGTTGTTCGTATGTATGCCCAGAGAGACAATCATATGATGATTGTAATGGCATAACTTGTAAATGATTTGATTAATAATAAAGGCAATCTTCCATTTATTCTGTTCTATTCAGTTATGAAATGATGATGCAACATAATCAATGTCTAAAGAATAATGTTACCAATAATATATGTCTTCAGATTGAGGACCTGAACAATGAGATCATATAGATGTTAAGAGTATATACATTCTTGTTATGTCCCTAGTCGGATGTTATCGTGGTAGGCTAATAGACAACAATAACACATAAGACTAGAGTGTGTGTTAGTTGATGACAAAATCTCATTATTCATGATATGTGATATCAAACTACACAGATACTTGTTATAGAACAATTTATTAGACAAAACCACCTTGAGAGTGATGCATGGAAACCATGATTGTTAGTCAGAATCATCTCTCATAGTGATGGTGGTGATTGTGGTTCTTAGACCTGAGATCACTACACTCATCACATGTTGCTTGAAGCACTTTGACATTATTAAATGTGACCTTGAATAAGGGTTGCCATAACAATGATGCTCAGATGCATTGTGACACATGGTGAGTGACTGTGAGTGATGTAGATGGGATTCATCCCTCCTATAGGATTTTGATATCCTGGCCACTTGATAAGCGAGATTGAGAAAAGCATGGCCATGTGTATGCGAATCAATGTATGGTATTGAGCTCATATATGTCTTAGAGAGTCTTCTCTAGTTCAAGGAACATGGATTGAACATCAAGGGGATGACAATTCCATGCCTCAAGTTCAATCTAGATATCAGAGACAAAGGGACTATATGATCACTGTAACACCGATCACAAATTGTAGGTTGAAGTTGTTATCCAACTTTACAAATTACTTGGGTAGAAATCATGTCTTGCTAGATACCACTCATTGCTTGTGATATCATAAATCAGTTATGGACGTTCACTGCCAACGTAACTTGGGACCTATAGGGCCACACACATATGATACACCTGGAATAGGAGTTTATTCCTGAATGTGGTTTATACTTGACTACTAAAGTGTTAGGTATTCAATTTAAACAAGATTGGCAATCAAGACTCTGAAATGACATGTTCACCAAGTTACCCTATCGGCTCAAATGTCTGAACCTATTGAGTCAGGTTATGAACCTACAGTTTGGATGATCAATGTGCTTCATCATGTTGTGCATTAATCGAATATTAATTGCCAATATAATTGCAATTGGGAAACATTGTGAAATGACCATTTAAAGGGTTGAAACAACCGACTAACCTATGAATGGACCAGTTCAATGGTAAACCGATCGGTTCATCCTTTGTATGTTCTAGAAAATTCATGAAATGCATCTCTTTGACTCCCAGATGAACTGGAAATCCTGTTCTTGACCCTTCTATAAATGGATGGGTAGTGGAGGCCTTTCAGAGACACAACAATAAAGATCTGGCAATTGTTGTCTTCTCATAGTTGTGGTAACGTGAGAACCCGAGCAAGTTCTACTCATCAAAGGAAGGAACAACAAGAGATAGACAATTGGGATAGCAAGTCAACGCTAGCATGTTGACTAGAAGGGACAACTTCTTCTTATCCGTTCATCTAGAATGACATGAGTTACACATGGTTTGTGTGGACTACTCTAGAGGTGGGGAGGCCTTTTCCACCCACTAGGAGGACGCAGTCAAACTTCCACCCGTGGTGATCAACTAGGTGGCCAACACCGATAACCGTCCAAGTGCAACTTGAGAAAGTTGAACGCTACATCAAAGGGATAGTGTTGGACTTGCTCCAGGACCATGTAAATGCCTTGCAATCTTTCCTTCCCATGACATAGTTGTTAGCGCAATATGCTATTCAAGGGGAATATGGCAATAAAATTTTTATTTTTGTTGTCAAATCTGATGCCATATTTCCAAATAGTGGTATCAGAACCATGTCAATTTACTATGCTTTGGGATTCAATTGATATGATCAGATTCTGGTTTTCCTCATTTATTTATTACATGCAATGTGAACATTTAAATGATTAATGTGCATATCCGATTAAAGACAATTTATATGAGTCACCCTAAAATTGGTTTTGATGGTGGATATTAGCATGGTTATGGACAATAATCATAGATCTCTATGCTTGGTTGAATGGTTGTTTATTCTTGATTTATCTCGGTTTGCATATCGAGTCTCTATCTTCTTTTCCATATGTAAAAGTATTAATTCTTTCCATCTTATGCTCCCCTCAAATCTAACTCGAGGTTTCATATTACCATGTAATAAGTTAAATAGGATTAGGATAGTTTTAATCCTTGTTATGCAGAAGAAGATGTTCTGCACCAGATGAAACACCCATTTCAGAAGAAGAACCAATCAGCTAGAGGACCAAGGAGGCCAGACGATAGGAGGAGCCAAACTGATCGGCTGGTGGCCCAACCGATCGACTGGAGGTGTCCAGAAGTCACTTGAACCAGAGACTAGACAACCAATCCAAGAAACCAACTGACCGATCAGGAGGCAAATCAATTAGTTCAAGAGTTGAATTAATCAACCTAGATTGTCTTGAGTAGAAATCTTCATCAAAAATAGTTTGATGCATATGATGTAGACCTTAGGTGGCAATAATTCCTTGTGGTTCCAAGGAATTACAATAGTATGTCCATAACCATCTCTCATGTTTTATAATTGCATATGTCATTTGTGGATATAGCATGTATAGGATGCATACTAGAAGTATGTGGTGATTTGTTATGTATATGTATTTATATAAATATAAAATCCCTCAGTCGAACATATTAAGTCTCATATGCTTTCCATAAGCAACACACATGAAAATCTTGATCGACTAAGTGTGGGCATGCCAAGAATGGTGCACTGTCCATTTCTTGGAAGTGTGATGGTAGTTATGTAGGCCTCCAAAGCATGGTGCATTACTATTGTTTTGGCTTTCATGTCAGACTTAACTATATGATCTTAATGAGGTAAAGTACATAGAATCATGCAAATGACTATGGCAAGGAGTTGCACATACCATCTTTCCAAGAATTTCATGAGATGCAATTGGGAAAAGTTGCCTACCTTAATGATTGATTATGGACGGTGACGTTGGCCGGGTAATAAAGCAATTGTATTGGGTCTCTACTCACTAGAAGGTTGTATGCTTTAATCTTCCAAATTGATATGTGAGGGATATCAATTTAAACAAAACTGTGGGATTTATAGTTAATTAAAGGCCTAATTAAACATAGTCAAATTTTGTTTTAATAAAATAAAATCAAAGTGTTTTGACAATTTGCAAAATTTTCTTGTAGAGTCAAATGGAAAATAAATCATTGCTGCGATCGGTCCTTAAGAATGAAAAACTTAACGAGACAAATTTCCATGAATAATTTTGGATTTTAAGAAGGGTTCTCAATGATTAGCATAAGCTCTATGTCCTAGATACATCAGTGCCACAAGAGCCTTCTCCTGATGCACAAAGGGCTGAGGTGGATGCTTATTAGAAGCATGCCAATGATACCTTAGACATTAAGCACCTTATGCTATGCTGCATGAACTATACGTTGCATGAGAAATGTGAATACATGGGGATTCTTGATATGGTAACACATCTTAAGAATGTGAACCATACTCATGCAAAGCATGAAAGGAACAATGTCTCAAAATCACCATTTGAGTGCAAGATGATAGAAGGAGATCTAGTAGAGACCCATGTGCTCAATATGATTGGACATGTGGAACATATACAGAAACTGGGACTCCCTTTGAGCCAAGAGTAGGCCATAGATATGATTCTACAATTGTCGCGTGAATCATATAGATGATTTATCCAGTGTTATTACTTGACTAACATGGCTAGTCCACTGTCAGAGTTGCTTGTCGTGTGATAAATGCCGAAGCATGAATGAAGAAGGAAAAGTCCATGATGATGATCAATGGAGTGGAGACCACAAATGAAAGCAAAGATAATAAGAGTTTTGAGGCCAAACTTAAGTCTAAGTCTTCAACACTCAAGATAAGGAGAAAGAAAAGTGCAAGAGGTATCTATCTTCTGTACTTGAAGGGATTCAAGAAGGTGAAGTTGGGGATAGAGATCTTCATTTTAGGTGTTGATGTTATTGAGATAAATTTGTCTACTTCTTAATGTTGGGTATTAGATACCAGGTGTGCATCTTACATATGCTCAAGTATGTAGGATCTAAAAAGAAGTAAGCCTTTACAAAAGGGCGAGACTGAACCACATGTTGTAAATGGAGCAAGAGTTGCTACCACTACAGTTGGAACCTTTAATTTATCTCTACCCACATGGCTTTTAATAGAGTTAAGGAACTGCTATTTTGTACCTACCATAAATAGAAACATCATTTTTGTATCTTGTATGGACAAGGTGGATATGAATTTCATATAAAGAATGGACAATGTTCTATTTTAAAAGATGAGATCTTTTATGGCAGTGCTCTAATATCTAAGGTTCTTAATTTGCTGGATCTAAAGATAAATGTTTATGATGTTAATACCAAAAGATTAAAACTCAACAAGTCAATCGAAAACAAATCTTTGGCATCATCATCTAGGGCACCTCAATGTGAATCACATATCTAGACTCCATAAAGATGGTTATCTAAACTCTTTTGATTTTGAATCAATAGAGATATGTGAGTCTTATTTGTTGGGAAAGATGACCAAGACTCCCTTCACTAATAATAGTGAGAGGGCTAGTGATCTATTAGGACTCATACATACTTATTTATGTGGCCCTTTTAGAACAAATGCTAGAGGTGGTTATCAATACTTCATTACCTTGACTGATGACTATAACATGTATGGTTATGTTTACTTGATGGAACATAAGCCAGAACCTCTTGAAAAGTTCAATGATTTCATGAATGAATTATAGAACCAACTTGGTAAAAGTATTAAGGCACTTCATTCTGATCGAGGTGAAGAATACTTAAGCCAAGAGTTTGGCGACCTTCTAAGAGACTGTAGTATCTTATCACAATGGACTCCACTTTAAACACCACAACATAATGGCGTATCAAAAAGGAGGAATCGCACATTACTAGATATGGTGCGATCAATGATGAGTTTAGCTAATCTTCTGACTTCCTTTTGGGGTTTTCTATTGAAACCGTTGTGTTTACTCTAAACCAAGTACCATCAAAATTGGTTCAAAAGATACAATATGATATATGGTACGGGAAGCATCCCACTGTGTCTTTTATGAAGATTTGGGGTTGTGAAGATTACGTAAGAAAGTATTTTCCCAAAAAGATTGGACCCAAATTAGATAAATGTTATTTTGTTGGATATCCTAGGGAAACAAAAGGGTACTACTTTTATACTCCATCTGACAACAAAGAGTTTGTTGTTAGGGATGTTTTATTCCTAGAAAAGGAATTCATTTCTAAAGGAATCAGTGAGAGGAAAGTAGAAGTCGAATACGTTGGAGACTAACAAGAAAACATTGAACCTATAGAGGTAAAACAGGAACATAGTGTTGGTATTATGCCCAGCAAAAGCATAATAAACGTTTATTATGTTTTATTCAATTATGTTTTATTCAATTACGAGATAATGATGTAACATAATAAATGTCTAAAGAATAATATTACTCAATGACACATGTCTTTGGGTTGAGGACCTAAACAATGAGATCATACTTGTATTAAGAAATATACATTCTAGTTATGTCCCTAGTTAGATGTTGTTGTGGAAGGATAATAGACAAAAATAGCACAAAAGATTAAAGTGTCTTTTGGTTGATGAAAAAATCTCATTAGTCATGATATGTGATGTTAAAACAAACACATAGATACTTGTTAGATAATAATGTATTTGACAGATCCACCTTGAGAGTGATGCATGGAACCATTCAATGGTAGTTAGAATCATCTCTCACAGTGATGGTGGTGATTGTGGTTCTTAGACCTGAAATTATTACACTCATCACATGTCATTCAATGTACTTTGACATCATCCACTGTCATCTTGAATAAGGGTTTCCATAAAGGTGGTGCTCAGGTGCACTGTGACACATGAGGATATCTGTGAGTGATGTAGACGGGATCTGTCCCTCCTATAGGAGTTTAATATCCTGGCCACTTGATAAGAGATATTGAGAAAAGTATGGCCATGCACATGTGAATCAATATATGAATTTGAGTTCACATATATCTCAGTCAGTCTGCTCTAGTTCAAGGATCATGGATTGAACATTGAAGAGGATTACAATTCCATGCCTCGAGTTCAATCTGGATATCAATGACAAAGGAACTATACAATCCCTGTAACACCAATCATGGATTGTAGGTTGAAGTTTTAATCCAACTTTCCAATTACTTGGGTAGCAATGATGTCTTGCTAGATACCAATCATTGCTTGTGATGCCATAAGCTAGTTATAGGCATTCAATGACAATGTAACTTGGGACCTATAGGGTGACACACATACGATGTACTTGAAATAGGATTTTATTCATGAATGATGTTTAACTTGATTACTAAAAAGTGGTTAGGTATTTCATTGAAACAAGATTGGTTTAAATTTGACTTAGTTGACTCTAAACTAACCGATTCAAGTGTTGAACTGATAGGTTGGAGTGTCAGGCCAATTAGGTAAAACACTGGTTGAACAATTCCTGAACTAGGGCATAAACTAACCAGTTCACTAAGTGAACCAATTAGTTCATGGTCCCAAACGACCAGTACATGTGATGAAAAGTTTGGTTCAATGGTCAATTTGATTGGATCAAGGATTTATGTTGATGTCATGATCTACATTAATCATTCATTGAATACCAATGTGATTCAAAACAAGAAACATGCATGAGATGACCAGTTTAGGGCATGAACTGACCAGTTGGCGGGTGAACCGACTAGTTTGCCATTTGCAGGTTCTAGAAAATTATGAAAAACCATCTCTGAATCCCAGATGGATCGAGAACCCTGACCCTAGCCCTCCTATAAATAGAGGGGTACTATGGGCTTCCCAAACACAACAATAAGATATGAAAATTGTTCTCTTCTCTGGTTGTAGTAACCAAGAGAACCCAAGAAAATTTTACCCGTCAAAGGGAGGAACAACAAGGGAGAGACAATTGGGAGAGCAAGTCGACGCTAGCACATTGACTAGGAGGGACAACTCCTTCCTGTCCGTTCCACAAGGATGAAAGGAGTTCTCGATGGTCTATGTGGACTACTCAAGAGGCAAAGAGGTTGTTTCCTTTTGCTAGGAGGATGATGTCAACCTCCGTTCTTGGTGCCAGAATATGAAGCCGACAACGACATACATCTAGGTGCAACTTGAAGAAAACTACATGCTACTATGAGGAAATTATCACTGGACTTTCTCTAAGACCAGGTATAACTTTGCAACCATTCTTCCCATATCATAGTAGTTGACGTGATGTAATGTATTTAGGTAATATGTAAAATAAAAATTTGTTTCCTCTGCATTACCTGATGTCATATTTCCTTATAGTGGTATCAGATCCACATCAATTTACTATGTTTTGGGATTTAATAGATATGATCGAATTTTGGTTTTATTATTTTTTATTGCATAGGATGAGAATAATTAATCTATTTAATGTGCATATCTGATTAAACACCACCTACGATACATATATATATACATATATATATATATCTATATATACATATATATACATATATATACATATATATACATATATATATATATCTATATATATACATACATATACATATATATATATACATATACATATATATACATACATATACATATATATACATACATATACATATACATATATATATATATATTTGTGTGTGTGTGTGTGTGCAATTTATATGTGCCTCCTTAAATCATTTTGTTGGTGATTGGTAGCATGGTTATGGCCTATACCCCTAGACCTTTTGTGCATGGTGGATGGTTGTTGTTCCCTTTAATATCTTGGTTTGCATACCAAGCCACTCTCTTCTTTTCCATATGTACAAGTATTAATTCTTTCCTTCCTATCCTCCCCTCAAATGTAACTCAAGGTTTCACAATTATAATATAATATTGGGATATTTTTTTAATTCGTGTTATGACAAAGAAGGCATCCTGCACCAAGCAAGCTGTCTGGCTCATCAGGAAAACTGACTAATTTAGAAGGCAAATTGAATGGCTGGAGGACCAATGAGGCAATGACAGAAGGAGCAACCGATCGGCTGGTGGCTCAACCGACTGACTGGAAGAGTCCAGATGTTGCAAGGACCAGAGGCTAGAGGACTAGTTCGACCAACCAAGCGACCGACCAGGAGGCTAATCGATAAGTTCAAGGGTTGAACTGACCGTCTCAGACTGGTTCAACATAGATCATCATCAATAACATGTTGTTACATATAAGGTGGACCTTAGGTGGTAGTTATTCCTAGTGGCTCTAAGGAATTACATTAGGATGGCCATAACCATTGTTTGTGTTTATTATTGCATGTTTCGTTGTGGTTATAACATTTATATGATATGTACTATAAATATGTGGTGATTGGATATGTATATCTATCCAAGATTTGTATTTAGATACAATTGGAAAAAGTTGCCTACCTAAGTAGTCAAGTTGTGGGCGATCAGCCAAAGTTGACTCATGATTTGATGAAATATGGATCTTGGCTCACTAGAAGGTTGTACATTGTAATCTTATGAATTTATATGTGAGGGTTATCATTTTAACAAAATAGTTGCAGTGATAATTATTTAAAGGCCTAATTAAACATCATCAAATTTTGTTTAATCAAATCAAATTAAAATGTTTGACAAATTGCAAATTTCTCTTATAGAATCAGATGGCAAAAAATATGTTTTCCTCACGATCAGTCCTTGAGAAGGATAAGTTAAATGGGAATAATTTTCATGATTAGTTCATGATGTTGAGAATTGTTCTCACATAAGAGCAAAAGCTCTATGTCCTAGAAACACCACATCCATATGAACGTGCTCCCACTACGCCTAAGGCTGACAGAGATGCTTACAAGAAGCACTTTGAAGATGACATGGATGTAAATTGCCTAATCATGTGCTCAATGAACTATGAGTTGCAAAGACAACATGAGAACATGGATGTTATTGAGATGGTCACACATCTTAAGAACATGTACCAAGATCAGATAAGATAAGAGAGATATAATGTCTCCAAGGTGTTGTTCAAGTGCAACATGGCAGAAGGAGATCCAGTAGGTCCCCATGTGCTCAAGCTCATTGGGTTTGTGGAGAATCTTACAAGACTGGGATTTCCCTTGGGTCAAGAGTTGGCAAAAATGTGATTATGCAGTCACTGCTAGAATCATATAGCTAGTTTGTCATGAACTACAACATGAACAATTTTGACAAGCCATTGTCAGAATTGCTTGGCATGTTGAGAACAGCTGAAGCACAAATGAAGAAAGACAAGCCCAAGTATTTGATGATGATCAATAGAGGAAAGGGAAAGTCCAAGGGCAAATGTAAAGCTAAGATGAGTTCTAAAGCTAGCCAGAAGCCCAAGTCTTTCGCACTGAAGCCAAAAGGAGGGGTTACCAAGGGAGGCAATTGTCACGACTATCACTAGCCTAGACATTGGAAAAGAAATTGCCCTCTCTATCTAGAGGATATGAGGAATAAGGAGGGGATAAAGATCTCCACTTCAAGTATATACATTATTGAGATAAATTAATCTACTTCTTCATCTTGGGTACTTGATACCGGATGTGGATTTCACATATGCTCCAATACAAAGGATCTGAAAAGAAATAAGCATAGGGAGAGGTTGAATTGTGTGTTGCAAATGGAGCAAGAGTTGTTTCCACTATAGTTAGAATCTAGGATTTATCTCTACCCACATGGCTTGTAATAAAGTTAAAGAACTAGAATTGTGTACCTTCCATAAATAGAAACATTATTTCTGTATCTTGTATGGACAAATATGGATATGAAATTCACATAAAGAATGGTCAATGTTCTATTTCAAAAGATGAGATCTTTTATGGAAGTGCCCCAATGTCTTATGGTCTTTCATTTGTTAGATCTTAATAAAAATGTTAATAATGTATATGCCAAAATACTAAAACTCAAAAACTCAAACAATACGTATCTTTGGCGTTGTCGTCTTTGGTACATGAATGAGAATTGCAACTCTATACTCCATAAAAATGGATATCTAGACTCTTTTGATTTCAAATCGATAGAGACATGCAAGTCTTGTTTGTTGGGCAAGATGATAAATACTCCATTCATTGGTAATAGTGAGAGGGCTAGTGATTTATTTGGACTCATACATACTGATGTGTGTGGCTCTTTTAGAACAAATGCTAGAGGTGGGTATCAATACTTCATTTCCCTCACTGATGACTTTAGTAGATATGGTTATGTTTACTTGATGAAACATAAGTCAGGAATTCTTGAAAAGTTCAAGGATTTCATGAATGAAGTACATAAACAATTTGGCAAAAGTATTAAGGTACTTCATTTTGATCGAGGTGGAGAATACTTAAACTAAGAGTTTGGGGACATTCTATGAGACTGTGGTATTATATAAGAATGGACTCTTCCTGGTACACCACAATATAATGGTGTATCAGAAAGAAGGAATCACACATGACTAGATATGGTGTGATCAATGATGAGTTTTGCCGATCTTCCAACTTCGTTCTGGGGTTATTCTCTTGAAACTGTAGCATTTACACTAAACCGCGTACCATCTAAATTGGTTTAAATGACACCATGAGATATGGGCTGGGAAAGCATCCCAAAATGTCTTTTATGAGGATATGGGTTTGTGAAGCTTACGTCAAGAAATTGTTTCTTGAAAAGCTTGGCCTTAGATCTGAAAAATGTTATTTTGTTGGATATCCCAAGGAAACCAAGGGATACTACTTTTCTAACCCAACTGACAATAAAATGCTTGTCTCTAGGGATGTTGCATTCCTAGAAAAGGAATTCATTTCCAACGTAATAAGTGGGAGTGAAATAGAACTCAAAAAAGTTTGAGATGAATAAGAGAACATTGAACATGAGGAGGTACAAGAGAAATATAGAGAGCCTTAAACCATTATGGAATCTTAAATTCCTCAAGTAACACATGAACCTCACAGATCTAGTAGGAGATGACTTGAGCCAGAAAGATTTGGTTATCTTGTTACTCAAGAAGGCAATGAGTTGGTCATTGGTGATGAGTCAACAACCTACCTAGAAGTTGTTAAGGGATTAGAGTCTAAGAAGTAGATTGAAGCCATGAGTTCTGAGATGGAATCCACGTACACCAACAAGGTATGAACCTTAGTGGATCCACCTGAAGGGGTAAAACCCATAAGGTGCAAGTGGGTCTTCAAGAAGAATACCAGCATGGATGGTAATGTACAAACCTACAAAGGTCGATTGGTTGCAAAGGCTTTCAGACAAGTTCAAGGTGTTGAATATGATGAAACCTTTTCTCCATTTTCCATGGTTAAGTCCATCAAGATCATGCTTGCCATTGTATCTTATTATGACTATGAGATCTAGAAGATGGATGTTAAAATGAAATTTCTTAATGGGAATATACTTGAGGATGTGTACATGACACAACCTGAAGGTTTTATAAATCTAAAGGATGTAAGTCTGTAAGCTACAAAGGTCAATCTATGGATTGAAGCAAGCATCTTGGAGCTGGAATCTTTGATTTGACAAAACAATGAAAGAGTTTGGCTTTAGTCAAAATGAAGATGAACCATGTGTTTATAAGAAGGTTACAGGGAGCATGATTGTGTTCTTCTTACTATATGTGGATGACATACTATTGATAAGGAATGACATACTAACTTTATAGATGGTAAAGACTTGGCTTGGAAATACATTCTCTATAAAGGAATTAGGTGAAGCATCCTACATATTAGGAATCTAGATTTATATAGATAGATCCAGAAGGCTTCTTGGACTAAGTTAGAGCATATACACTGACAAAGTGCTGAAGAGGTTCAACGTGGAGAACTCAAACAGAGGCAACCTACCCATTTGTCATGGTGTTACTATCTCTAGATCTTAATGTCCCAATTCTTGTGAATAAAGGGAACACATGACAAAGATTCCATATGCATCTGCCACTGGTTCCATCATGTATGCAATGTTATGCACTTGCCTAGATGTCTTGTATTACTTGAGCACGATGAGTAGATATTAGTAAGATCTCAGTGAAGCTCACTAGACAGCCGTGAAGAACACCCTTAAGTAGTTGAGAAGAACTAAGGATCAGTTCCTTGTGTATGGTGGTGAGGAAGAGTTGATGATAAAAAGTTACACCGATGCAAGCTTCTAAGATGATAAAGATGACTACATATCACAGTCAGTATTTGTGTTTTGCCTCAACAATGGAGTTGTGATCTGAAAAGTTCCAAGCAAGAGACAGTTGCAAATTCTACAATAGAGGCCGAGTATATTGCTACATCCCATGCAGCAAAGGAGGTTGTTTGGATCAACAAGTACATTTATGAACTTGGTGTGGTTCCAAGCATCAACGATGCAGTTGAGATATATTGTAACATAAATGAATCTATTGCACAAGCTAAGAAACCTAGATCGCATTAGTGTTCCAAGAACATACAAAGGTGGTTCCATCTCATATGAGAAATCATACAATGAGGAGATGTGAAGATTTGTAGAGTACCAACTGAAACCAATGTGGCTAACCCAATGATAAAAGCACTTTTACAGCATAAGCATGAGGGTAATGTTGGATCACTTGGAATTAAATTGATGGGTGATTGTTTCTAAGTGCAAGTGGGAGCTATTGGTATGTATGCCAAGAGAGCCAATCATATGATGATCGTAATGGCATATCTTGTAAACAATTTGATTAATAATAAAGGCAATATTCCAATTTATTCTATTTTATTCTGTATGAGATAATGATGTAACATAATAAATGTATAAATAATGATATTACTCTGTGATGTATGTCTTTAGGTTGAGGACTTGAACAATGAGATCATATGAATGTTAAGAGAATATACATTCTTATTATGTACCTAGTCAGATGTTATTTTGGAAGAATAATAGACAACAATAACACAAAAGATTAGAGTATGTGTTGGTTGATGATAGAATCTCATTAGTCATGATATGTGATGTCAAACCAAACACATAGATAATTGTTAGAGAACACATTATCAGACAGACCCACCTTGAGAGTGATGCATGGAACCATTTAATGGTAGTCAGAATCATCTCTTATAGTGATGGTGGTGATTGTGGTTCTTACACTTGAAATCACTACACTCATCGCATGTCGTTCAATGTACTTTGACATCAAACATCGTGATCCTAAATAAGGGTTTCCATAAAGGTGGTGCTCATGTGCACTATGACACATGGGGATGACTGTGAGTGATGCAGATGAGATTTATCCCTCCTACACA
Organism: Alisma plantago-aquatica; assembly: GCA_963693085.1. Lineage (NCBI taxonomy): Eukaryota > Viridiplantae > Streptophyta > Magnoliopsida > Alismatales > Alismataceae > Alisma > Alisma plantago-aquatica. The sequence goes on from OY856409.1 coordinate 685,579,818, forward strand.
AGTTTGATATCCTGGCCACTTGATAAGAAAGACTGAGAAAAGCATGAACATGTGCATGGAAATCAATATATGATGTTGAGTTCACACATATATATCAGATAGTCTACTCTAGTTCAAGGAACATGGATTGAGCATTGAAAAGGATGCCAATTTCATGCCTTGAGTTCAATCTAGATATCATGGACAAAAGAACTATATAATCACTATAACACTAATTATAGATTGTAGGTTGAAGTTGTTCTCTATCTTTCTAGTTACTTGGGTAGAAATGATGTCTTGCTAGATACAAATCATCGTTTGTAATGTCATAAGCTAGTTATAGGCATTCATTTCCAATGTAACTTGGGACCTATAGGGTCACACACATAGGATGCACTTAGAATATGAGTTTATTCATGAATGATGTTTAATTTGATTATTAGAAGTGTTTAGGAACTCAATTTAAACAAAACTGGTTCAAAATTGATTGAATAGACTCTAAACCGACTAGTTCAAGTAATGAACTGATCGGTTGGAGTGTTAGGTCAATTAGAAACAACACTGGTTGAACAATACCTGAACCATGGCATGAACCGGCCGGTTCATGGTCCCAAATGACTGGTTCATGTGATGAACCGTCCATTTGAATGGTCAATTTGATTGGATCAAGGATTGGTGTTGATATTATGATTTGTACTAATTGTGCATTGAACACCAATGTGATTTAGAATAGAAAACATGCAAGAACTGACTGGTTTAGGGCATGAACTGACTGGTTCATGCACGAACCAACCTATTGTTCAATGAACCTACCGGTTCACTGTTCATAAGTTTGAGAAAATTCATGAAAAGCCATCTCTTCAACTCACATATGGACCAGAAACCCTGACCCTCCTATAAATAGAGGGGTACTAGGGGCTTCCCAAATACAATAATAAGTTCTACCAATTGTTGTCCTCTCTGGTTGTGATAACCAAGAGAACTCGAACAAGTTTTACCCATCAAAGGGAGGAACAATAAGGGAGAGACAACCGGGATTCCAAGTTGACACTATCACGTTGACTAGGAGGGACAACTCCTTCATGCCATGAGGATGACATGAGTTCCCGATGGTCCACATGGACTACTCTATAGGAAAGGAGGTCATTGACTACCACTAGGAGGATGAAGTCAACCGCCATTTGTGGTGCCAGACCAAGAGGCTGACGATGATAGATGTCCAGGTACAACTTGAAGAAAGCTGCACACTACTATGAGGGAATTGTTGGTGGACTTGCTTCAGGACCATGCATAACCTTGCAACCATACTTCCCATCTCATAGTTGTTGACGCAATCTACTGTCTTTAGGGAATATGGCAAGTAAAATTTTGTTTCCATTGCCTTACCTGATGTCATATTTCCTTACACATAGAGAGTCACAAACCATTGTGGAATCTCAAATTCCTCATGTAACACAAGAACCATGCAAATCTAGTAGGATACCCCTTGAGACAGATAGATTTGGTTATCTTCTGACTCAATAAGGCGATGAGTCAGTCATTGATGATGAGCCAACTACCTACCCAAAAGATGTTAAGGGATCATAATATAATAAATGGCTTGAGGCCATGAGATATGAGATGGAATCCATGTACACCAACAAAGTATGGACCTTGGTGGATCTGCCTGAAGGGGTAAAACCCATAGGGTGCAAGTGGGTCTTCAAGAAGAAGACGGACATGGATGGTAATGTACACACTTACAAAGTTTGATTAGTTGCAAAGTGTTTTAGACAAGTTCAAGGTGTTGACTATGACAAAACCCTTTCTCTAGTTGCCATGGTTAAGTCCATCATGACCATGCTTACCACTGTAGCTTATCATGACTATAAGATTTGGCAGATGGATGTTAAAACTACATTCCTTAATGGAAATATTCTTGAGGGATGTGTACATTACAAATTCTAAGGGTTTTATAAATCCAAAGGATGGAAACAAGTCTGCAAGCTACAAAGGTCAATCTATGTATTGAAGCAATCATTTCAAAGTTGGAATCTTCAAGTTGACAAAACAATGAAAGAGTTTGGATTTAATCAAAATGAAGATGAACCATGTGTTTATAATAAGGTTAGTGGGAGCATGATTATATTCCTCATATTGTATGTAGATGACATATAATTGATGGGGAATGCCATTCCTACTTTACATATTGTAAAGGCATGGATAGGAAATGCATTCTCTATGAAGGACTTTAGTGAAGCATCCTCCATCTCTGGAATCAAGATCTATAGAGATAGATCTAGAAGGATCTTTTAACTAAGTCAGAGCTCATACATTGACAAAGTGTTGAAGAGGTTCTACATGGATAACTCAGAGAGAGGAAACCTACCCATGTCTCGTGGTGTTACAATCTCTAGAGATTAATGTCCCAATTCTTGAGAAGAAAGGGAACATAGGAGTAGGACTCCATATGCAACTACAATTGAATCTATCATGTACACAATGTTTTGTACTCATCCTGATGTCGCATATGCCTTAAGCATGATGAACATATATCAGTCAGATCCTAGTGATACCCATTGGACTGCCATGAAGAACATCCTTAAGTACTTGAGAATAACTAAGGATCAATTCCTTGTCTATGGCAGAGAGGAAGTGTTGGTGGTAAAAGGTCACACCGATGTAAGATTACAAACTCTCAAAGATGACTATGGATTGCAGTTTGGATTTGTGTTTTTTGAACAAAAGACTTGTAAGCCAAAAGAGTTCCAAGCAAGAGATAATTGTCAATTCTGCAACAAAGGTCGAGTATATTGTTGCATCTGATGCAGTAGAGGATGCAATTTGTATCAAGAAGTTCATCTCAGAAATTGGGGTCGTTCCAAGCTTTAATGATGCAATTGAGCTATAATGTGACAACAATGGAGCTATTGCACAAGCTAAGGAGCCCATATCACATCAATGTTCCAAGCATATACAAATGTAGTTCCATCTCATATGAGAGATTGTGGAGAGAGGAGATATAAAGATTTGTAGAATACCAACTAAGAGCAATGTGGCTGATCCCTTGACAAAAGCACTTTCACAGCAGAAGCATGAAGGTCATGTTAGGTCACTTGGGATTAAATTCATGAGTGTTTATATCTATGTGCAAGTAGGAGTATGTATGCCCAAAGAGTGAATCATATGATGATATAATGGGATATCTTGAATTTTTATTATTAATAATAAAGTAAATCTTCCATTTATTTGGTTATATTTAATTGTGAGATAATGATGTAACATAATAAATTTCTAAAGAATGATGTTACTCAATGACGTATGTCTTCAAGTTGAGGATTTGAACAATGGATCATACAGATGTTAAGAGTATATCCATTCTTGATATGTGCCTAGTCAAATGTTATTGTGGAAGTATGATAAACAACAATAACACATAAGAATAGAGTGTGTGTTGGTTGATGACATAATCTCATTTGTCATGATATGTGATATCAAACCAAACACATAGATACTTTCTAGAGAATAGTGTATCAGACAGACCCACCCTGAGAGTGATGCATGGAAACCATGATTGGGTAGTTAGACTTATCTCTCATAGTGGTGGTGGTGATTGTGGTTCCTAGACATGAAATTGCAACAATCATCACATGTTGTTTGATGTAATTTGACATTATCAAACTTGACCTTGAATAAGGTTTTCCACAAAGATGATGCTTCGATGTGTTGTGACACATGGGGAGTGAGTGTGAGTGATGTAGATGGGATTTGTCCCTCCTACAAGAGTTTGATATCATGGCCACTTGATAAGTGAGACTGAGAAAAGCATGGCCATGCACATGTGAGTCAATGGATGATATTTCAGCTCACATATATATCACACAATCTGCTCTAGTCCAAGGAACATGGATTGAACTTTGAGAGGATGATGATTCCATGCCTCGAGTTCAATATGGATGTTAGAGACAAATGATCTATACAATCACTATAACACTGATCAAAAATTGTAGGTTGAAGTTTTTCTCTAACTTTCCAAATTACTTGGGTAGTAATGATGTCTTTCTAAATACCACTCATTGCTTGTGATTTCATAAATCAATTATGGACATTCACTGCCAAAGAAACTTGTGACCTATAGGATCACACACATAGGATACACATGGAATAGGATTTTATTCATGATTTTAGTTTAAACTTGATTACTAAAGTTTTAGGTATTTAATTTAAACTAGACTAGAAATCAGGACTCTAAAATGACCAATTCACCAAGTAAATCGATCAGCTCCGATGTCTAAAATGATCAGTTCAGGTTGTGAACTGACCATTTGGTTGATCAATGTGATTGAATTCAGGATTGATGATAGTGTTATAGGAACCTACACATATTAATACAATATACCAGAGTCTCCAGCCAGAACCACACGTGCAAGTTTCCCTGCATGTGGCTCGTCTGTGCTTTTTTCCAAGGCGCTGCCCGAGGGGAAGCCCATGATCCGAAGGGAACTTCTTTCGTGTGAAGAGCATTGCTTGTGTGGATAAAAGGGTAAGTAGGCAACACCTACCAAGTAGACACTTTTGTCAAAAAGGTTGGACTTCTTCCTTTTCAGTGCCCACCCTTTGATTTTTGGGGCAAGGCATTGACAAAAGGGGGGACGACTCCCAGCTCCATCTCGGCCAGTATCCTTCTCTCGATAGGGTGGGGTCCGTTGAGCGAACTACTCATATGTTGTATTGTCCCAACCCGACGTTTGGTGAGTATCCCTCGGTAGTTGACAAGCCACATATCAGGGGTGACTGGACAAATTCATCAAATGATCAAGTGGGCTGACCCATTCCCATCCCGACGTAGTGGCCTGATTCGGTCGAGAAGAGATGTCAATATAGAGAACTCGTTGGGGGCGGGTTTCCTCTGAGGGGACTACTACGACCTCTGACATTTTGTCCCCTCTCATCTTTCTTTGTCTATACTTGGGAACAACCAATTGTTGTGCATTAATTGAATATTAATTGCCAATACAATTGCAATTGGGAAACATTGTCAAATGAACATTTCAAGGGTTGAAACAATTGGCTCACCTATGAACCAATTAGTTCAATTGTGAACCAACTGGTTTGTTGTTTATGTCTCTAGAAAATTCATGAATATCCATGTGGGCTCCGATCTCCAAACCACGATTAAAACTCAGCGGAAGCATTCAATTAATAGCGGAAGACAAAAATCATGGGAAATTAAAAACTTTTTGAGATAAGAGCTTGAAACCATAAAACTTCTTCCATAAAAAGGGAATAAACTATTTACATCTCTGATAATTACTTCTTGAGTAATTATACACATCATGATACAAAATCTCAAGAGTCAAACCAAAATCTCAGACCAATAACTCCTAGGACCTGAGAGTACAGAGACGGCATAGGACTATCTAACATCATGACTCAGCAGTCAGTATCTCCATCTGAGATTCACTGCTGCTCCTGGTGCTGCTGCTGCTGGCTTTGGTCACCTGTAGGTTGGTTTCTCCGTCTTCGACGATCACCTAAAAAGTTGAAGTCTACGGGGTGAGACAATTTTAAATAATTGTCCCAGCGGGAGATATAACTCTCCACTAGAGGCTTTATATAGCAATTCAAAGATTATCATAAGCAATAAAAGCTCTCAAAGTATTCAACAGCAGTTTGGTAGTGAGCAGAAGTTCATCATTTAAGAAATATGAAGAACCTGTGTACTATACAGTGTAACATCAATCAAGTATCTCGTAGTTAATCCTAACAGATATACTATGCTTGTTGATTATGTTTTACAAACATTATTATGCCCTGCGGAGATGAGGTATACCGCTCATACTCCAACTGATCACTTGTTAAGTCGCATCGGTATCATACCTAGGTCATCAAAAGAGTCGGATTCTTATGACCTCATCTTCCTCAGTCAGAGTGAGGATAACTTGCAGAACATCTTGTGTCTCTACTAATATAGCTCACCAGGGTAATCTGGTACTTCACTATTTTTAGAGTTACAGTGGCATTTTGTACTCTCTTCGTCATCAAGAGATTTCTTGTTTATCTCTGATCGATGTGATATAAGGATTTCCTTGAGAGAATTGTGTTGCAGCATAAACATATAGTGAAGGGTTGATGGATTAAGATACATCTACATCAATTCCTACACTAGGATGTAAGGATTTACACATCCATATTTCCCCACATACTCAAAAGTATGTGATCCAGGAGTTCCCTTAGGAAAACCTGTTTCACCATCATTTTGCTTTCTGACAATGATGGATCTATGATCAGGGCTTTGCATGGTATGATTATACTTGATTATTTAGGTACATTTCAGTATTCTTTTAACATCATACATGTTCTGAAACATTAATCATTAGCATAGCAGTTATGAAAGTAGAATACTTAAATGTAACAAGTCTAACTCACATCAATTATCATTTCTCAATCATCTCATCACAAATCATCTGTTAAGCATGACTTTGATGATACTCATGACTCTCGCAGCCTAGCAATCTCATTAGATGCCACTTACTAGGCAACAGGGTATTTCACTATTCATAAAGCTAATAACATGCTTTCAATGAATATGGTATCATCATCCTTACCTGGGTATGATTATCTTCCCATAAGAACCTGCATGGTCAATTCAACTGATAACAGTAAACAATTCATTTTAAAGAAGTTGTACCTTCCTACTCTTACAAGAGTTAGGTTCCCTGATTTTCATCAATTAGGGTTTACTATTCACATTACATGTCATCACCCTAGAATTAGGGTTTACTATTCACCTCATGGTGAAATGAACTCATAACATCATCATGTATGAGAAACATCATCATTAAAGCCCTCAGATAATATTAAGATTCATCAATTATCACAATTAGGGTTTCCATGATCTCACATAGGTGGATCATACCCTAATCATGCACATTCATATGTTTTGAAGGTACTTTACTTGAGTTTCCACCATAAATGGTACTTTCTCTCTCCTCTTACTAGTAGATAGTGATTACACCACTTTAGATTAGGTTGGTTTAAGTCCTCATTGACTATCATAAGCCAAATCACCACTATCAAGTGATTAGGGTTTGATTAGAACAAGGTATTACTCAATTGAACCTCTCAAGGGCATTTTGGTAAATTACCCATTGATCATCATTATGGGTCAATTCATTAGTCACTTAGTCCCTTAATGTCCTAGGTTACCATTAGGGTTTAGATCAGATCACCATTGAACCAATTTCACCTTCAATTGATCAAGTACAAACAACCTTGAAAACCTTCAAACGGTTTCAACCTTCAACCACCAAACGGTCTTGAGACCGTTTGGTCTCAAATGGACTTGAGACCGTTTGCACTCAAACGGTCTTGAGACCGTTTGGGTGTGTTGACCGTTTGGGAAGGTTGACTTCCAAACCGTTTGGTACTTATGCAGTTTGAAACTGTTTGATCAAAACGACGTGAGATCGATTGGTCCAAATGACCTTGAGATCATTTGAGCCCAAATGGTCTTGAGACCGTTTGGCCCCAAACGGTCTTGAGACCGTTTGGTCCAAATGGGCTCAAACCATTTGGACCTCAAACATGGTTCAAACGTTACAATCGATTATGGTTATGTATGTTGAGGCCCTTAGTTATCCAAATACATGTAAACCACTTACAAATTGAGTTAATTAGGATGAGCCTTAATCAATTGGACACCAAATTGACCCTCAATTGAAAGCCAATTAGGGTTAAATCCAATCTCAATTAGGGTTTCAATCGAATAATCATCAATGTTCAACAATGTGAATCAAATCAAGGTTGAACCTATCAATTGACCTCCAATTGGGCCCAAACTTGGCCCAAACGGTCTTGAGATTGTTTGGATGACCTCCAAACGGTCTTGAGACCGTTTGCCCAAAGTTTGACCAAAAACCAAGTCGTTTGGATAAGGGTTGAACCCTAAATAGGTCTAAATCAGCATTTTTATCAATTCCTCAACTTATTGTAATTGGACCCTCAAACCATCCAATTACCTCAACCCTAGACCTCCAAACGGTCTTGGGTTGTCACCAAACGGTCTTGAGACCGTTTGGATGAATCCCCAAATGGTCTTGAGACCGTTTGGGTCCTTCAACCCAAAACTCAACAAAATCTATACTTGAAATCAGCAATTTCAGCCCGATTAAGTTTAGGGTGTTGAAGTGCCTTCAACTCTCAATTGATTTGAAATTAGATTATGATTCTTTGTAGGAATAAAATTCAATATGTTACCAGCAGACCCTCAAACGGGCTTCCCTTGGTCAACCCTATCAAATGGTCTTGAGACCATTTTGATCCAAACGGTCTTGCAAGATCGTTTGAGATCAAACGGTTTGAGACCGTTTGACCTTAAACGGTTTGCAACCGTTTGGACCAAAAGGGTCCAAGGTCGGTTGATAAAGCTACCTAGGAATTCATGCCCATCATCTTCAACCTCTGTTCAGGTTGGTTACTCCACCGTTTTGCTTGCAAAAGTGCAAGGAAGAAGAGAGGTAGAAGAAGAACTAAGTATACTTTGCGAGAACAAAGATATGCATAAAAAGCAAAGAGTTTAGAGTTATAAAACCCGCCTCAAACGTTGTTCCTAGAGCTCCAAGCTTCCAAGCTTCAAGCCTCTAATGGCGTCTTGAGCTCCACAAGTCGGCCAGAGGTGATTCTCTAAGGAAAAGATGGGGATGGTCGGCTAGAACAAAGAATCTAAGTGAGTTAACCATAGAACCAACCTTATATGATGAATTCATCAAAGAATCCGAGCTAGAAGATGGTTCCTTCTCACCTTAGAACTACTTGGTCGTCTCCCTGAGCTCCAGAGCTTTGCCTTGGTCGATTGAGGAAAACGAGAAATGAAGAGGATAAGTGATACGTTCACTGAGTTTACAAGGGTGAAGGCTTATATACCTTAAGCTATTTCCATCATAAGGACCTCTAAAACATGGAATTCTCATCTAAGTCCCTCTTTGTTTATAAGGCAAGTCCAATCCATCCAAACTTTAGCAAAGCTCATCAAAACTCAAGATCTAAGGGTAAAGGAAGCCAACTTTCAACTAGAGTACATACATGAAAGGTCTCCTCACTCATACTTAGTGAATTTTTACCACAAAGACCATTTTCCTTATCTGATTACTCATTCACGTGTCCCTTTCATCATTTTTACTCTAAATGATGTCAAGAGTCATAAAAGTTGTTCTAGATGGTGTATTTTACAATTTGCACCCCATAATTTGGGTAAATTGCACTTTACTCCAAAATTAAGGTTTTAAGCACAAGGATTATTCCTCAAGCTGCATCTTGATGCCCAAGCTTGGGAAATCCATCATACCTCATCATTTTCACTCATATGATGTCTCATCATCAGAGGAACATCTTAACCTGTGAAAATTGCAAGTTAAACCCCCTTAACTGGGTAATTTGCACATAGGTCCCTGCATTATAAAATAATACTACAACTTTGTTTTAAAAGGGCAAAACTGAAAGTATATGTTCATGGGGAACTTAATTACATGCCAGGAAGTAATCACAAGTATATAATTACATATTTAGGCAAAACATCTAGGGTTAGTTTATAACCCAGGTCAGGGATGTTACAAATTATCCACCCCTTACAAGGATTTCGTCCCCGAAATCGATAAAACATATTAGGAGAAAAGAGCAGGGTATTTCCTTCTCATATCATCCTCTAGTTCCCATGTGGCTTCTTCAACACCACGATGATTCCAGAGGACTTTCACAAGGTTTATATTCTTCTTTAGCTTTTTAATTCTATTATCAAGGATTGACACAGGTCCTTCCTCATAAGTTATATTTTCATTCAATTCTACTTCCATAGGTTGTAGAACTGACTCGGTGTCAGGGTGACATTTCCTCAGCATAGAAATGTGGAACACAGGGTGTAACTTTTGCAACTCTGGAGGTAACTCTAGTCTATAGGCTACTTTTCCAACTCGTTCAATGATTGGATAAGGCCCCATAAATCTAGGAGCTAACTTTCCCTTCCTTCCAAAATGAAGGACTCCTTTCCAAGGTGAGACCTTAAGATACACTCTGTCTCCAACCTGGAACTCTAAGGGTTTACGACGTTTGTCGGCATAAGACTTTTGTCTATCCTACGTAGCCTTAAGTTGTTGTTGTATAACTTTGATCTTCTCTGTATTCTGCTGCACAAGATCAGGTCCCAACAACTGATGCTCACCAGTCTCATACCAACATAAGGGTTATCTAAAACGTCTACCATACAGAGCTTCATATGGTGCCATATCAATACTATGTTGATAGCTATTCTTATAGGCAAACTCTATCAAGCTTAGGTGTAGATCCCAACTTCCGGTAAACTGGAGAACACATGCTCTCAACAAGTCTTCCAAGGTCTGTATAGTCCTTTCTGACTGTCCATCAGTCTGTGGATGAAAGGTTGTACTAAACCTTAACTTGGTACCTAAAGCTCTGTGTAACTGCTCCCAAAAATGACTTGTAAACTGGGGACCTCTGTCAAAAATTATAGTGACAGGAACTCCGTGCAAACGCACTATCTCCTAGACATACAACTGTGATAACCTTTCAGCAGAGTAGGTTGTTTTGATAGGTAAGAAATGCGCTGTCTTTGTCAACCTATCAACAACTACCCAAATGGAATCATGTCCTTTGCTTGTCCTGGGTAGGGCAACAACAAAGTCCATGGTTACATGGTCCCACTTCCACTGTGGTATGGGTAAATGTTGCATTGTTCCTGCAGGCTTGTGGTGTTCAGCCTTAACTTGCTGACACACAGGACACTTCAGAACAAACTCAGCTACATCCTTCTTCATCCCAGGCCACCAATACATATCTTTCAAGTTTCGATACATCTTGGTGCTCCATGGATGCATAGCGTACATCGAAGAATGAGCTTCTTCTAGGATTAACTTCCTCAGGTTATCCACATCTGGTACTATCATCCTCCCATGATAGCATGCCACTTGATCATCTGAATCATGGAAACCATCTTGCTTCTCATCACCATACTCAGATCTGATCTGCTGAGCTACAGCATCAACTTGTTGTGCCTCCTTTATATGCTCTCTTAGGGTAGGTTTAATATGCATCTCAGCTAACAAACCGGCTAACAATGACACCTTTAACTGCACATTGTCTTGCCTTAAAGAGATAAGCATATCTCTTCTAGAGCATACTAAGGAACTTAGTTGTGCTCTATCCATGGTTGATGTTGTTGATTTCCTACTCAAAGCATCTGCAACCACATTGGCCTTCCCTGGATGGTAATCAATTGTACAATCGTAGTCCTTGATTAACTCCATCCAGCGATGTTGCCTCATGTTAAGCTCATGCTGAGAGAAGATATACTTAAGATTCTTATGGTCTGTGAAAATCTGGAAGGTTTCTCTGTAGAGATAATGTCTCCAGATCTTCAAGGCATGAACCACGGCCGCTAACTCCAGATCGTGTGTCGGATAACTCTCCTCGTGTTTCTTAAGTTGTCGGGAAGCAAAAGAAATCACTTGCTTATCCTGCATCAACACACATCTGAGTCCATTCTTGGAGGCATCACAAAATACTATATATCCTTTTCCTTGCTCGGGTAGCACAAGCACAGGTGCACTTGTCAACCTCTCCTTCAACAGATGAAAAGACTGTTGACACTTATCACTCCAGGCAAAAGGAACATCTTTCCGGGTTAACTTGGTCAAGGGTAAGGCTATAGAACTGAAATTCTTAATAAACCTTCGATAGTAACCAGCTAACCCTAAGAAACTTCGAATCTCCGTCGGTGTCTTCGGTTGTTCCCACTGTAGAACAGATTCTACCTTTTTAGGGTCAACACGAATACCCAAGGCAGAAACCACATGACCAAGAAAAGATACTTCTGATAACCAGAACTCACACTTGCTAAATTTAGTGTATAGCTTATGTTTTCTTAGCAAGGTCAAAGCTTGGCGAAGATGCTGCTCATGCTGCTGAGCATCCTTACTATAAATCAGAATATCATCTATGAAGACGACAACACACTGATCAAGGAAAGGTCGAAAGACTCTATTCATGAGTTCCATGAATGCAGCCGGTGCATTGGTTAGTCCAAACGACATAACTGTGAACTCATAGTGACCATATCTTGTCCTAAAGGCAGACTTAGATATGTCACTGTCCTTAATGCGGAGTTGATGATATCCAGATATTAAGTCTATCTTTGAAAATACTGTTGCACCACGTAACTGGTCAAAAAGATCATCAATCCTCGGCAGAGGGTACTTATTCTTTATTGTTACTTTATTGAGTTGTCTATAGTCAATGCACAACCGCATTGACCCATCTTTCTTTTTAACAAACAAAACCGAAGCACCCCAAGGTGAAGTACTCGGTCAGATGAAACCTTTCTCAAGTAACTCTTGAAGTTGTTTCTTGAGTTCTGCCATTTCAACAGGCGCCATCCTATATGGTGTCTGGGCTATGGGTTTCATATCTGGGACCAAATTGATTTCAAAATCAATTTCCCGAGGCGGTGGTATACCAGGAAGTTCTTCAAGAAACACATCTTCGAATTCCCTGACTATAGGAACTTCAGCAGGGTTGGGGCTCTCCTTGGTAACATCTACCACATGGGCCAAGAATGCATAACATCCTTGCCTTATCAGCTTATCAGCAACCATAGCTGACACAAGACAGGTGGGCAGAATCTTTCTTTCTCCTTGAAAGATCCATGTGTTGCTTTCATCAGCAAACACAGCCAACTTGGACTCACAATCCAAGACAACTCGATACTTTTCTAAGGTATCCATCCTGAGGATTATATCAAACCCTTGCATATCAAGTGGCATAAGATCCACTTGAATGCGATGATCAGAAAAGAAGAGGATGCAGGGAGAGTGTACCACCTGCAAAATAGCAGACCCACTCAACGGAGTCTCCAAAAACAAACTATCTGCCCTATGACTGATTGTCATATTACAGTTACGAATCACTCTTCGAGTGATAAAAGAGTGTGTAGCACCCAGGTCAATCAGAACAGATACAACACAGGATTTAGACATATCAGAATATAAAAGTTCCATCTGACTTGCCACAACCCATGGATTGACCATTGCTTCTGGTGGGTTCATAGCATAGAACCTCGTTGTCGCCTGGGGTTGAGTTGGTGCAGATTATCCAGCTTGGGATGCTTGTCCACATCCTCGAGCTGCTCCTTGAGATTGCCTTCTCTGTGATCCCTATTGACCTTGTCTCGGAGGATGTGTCGCACTGACAGGCTTAGATCGGCAGTCCTTCATCAAATGTCCCACCTTTCCATAGTTGTAGCAACTTCTCTCCAGTTGTTGTGGTCTTGGTGGTCCAATAACCGACATTGATGCAGAACTCTGAGTCTCTTGAGGTGGTTGTCCTCATCCTCTACCTCTACTTGGAGACCACTGAGTCTGAGAGCTAGATATGGGTGGTGGAGGTGTAGGTGCAGAGAATCTAGGCTTCTTAAAGTCTCTAGATGAAGAACCCTGGAATTGCGGATATCTCTTTTGGGTTTGCCTTTTCTCGACTACGGATCTCTCTATCCTTCGGACTGACTCAACAAAGGTAGCGAACCTCTCCCAGTTTTCTAGAGCAGACACTGGAGTAGTCATGTCGGCATTCAAACCCTTCTCAAACCTTCTGATCCTTTCTTCTTCTGTGGCAGCCATGTGCGGACAGAATCGCAACAGCTCCATGAACTTAGCTTCATACTCGCTAATGTTCATCATGCCCTGCCTCAGTCTCTCAAACTGAGAGATCTTTTTGTCTAGGAAGGTCTTTGGAAAATATCTGTGGACAAATTCCCGACGAAAGTCTTCCCACGAGATCTCTATTCTAGGTCTCTTCTACTCTTCCATTGTCCACCAGTGACCAGCACTTCCTTTGAAAAGATAGACAGCGTGTCTGACCTTCTCAACTTCAGGGATGTTCAAGATTCTGAAGGCTTTCTCCAACTCAGTTAACCACAGATTGGCATCTGCGGGGTCAGCTGTCCCAAAGTATTCGGTAGCTCCGACACGACGAAGTCGCTCGAACGTCTTACTGATACCTTATCCTTCAGGATGGACAGGTGCCCTAGGTGCATGCATAGGCATCCTGTCGGTGATGTGTATCATGGCAGTCATAGACTGCCCGAACATTGTTTGAACAGTTGGGTTGTCCATATCGGCTGGGTCAAACTGTGGTGGCTCCCTGGGTGGCTCAGGTATAGGTTGTTCTATTTCTGGGACCCTTGCACCTTCCCGAGGTGCAGCAACACTACTCGCCGCCACGTACTCCTCATGTGGCTCAGACATCCTTATATATCTTCTTCTCCTGAGGAGCAGAAGATTCTATTAGATAAGGAAGAAACACTAAGGATAGACTCGACATCCTAAGTCCTATGTCTATGTAGACTCAGCGAACCTAGAGCTCTGATACCAACTTAATTGTGGGCTCCGATCTCCAAACCACGATTAAAACTCAGCGGAAGCATTCAATTAATAGCGGAAGATAAAAATCACGGGAAATTAAAAACTTTTTGAGATAAGAGCTTGAAACCATAAAACTTCTTCCATAAAAAGGGAATAAACTGTATACATCTCTGATAATTACTTCTTGAGTAATTATACACATCATGATACAAAATCTCAAGAGTCAAACCAAAATCTCAGACCAATAACTCCTAGGACCTGAGAGTACAGAGACGGCATAGGACTATCTAACATCATGACTCAGCAGTCAGTATCTCCACCTGAGATTCACTACTGCTCCTGGTGTTGCTGCTGCTGGCTTTGGTCACCTGTAGGCTGGTTTCTCTGTCTTCAACGACCACCTAAAAAGTTGAATTCTATGGGGTGAGACAATTTTAAATAATTGTCCTAGCGGGAGATATAACTCTCCACTAGAAGCTTTATATAGCAATTCAAAGATTATCATAAGCAATAAAAGCTCTCAAAGTATTCAACAGCAGTTTGGTAGTGAGCAGAAGTTCATCATTTAAGAAATATGAAGAACATGTGTACTATACAGTGTAACATCAATCAAGTTTCTCGTAGTTAATCCTAACAGATATACTATGCTTGTTGATTATGTTTTACAAACATTATTATGCCCTTCGGAGATGAGGTATACCGCTCATACTCCAACCGATCACTTGTTAAGTCGCATCGGTATCATACCTAGGTCATTGATGAGTGCATACTCATCATAATTTTCAATTACCTTTTTGGAACAATTTAATATCTTTTCCACATCTTTTCACCCTAATATGAATCATAATGCACAAAACTACTAAGTAATTCAATAATCAAGGTTTTAACTAAATATCTTTCATTTTATGCAGGTACAGCAGGCAACTCCATGCAAACGGTCTCAAGATCGTTTGGATCCATGCGGTCTCAAGATCGTTTGCTGGAATACACAAAGAAACAAGACGAAACCAGTTGCCCAAGAAGTCCATGCGGTCTCGAGACCGTTTGGTCCCATGCGGTCTCAAGACCGTTTGGTCCCATGCGGTCCCAAGACCGTTTGGTCCCATGCGGTCCCAAGACCGTTTGGTCCCATGCGGTCTCAAGACCGTTTGGTCCCATGCGGTCCCAAGACCGTTTGGTCCCATGCGGTCTCAAGACCGTTTGGTCCCATATGGTCTCAAGACCGTTTGGTCCCATACGGTCCCAAGACCGTTTGGTCCCATGCGGTCCCAAGACCGTTCAATGCAAGCACAAGGATCGTTTGAAGAACTAAAGCCGCGCGACCACACCAAAGCCAGACTGATCAAAGCAAGACCGCTTGGCGCTCAAACGACCTCCAAACCGTTTGATGGCCAAACGGTCTCGAGACCGTTTGGCGCTCAAACGGTCTCAAGACCGTTTGGCGCCCAAACGGTCCCCAGACCGTTTGGCGTCAGATCTAAAACTATAAATAGACCCCCAGGGTCCCCTTTTGAGGCATCGGTTCCGGACGCCGAAAGGCTGCCAGAGCACCATCCCGATCAAGTTCCACTCCACCTACAGCTGGTGTTGCGTCCAAGGAGGCTAAGAAGGAGAAGAAGACGGAGCAAAGAGCGCATCTTCTTCACCGGGCTGCGTCCACCTTCTGCACCGAGCTCATGGCGGATCTATCTTCTTCTTCTATCTTTCTTGTACCTCGCATCATGAGCGAGTAGTCCTCTTTCGCTGGGGTGCGGGGACTAGCCCCGCTGCCCATGCAAACCATGTTCTCTTGTTAAACTTTCCATGGCAATGTATATAACTCTTCATTTTGTCGTTTATCGTTAAGCTTGTGAGTTGGTTATGTGCGTGTTTCCATCTTTGTGCTCCCTATGTTGCGAGAACTTCAATGCATAGGTATGAATGTCGTTTAGCATGTTAGACTCCTTGACGAGAACTTCCGATTGGATTCCTTGAGGTAGTAGGTGTATGATCCGTGAGGGGACGGTCCGCCTAACCTTCGGTGACACTTGTGTGCGCCTGACGCCCGTAAGGGGGGTTCACAGCCTTAGTTGGATTTTGTATCTTCGTGCTTTTCGTCGATGTTTACACGTACAATAGTCGCTTGTTTGCTTTGCGGTTTGCGCGGTTGACTCCCTGATTAGAAATAGGATGGGATTTCATCGAGGTCGTAAGTGTATGATCCGCGAGGGGACGGTCCGCCTGACCTTCGGTGACACTTCTGTGCGCCTAACGCCCGTAAGGGGGGTTCACAGCTTCCGTGGATTTCTGTATCTTCAGAGCCGTAAGACGTATGATCCGGATGGCGATGAGAAATCGGCTGCCTATGGTGACGCTTACGCGGACCTGACGCCCGTAAGGGGGGTTCTGCAGCAGCTCTACTTGGAGTGTTATTTCGTGCCTGGATTGTTCGCGAGAGAGTATGATTGTGTGTGTAGCGGTGGTCAAACCCGGTACCATCCCAGCGATTTCGTATCATTAATCTAAACCCATCTTTTATTCCACGTTTACTTTCTTGCAATTAGTTTAATCAAACCAAAATCAACCTATTGTTCTAAATATTAGTTTTACTTGAGCTAGATCTAACTGACAAGGATTCTTAAAAACGTTGTCCTTTGGGTTCGATCCTAAACTATACTGCGATAAGATCCGTCCGCTTGCGGGTGGTATTGTTGCACTTGGTTTTGGTAAAAGCTCGGGGATATAAACCCCGAGTGAATTTGTTAGTGCATTCAAAGGCCACATCAAATTCTGGCGCCGTTGCCGGGGACAACGGAATCAGTCAGTCAAATCAAGTTCTTTTAAGACTAATCTAGGATTTTGTTTTTTCTTTTTGAAACTATCGCTTATCTACTTGATCTTTATTCTACTCCAAGGATCTCACTTTCAAACCTTTTTAAGTTTCAGGTGCTCTTGACGATTAGTGTATGCACCGTTCGGATAGTCTCGGACTGACTGCGAGCTTTGATTCCGAGATCGATAGAACCTTCCATCGTCAGATCCGAGAGAATCAAGCCAGAATGGCGCAAGAAGAAGAAGTAGCCCGTAGGGTAGCTCAAGCCATCAATGCGCAGAGAGAGAGGTTCATGCAAGAAGCTAGAGCTGCGGTTCAACAGGAGATCTTAGCAGCACAAGCAGCAGCGCAGGCAGCGGAACTTCAGAAGGATCTTAGAGAGTTCTCTATCCCAAAGGCCGCAAATGTATATCATCCGGTGCAGCCTCCTCCCATCGAAGCTGCCAACTTTGAGATTAGAGCACATTGGATAACCTTGCTTCAGAACAACCCATTCTACGGTAAACAAGCTGAAGACAGCCAAGGTCATCTTCTCAGATTCATTGACCTGTGTGCCATGACGAAGCAAAATGGAGTCTCTGATGATGCTATTCGACTCCGTCTCTTCAAGTACTCTCTGGCTGACAAAGCCATTAGTTGGTACAACTCACTGCAGAGTGATGTACCCATCACCACCTAGGAGCAGCTTCAAAACGCCTTTCTGGAAAAATTCTACCCCCCATCTCTTACATACGAAATCAGGGGACGAATCACAAATTTCACTCAAGTCCCAGGTGAAACTCTTTCCGAAGCTTGGGATAGGTACAAGGAGCTCCTACGAAAATGCCCACACCATGGAATTCCTAAGAACCAGCTGATCGAGATATTCTATAGGGGTGTGGAAGATGATGTTAAGATGTTCCTTGATTCCTCGTCCGGAGGGAACTTCATGCGGCAAAGTTACGACAGCGCATGGAGAGTTGTCACCCTGGGAGCAGAAAACCAAGCCAACTGGGGTAGATCTGTTGGTAAAGGAGTCCTAAAGGTAGCTATGGCTGATGCTATCCCAGAATACAAATCTATAGCTGAAACTTTGAAAGTCTTGGTCGCAAAGCAAGATCACATAGAATCATCCCTTGCTGCAATTGGAAGAGGACATTCTCCAACTAGGCAACCAGAACAAGTCAAGTCCACTTCTTTGTTTTGTGAAGCGTGCAAAGGCACCGACCATTCAACACTATCATGCAATGTTCTCTATGATGTTGTTTTAAGCAATGCCTGTGGACAAGGAGATAATTGCCAGATTGAAAATCTTAATGCTATTAACACCAACCCTGGGCAGAACTTTTACATTCCGAATCAAAATAGGAATCACCCAGGCTTCCAGTACGGAAATCCTTCAGGAGCTATGAACTCACATCAATTTGTTCCAAATAATCAACCAAGAGGCCCATATGGGTATCAGTTTAACCAGCAACAGAACTTTGGGAATCAAGGAAACTTCAAGGGAAACTTTCAGAATAGAAACTATAACAATTATCAGAACAACTCTCAGTATCAAAGCTTGAACCAACAACAGGGTCAAACAGGACCCATCCCTTCTGATGACAAGCTATCTACCATTGAAAAGTTATTGCAAGCACAACAAACGATGATAGCCAATCAACAAGCCCAGCAGAAGGTTATTGAAACTCAACTAGCTCAACTTGCTGCTAGTATTAAGCCACAAGCTGGGATCTTCGCTGGACAACCTGAGAACAATCCGAAACATCCGGAGCAGCTGAAGGTTATCGCCACAAGATCAGGGAAAAGCTATTCGGATCCACCAGCAAAGACAACTATAGATATCCCTGAGGAGAATGAACCCTTGACTAACCAAAACTCAACAACATCAGAACCGCAACTGAAGGAGAGAAATAATGATAAGGGGAATTTTGAGAAATCTACCGATGAAGAAGTAGAGATACCAGAGTCGGATATTCCTGTATATAAGCCTCGTGTTCCTTTCCCATCCCGTCTAAGGGAAACCAAGCTTGATACTAGATTCATCAAATTCAAAGAAGCTATGAAGAAGCTCCATGTTGATATACCATTCTTAGATGCTCTTAATGAGATACCAGCCTGGACCAAATATCTAAAGTCGCTTCTCACCAAGAAGTACATCACTGAAGAATGTGAAACTGTGAAATTGGCTGCAACTACATCTGATATCATACTAAGCAAGATGCCAAAGAAACAAAAAGATCCAGGATCTTTCGGAATCTCATGTCACATTGGTGATTCATCATGTAAGAAAGGATTGGCAGATCTTGGCGCAAGTATTTCTATTATGCCGCTGAGTCTATGCAAGAGATTAGGATTCGAAGAATTGCTTCCAACTGCTATGACAATCCAACTTGCGGACAATTCAGTAAAAAGACCGCTAGGAATTCTCGAAGACATCCCGGTCAAGGTAGGCAAGGACGCATATGTCCCATGTGATTTTGTTATCATGGACATAAAAGAAGACACCAAATACCCTATTATCTTCGATCGTCCATTTCTCGCTACTGCTAGAGCTCTTATCGATGTTGAAGCCGGAACCTTACTGCTCAGGTTAGGAAAAGAAACTCTGGAATTCAAGGTCTTTGAAAGCATGAGAAGACCAAGTATACAGGAGGAAGTCTATCTGATAGATTGTGTTGAGCAGATGTCACAACTTACTCAAGAATATCACGAGTCATGCGATCCTTTGGAAACTTCTCTATATGACCTTTTTAATGATGAACCTACTGACCAACAAGATAAGGATTGCGCCAAACCTCCCGACTCTGCTGAGGAGAATCATGAAGCTACCTATGAGGAATTAAAGGTTACCGAAACCCCAGAAGAAATCAGTAAAAAACCAGAACCTCCTGAAATGAAGCCCCTACCTGAAGGGCTGAAGTATATGTTTTTAGACAATCTCAAAGTTTGTCCTGTCATTATAAACTCTGGTTTAACAACCAAACAAGAAGAGTAACTTCTGGAAATATTAAAGGATAGCAAGAAAGCCATAGGCTACAGAATGAGTGACCTCACAGGGGTCAGTCAAGCTTTGTGCATGCACAGAATTCCCATGATGGAAGACCATAAGCCAACAATCGAGCATCAATGAAAATTAAACCCGAATATGAAGGAAGTGGTCCGTCGTGAGATCATCAAACTCCTTACAGCTGGAATAATATACCCGATATCGGACTCACCATGGGTGAGCCCAGTTCATGTTGTACCCAAGAAAGGAGGTACCACTGTCACAAGAAATGAAAACAATGAGCTCATCCCCACCCGAACAGTGACTGGGTGGAGGATGTGTATTGATTATAGAAAATTAAACAAGGCCACTCGGAAGGATCATTTTCCTATGCCCTTCCTCGATCAGGTTTTGGAAAGATTGGCTCACCAAGAATACTTCTGTTACCTGGACAGTTACTCTGGATTCTATCAGATCCCCATACATCCAGATGATCAAGAGAAAACAACTTTCACCTGTCCCTTCGGGACATATGCTTTTAAAAGGATGCCATTTGGCTTGTGTAATGCCCCTGCAACTTTTCAACGTTGCATGACTGCCATTTTTGCAGGGCTTACTGAAACAGTTATGGAGGTTTTCATGGACGACTTTTCTGTATATGGTGACTCCTTTGATTCTTGTCTTAAGCACCTCTCCATGGTACTCAAACGCTGTGAAGAAGCACATCTGGTGCTAAATTGGGAGAAATGCCACTTTATGGTAAAGGAAGGCATAGTTTTGGGCCACAAGGTTAGCAACAAAGGAATTGAAGTTGATAAAGCCAAGATAGAAGTCATATCTAAATTGGCAATACCCACAAATGTGAAATAAGTTCGTGCTTTTCTCGGTCACGCTGGATTCTATAGAAGGTTTATACATGATTTTTCTAAGATAACAAAGCCGATGACCAATTTACTTCTCAAAGATGCTAATTTCAATTTCAATAAGGAATGCATCAAAAGTTTCGATACGCTGAAGAAAGCCCTTACGACTACCCCCATTATTAGAGCTCCAAATTGGGAGCACCCCTTTGAAATTATGTGTGATGCCAGTGACTACGCAGTGGGTGCAGTCTTAGGACAATGCATTGAGAAGAAACATTATGTTATCTATTATGCATCGAAAACCCTCGACGAAGCTCAAAGGAACTATGCCACTACTGAAAAGGAACTTTTGGCAGTCATCTATGCCTTCGATAAATTCAGATCCTACCTTACTGGTTCAAAGGTAATCGTTTACACAGACCATGCTGCCATCCGTTACCTTATGGCAAAGAAGGATGCTAAGCCAAGGCTGATCAGATGGATACTCCTTCTACAAGAATTTGACCTAGAAATACGAGATAAGAAAGGAACGGAGAATGTCGTAGCAGATCACCTGAGTCGCATCCACACTCTGGATGCTGAAGGAATTCCGATAAACGACTCTCTACCAGACGATCAACTTATGAGAGTCTCAGAATCTGAACCATGGTATTCAGACTTAGTAAACTACCTTGCCGCCGGAGTCATCCATCCTCAATACACAGGGAACGGTCTGAAGAAATTTATGCATGATGTGAAGCATTACTATTGGGATGAACCATATCTCTTCAAACTCTGCGCGGATGGATTGTATAGACGTTGCGTCGCCAAAGAAGAAGCCCATTCCATTTTGGAACAATGCCACTCAGGACCCGTGGGTGGGCATATGAGCTCTAAAAAGACTGCCTTAAAAGTTTTGCAATGTGGATTTTTCTGGCCAACTTTATCCAAGGACTGTTATGATTTTGTCATATCATGTGATAAGTGTCAAAGAGCTGGCAATATAACCAAGAGAGATGAAATGCCACTGAATCTATGGCAAGAAGTAGAGATATTTGACGTCTGGGGAGTAGACTATATGGGGCCATTCCCATCTTCTAATGGATTCTCTTACATCCTTGTGGCGGTGGACTACGTCTCCAAATGGGTTGAAGCTATACCAACTGTCACTTGTGATTCGAAACCAGTCATCAAACTATTCAAAGATATTATCTTCCCACGGTTCGGAGTGCCGAGAACCGTGATTTCTGATGGAGGCTCCCATTTCATCGAAAGAAGCTTCGAAGCTCTATTAAAAAAATATGGCGTCTCACACAAGGTAGCTTCTCCTTACCATCCACAGACCAGTGGACAGGTAGAAGTCTCTAATCGACAACTAAAGGCTATCCTTGAGAAAACCGTCGGGCGTAATCGAAAAGATTGGGCGACAAAAATCAACGATGCCCTATGGGCTTATCGCACTGCTTATAAAACTCCCCTTGGTACTACTCCTTTTCGTTTGATATATGGAAAAGCTTGTCACCTTCCGGTCGAATTAGAACATAAGGCATGGTGGGCAATTAAACAATTAAATTTTGATATAAAGGAAGCAGGGCAAGCCAGGATTCTGCAACTCAACGAGCTGGATGAACTTAGAATGACGGCCTATGAAAATACTCGAATCTACAAGGAACATACAAAACTTTGGCACGATGGACATCTGAAAAGAAAAGACATTCAAGTGGGAGACCAAGTTCTGGTTTTTAACTCAAGATTAAGGATATTCCCAGGAAAACTTCGCTCACGCTGGTCTGGACCATACATTGTCAAAAGCATCTCTCCTCAGGGCACTTTCTCTTTATGGAGTGCAGAGTCGGGTGAAATCATAACCAATGGCCACCGCCTGAAGAGATATTTCACCACAACAGACATAGGCACCAAATCAACGCTGGAACTCACCGATCCTAAGGATCCCACATGACGACGAAGGACTCTGTCGAGCCATCGACATAAAACAAAGGCGCTTGTCGGGAGGCAACCCGACCAATAAATATGTTCTACCTTTCTTTTCCCAATTTTGTTTTATAGTTAATTTTCCTTAAATAAAATTTGCCTTATGGATAGTTTTCTTTCAGGATACGAGATCAGATTGGTGTTGATCACAATGAATTCATTCTCGGCAGTCATACCTGGTGTTTCCTTTCCCCTCCATCTTGAATTTAGGGTTTGCTCGAGGACGAGCAAATCTCTAAGTTCGGGGTGGAGGGTGGGTGGTACGTATTCCACTTCCACATACACACCCTCTTTTATACTCAATATGTCTCTATCATAAAATTTTTCAAAATTGTGAACAGATACTTGATGGAATTTTGTCTTTTATTGATAAAAATGTAACTAACTGTTTGCTATGCATCTTCTATCATAACATCCTCCTTATTCGAAACAAATCCCCAAGAGGACTGACTTTTGAAACTTGCCTGAAATCATCCTGTGAAACTTATGATTCCTAACATCATAATCCTTTTTACATAATGACAAGTATCTGTCAAACTGATAGGGATCAAACACGTTGCGCTTCCTAACTGACTAATGGAACAATGGCTCAGAAACCCCACCGGATCCGCACCAAGTCATTATTTGAGCAGAGTATGACAAAGAGAATAACCCGGTTTTGAATTGTAAATCAAGTTGCATCCTGATCTGAACTCTCTTCTACACTTCTTCTATCATCTTCGTATCCCTCCATCCATAAATACCACCAAAATAGCCAAACTTGTGCCAAATCCCTAAGTTCGGGGTGGCACGCCACTTTCCCCATATCCGCTTCTTCCATACCCCTTCCAATAAGTAGGGGCGTACCACCAAAAATGCAATCTCGAGTCGAATAGAGGAGAGATCTGCAATAAAAAGATGCCAAAGTGCACACAAAATAAATGCAATCTCGAGTCGAATAGAGGAGAGATCTGCAACAAAAGATGCCATAGCGCACACAAAAAAAAATATATGCAATAAATGAAATTGCAAAACAAATAAAAATCTCGAGTCGAATAGAGGAGAGATTTTCTTCTTCCTTTCATACCACCTTTCACTCATTTTTCTACCTAAGGGCACAATACATGCCCTACCATCCTTAACAATACCAGTGTCAGATCAAATGCATACTTGTTGATTCTGCGGGTATCTCAGAACTCCTACGACACTCTTTGACATGCTTGGTGTTAGAAAAGGCGGGGAGGAAGCGTTGTTGGGAAACGAACTCAGGAACGAAGCTATGGAAAGACGTGTTTAGTGGTCCCAGGAAGTTGAGGTACTCATTCATACTGAGCAGAAAGAAAACACTTGTGATGTGAAGATGAAGAAATCACATGGATCGAAAGTATTTCATTAGGCAACAGTTTCAAATTTTATGTTACTCGAGGACGAGCAACGATTTAAGTTCGGGGTGTTTTGATGAGTGCATACTCATCATAATTTTCAATTACCTTTTTGGAACAATTTAATATCTTTTCCACATCTTTTCACCCTAATATGAATCATAATGCACAAAACTACTAAGTAATTCAATAATCAAGGTTTTAACTAAATATCTTTCATTTTATGCAGGTACAGCAGGCAACTCCATGCAAACGGTCTCAAGATCGTTTGGATCCATGCGGTCTCAAGATCGTTTGCTGGAATACACAAAGAAACAAGACGAAACCAGTTGCCCAAGAAGTCCATGCGGTCTCGAGACCGTTTGGTCCCATGCGGTCTCAAGACCGTTTGGTCCCATGCGGTCCCAAGACCGTTTGGTCCCATGCGGTCCCAAGACCGTTTGGTCCCATGCGGTCTCAAGACCGTTTGGTCCCATGCGGTCCCAAGACCGTTTGGTCCCATGCGGTCTCAAGACCGTTTGGTCCCATACGGTCCCAAGACCGTTTGGTCCCATGCGGTCCCAAGACCGTTTGGTCCCATGCGGTCCCAAGACCGTTTGGTCCCATGCGGTCTCAAGACCGTTTGGTCCCATGCGGTCTCAAGACCGTTTGGTCCCATGCGGTCCCAAGACCGTTTGGTCCCATGCGGTCCCAAGACCGTTTGGTCCCATGCGGTCTCAAGACCGTTTAGTCCCATGCGGTCTCAAGACCGTTTGGTCCCATGCGGTCCCAAGACCGTTTGGTCTCGCGCGGTCCCAAGACCGTTCAATGCAAGCACAAGGATCGTTTGAAGAACTAAAGCCGCGCGACCACACCAAAGCCAGACTGATCAAAGCAAGACCGTTTGGCGCTCAAACGACCTCCAAACCGTTTGATGCCCAAACGGTCTCAAGACCGTTTGGTGCCCAAACGGTCCCCAGACCGTTTGGCGTCAGATCTAAAACTATAAATAGACCCCCAGGGTCCCCATTTGAGGCATCGGTTCCGGACGCCGAAAGGCTGCCAGAGCACCATCCCGATCAAGTTCCACTCCACCTACAGCTGGTGTTGCGTCCAAGGAGGCTAAGAAGGAGAAGAAGACGGAGCAAAGAGCGCATCTTCTTCACCGGGCTGCGTCCACCTTCTGCACCGAGCTCATGGCGGATCTATCTTCTTCTTCTATCTTTCTTGTACCTCGCATCATGAGCGAGTAGTCCTCTTTCGCTGGGGTGCGGGGACTAGCCCCGCTGCCCATGCAAACCATGTTCTCTTGTTAAACTTTCCATGGCAATGTATATAACTCTTCATTTTGTCGTTTATCGTTAAGCTTGTGAGTTGGTTATGTGCGTGTTTCCATCTTTGTGCTCCCTATGTTGCGAGAACTTCAATGCATAGGTATGAATGTCGTTTAGCATGTTAGACTCCTTGACGAGAACTTCCGATTGGATTCCTTGAGGTAGTAGGTGTATGATCCGCGAGGGGACAGTCCGCCTAACCTTCGGTGACACTTGTGTGCGCCTGACGCCCGTAAGGGGGGTTCACAGCCTTAGTTGGATTTTGTATCTTCGTGCTTTTCGTCGATGTTTACACGTACAATAGTCGCTTGTTTGCTTTGCGGTTTGCGCGGTTGACTCCCTGATTAGAAATAGGATGGGATTTCATCGAGGTCGTAAGTGTATGATCCGCGAGGGGACGGTCCGCCTAACCTTCGATGACACTTCTGTGCGCCTAATGCCCGTAAGGGGGGTTCACAGCTTCCGTGGATTTCTGTATCTTCAGAGCCGTAAGACGTATGATCCGGATGGCGATGAGAAATCGGCTGCCTATGGTGACGCTTACGCGGACCTGACGCCCATAAGGGGGGTTCTGCAGCAGCTCTACTTGGAGTGTTATTTCGTGCCTGGATTGTTCGCGAGAGAGTATGATTGTGTGTGTAGCGGTGGTCAAACCCGGTACCATCCCAGCGATTTCGTATCATTAATCTAAACCCATCTTTTATTCCACGTTTACTTTCTTGCAATTAGTTTAATCAAACCAAAATCAACCTATTGTTCTAAATATTAGTTTTACTTGAGCTAGATCTAACTGACAAGGATTCTTAAAAACGTTGTCCTTTGGGTTCGATCCTAAACTATACTGCGATAAGATCCGTCCGCTTGCGGGTGGTATTGTTGCACTTGGTTTTGGTAAAAGCTCGGGGATATAAACCCCGAGTGAATTTGTTAGTGCATTCAAAGGCCACATCAGTCATCAAAAGAGCCAGATTCTTATGACCTCATCTTCCTTAGTCAGAGTGAGGATAACTTGCAGAACATCTTGTGTCTCTGCTAATATAGCTTACCAGGGTAATTTGGTACTTCGCTATTTTTAGAGTTACAGTGGCATTCTGTACTCTCTTCGTCATCGAGAGATTTCTTGTTTATCTCTGATCGATGTGATATAAGGATTTCCTTGAGAGAATTGTGTTGCAGCATAAA
Source organism: Alisma plantago-aquatica (assembly GCA_963693085.1). Taxonomy (NCBI): domain Eukaryota; kingdom Viridiplantae; phylum Streptophyta; class Magnoliopsida; order Alismatales; family Alismataceae; genus Alisma; species Alisma plantago-aquatica. Next base: position 685,606,678 of record OY856409.1, read on the forward strand.
CATATAGTGAAGGGTTCATGGATTAAGATACATATACATCAATTCCTACACTAGGATGTAAGGATTTACACATCCATATTTCCCCACATACTCAAAAGTATGTGATCCAGGAGTTCCCTTAGGAAAACCTATTTCACCATCATTTTGCTTTCTGACAATGATGGATCTATGATCAGGGCTTTGCATGGTATGATTATACTTGATTATTTAGGTACATTTCAGTATTCTTTTAACATCATACATGTTCTCAAACATTAATCATTAGCATAGAAGTTATGAAAGTAGAATACTTAAATGTAACAAGTCTAACTCACATCAATTATCATTTCTCAATCATCTCATCACAAATAATCTATAAAGCATGACTTTGATGATACTCATGACTCTCGCAGCCTAGCAATCTCATTAGATGCCACTTACTAGGAAACAGGGTATTTCACTATTCATAAAGCTAATAACATGCTTTCAATGAATATGGTATCATCATCCTTACCTGGGTATGATTATCTTCCCATAAGAACCTACATGGTCAATTCAACTGATAATAGTAAACAATTCATTTTAAAGAAGTTGTACCTTCCTACTCTTACGAGAGTTAGTTTCCCTGATTTTCATCAATTAGGGTTTACTATTCACATTACATGTCATCACCCTAGAATTATGGTTTACTATTCACCTCATGGTGAAATGAACTCATAACATCATCATGTATGAGAAACATCATCATTAAAGCCCTCAGATAATATTAAGATTCATCAATTATCACAATTAGGGTTTCCATGATCTCACATAGGTGGATCTTACCCTAATCATGCACATTCATATGTTTTGAAGGTACTTTACTTGAGTTTCCACCATAAATGGTACTTTCTCTCTCCTCTTACTAGTAGATAGTGATTACACCACTTTAGATTAGGTTGGTTTAAGTCCTCATTGACTATCATAAGCCAAATCACCACTATCAAGTGATTAGGGTTTGATTAGAACAAGGTATTACTCAATTGAACCTCTCAAGGGCATTTTGGTAAATTACCCATTGATCATCATTATGGGTCAATTAATTAGTCACTTAGTCCCTTAATGTCCTAGGTTACCATTAGGGTTTAGATCAGATCACCATTGAACTAATTTCACCTTCAATTGATCAAGTACAAACAACCTTGAAAACCTTCAAACGGTTTCAACCTTCAAACGGTTTCAACCTTCAACCACCAAACGGTCTTGAGACCGTTTGGTCTCAAACGGTCTTGAGACCGTTTGCACTCAAACGGTCTTGAGACCGTTTGGGTGTGTTGACCGTTTGGGAAGGTTGACTTCCAAACCGTTTGGTGCTTATGCGGTTTGAAACCGTTTGATCAAAACAACTTGAGATCGATTGGTCCAAACGACCTTGAGATCGTTTGAGCCCAAACGGTCTTGAGACCGTTTGGCCCCAAATGGTCTTGAGACCGTTTGGCCTCAAACGGTTTTGAGACCGTTTGGATCCAAACGGTCTTGAGATCGTTTGGTCCAAATGGGCTCAAACCGTTTGGACCTCAAACATGGTTCAAAAGTTACAATCGATTATGGTTATGTATGTTGAAGCCCTTAGTTATCCAAATCCATGTAAACCACTTACAAATTGAGTTAATTAGGATGAGCCTTAATCAATTGGACACCAAATTGACCCTCAATTGAAATCCAATTAGGGTTAAATCCAATCTCAATTAGGGTTTCAATCAAATAATCATCAATGTTCAACAATGTGAATCAAATCAAGGTTGAACCTATCAATTGACCTCCAATTGGGCCCAAACTTGACCCAAACGGTCTTGAGATCGTTTGGATGACCTCCAAACGGTCTTGAGACCGTTTGCCCAAAGTTTGACCAAACACCAAGTCGGTTGGATAAGGGTTGAACCCTAAATAGGTCTAAATCAGCATTTTTATCAATTCCTCAACTTATTGTAATTGGACCCTCAAACCATCCAATTACCTCAACCCTAGACCTCCAAACGGTCTTGGGTTGTCACCAAATGGTCTTGAGACCGTTTGGATGAATCCCCAAACGGTCTTGAGACCATTTGGGTCCTTCAACCCAAAACTCAACAAAATCTATACTTGAAATCAGCAATTTCAGCCCGATTAAGTTTAGGGTGTTGAAGTGCCTTCAACTCTCAATTGATTTGAAATTAGATTATGATTCTTTGTAGGAATAAAATTCAATATGTTACCAGCAGACCCTCAAACAGTCTTCCCTTGGTCAACCCTATCAAATGGTCTTGAGACCGTTTTGATCCAAACGGTCTTGCAAGATCGTTTGAGATCAAACGGTTTGAGACTGTTTGACCTTAAACGGTTTGCAACCGTTTGGACCAAAAGTGTAACACCCCTGACCTGGGTTATGACCTAACCCTGGAAGTTTTGCCTAAATATGTAATTAATATACTTGTGAACACTCCCTGGCATGTAATTAAGTTCCTCAGGAACATTTACTTTCAATTTTGCTCCTTTTTGTATAAAGTTGTAGCATTGTGTTGTATGCAGGGACCTATGTGCAAATTACCCAGTTTAAGGGTTGAACTTGCAAAATTCACAAGATAAGATGTTCCTTTGATGTTGAAACATCATGAGAATGGTTATGGTAAAGTTTGAGGGATTTCCCAAGCTTGAGCACCAAGGTGCAGCTGTGGAAGCAATTCCCATGCTTAGAAACCCTAATTTGGGGTAAAGTGCAATTTACCCAAATTGAGGGGTCCAACTTGTAATTTTCACCATCTAGAACATCTTTTATGACTCTTGTCATCATTTAGAGTAGAAATGATGAAAGGGATACATCATTTAATAATCAGATGGGAAAAATGATCTTTGTGATAGAAATCACCTAAAATGGGCCTAAAACCCTTTCATGAGTGTACCCTAGTTGAAGGTTGGATTCCTTTACCCTTAGATCTTGAGATTTCATGAGATTTGCATAAGGATAGGTAGGTTTGGTCGTGCCCTTGAGCAAGGAGGGACCTAGATGTGATTTCCAATCTTGAGAGGTCCTTAGGGTGTAAAAGAGGCTAAAGTATATAAGCCCTTTTCCCTTGTAATTAAGTGAACGAATTTTCTTTCCTTCACTTCTCTTCCTTTCTTTCTCAAACGACCAAGGACAGCTCTGGAGCTCAGGGGGGACGACCAACCTGTTCTAGGTAAGAGAACCCCACCTTCTAAGCTCGAATTCATGGAGGAATTCACTTTCTAAGGTTGGTTTTATGGTTAGCCTACTTAGTCTTCTTGTTCTAGCCGACCAAAGCAACGTTTCCTTGGAGAATTCACCTCTGACCAAGTTGTGGAAGCTCAAGGACGCCATTAAAGCTTGGAGCTTGAAGGCTTGGAGCTCTAAGATCAACCTTTAGGCGGGTTTTATAACTCTAAACTTCATGCTTGATTATACATCCTTTTCTATGCATATAGTTGCTAGTTCTTCTTCTTCCCTATCTTTCCTTGCATCCTTGCAAGCAAAATCGTGAAGAACTGCTACTGTTTTCAAGGTAGAAGATAAGGGCGTTAATTTCTATGCTTATCCACGGTTTTTCACTTTATCAAACGACCTCCACCTATTGCTCAAAACGGTTTCAAACCGTTTGGTGGGCAAACGGTTTCAGGGTCGTTTGAGGGCAAACGGTCTTCAAGACCGTTTGGTCCCGTTGACCAAGCAAAGACCGTTTGGGAATCTTGTTCATAATTATGTAGGTTAATCACCCACAAAATTTGAGAGGTTAACTCCAAAAGAATCGTGAGTTATGAGCAAATCAATTAGCAAAACCAATTGAATTATGTGCTGATTTTCAACCTGATTAACTTGACCTGGTTGAGCAAACGGTTTCAAGACCGTTTGAGATGGTTGACCAAGCGTTGACCGTTTGGTATTCCTGTTCATAATTATGTTTATTAATAACCCTCCGAATTTGAGGGATTAACTCCAAAGGAATCATGAGTTGAAGCCCAATCAATTAGGGAAACCTAATTGGATTAAGTGCTGATTTTCAATCTGTTTTAATTGAACTTTTTGGGCAAACGGTCTCAAGACCGTTTGAGTGCGTTGACCAAGCGTTGACCGTTTGGGATTACTGTTACTAATGATGTGATATAATGACTCACCGAATTTGAGGGATTAACTCCCAAGGAATCATGAGTTGAAGGCTATTCAATTAGGCAAACCCTAATTGAAAACAGTGCTGAAATTCCAATGAGTTAAGTTGAGATTTTGGGTTGATTAGCCCAAACGGTTTCAAGACCGTTTGGGAATCACCCAAACGGTCTCAAGACCGTTTGGGGGTCACCCCAAGACCGTTTGGAGGTCTGGGGTCAAGTATAGTTGATCAATTGAAGGTCCAAAGGCACCAAACCATATTGCAATTAAGTATTGATGTGATGATCAACTCTATAGATCAAACCTTGATGAATTTTCACTAGAGTCCAAAGGATGGATGGGCAAACGGTCTCAAGACCGTTTGGAACTCATCCAAACGGTCTCAAGACCGTTTGGGAACAACCCAAGACCGTTTGGAGGTCTAGGGTTGAGATAATCTAATGGTTTGAAGGTCCAATCGCAATAAGTTGATGAATTGATACAAATACTGATTTTAGACCTAATTGGAGTTCAACCCTAGTCCAAACAACTTGGTTTTTGGTAAAACTTTGGGCAAACGGTCTCAAGACCGTTTGGAGGATATCCAAACGACCTCAAGACCGTTTGGTCCAAGTTTGAGCCCAATTGGAGGTCAATTGATAGGTTCAACCTTGAATTGATTCACATTGTTGAATATTGATGACCATCCGATTTGAAACCCTAATTGAGAAGGATTCAACCCTAATTGGCTTTCAATTGAGGGTCAACTTGGTGTCCAAGTGATTAAGGTTCATCCTAATTAACTCAAATTATAAGTGGTTATCATGGATTTGGTTAATTGAGGGGTTCAACATACATATCCATGACCAATTGTAACTTTTGAACCACTTTGGAGGTCCAAACGGTCTCAAGACCGTTTGAGGCCAAACGGTCTCAAGACCGTTTGAGGCCAAACGGTCTCAAGACCGTTTGGGCTCAAACGATCTCAGGGTCGTTTGGTCCAATCGATCTCAAGTTGATTTGATCAAACGGTTTCAAACCGATTGAGCTCCAAACGGTTTGGAAGGTCAACTCTTCCAAACGGTCAACACATCCAAACGGTCTCAAGACCGTTTGGAGCAAACGGTCTCAAGACCGTTTGAAACCAAACGGTTTCAAGACCGTTTGGTGGTTGAAACCGTTTGAAGGTTGAAACCGTTTGAAGGTGTACATGGTGGTTTGTACTTAATCAATTGATGGTGTAATTAGTTCAATGGTGATCTAATCTAAACCCTAATGGTAACCTAGGTCATTAAGGGACTAAGTGATTAGTGAGTTGACCCATGATGGTGATCATGAGGCAAATTACCAAAATACCCTTGAGGGGTCTAAAGAGGTAAAACCTTGTTCTAATCAGACCCTAATCACATGATGATGATGTTTTGGCTTATGTAAGTCAATGAGGACTTAACCCAACCTAATCTAGAGTGGTGTCATCACCATCTACTAGTGAGAGGAGAGAGAAAGTATTCCAAGAGAGAGAAAGTATCCTAGAGAGAGAAAGTACCCTTTTTAAGGTGGAAACTCAAGTGAGATACTTCAAATACACATGAGTGTGCATGATTAGGGAATGACCCACCTATGTGAGGTCATGGAAACCCTAAATATGATATCTAATGGATCTTAATCTTAATTAAGAGTCTTAATGATGATGTTTCTCTTACATGATGATGTAATGAGTACCATTCACCATGGTGTGAATAGTAAACCCTAATTTTAGGGTGATGACTTGAAAGATGAATAGTAAACCCTAAATTGTTGAATTGTTTACTATTATCTGTTGAACTAACTATGCAGGTTATTATGAGATAATGGTCATACCCAGGTATGAAATACCATGTTATGTTCATTGAAAGCATGTCTTAAGCTTTATGAATAGTGAATCATCTTGATGCACTGCTAAGTGACATCTTTTGTGATTTATGGGCTGTAAGAGCCATAAACACCATCAAGGTCATGCTTGACAGATGACTTGTGATGAGATAATTGAGAACTGGTAATTGAAATGAGTTAGGCCTGCTACATTTTAGTATTCTCATATATAGCTGTGATGCTAATGTTTTTGTATGATGATATGAATACTGAATGTACCTAACTAATCAAGTGAAATGTAGAGCCCTGATCATAGATCCATCATTGTCAGAGTCTAAATGATGGTGAAACAAGTTTTCCTCAGGGAACTCCTGGATCACATACTTTTGAGTATGTGGGGTACATGGATGTGTAGAACCTTACATCCTAGTGTAGGTATTTGATGTAGATTCTTGTAGTCCGTCATACCTTCACTATAAAAGAAAAGGTGAGAGGATGATGTAGATTCTAGTAGTCCATCAGACCCCACCATAAAGTCCTAAAGGTGAGATGTATATCTACACTCCCTTAAAGACACAAATACCGTATCGGTGAAAGATAAACAAGAAATCTTCCGATAGTGAAGAGAGTACAGAATGCCACTGTAACTCTAAAAATAGCGAAGGACCAGAGTACCCTGGTGAGCTATTATAAAGACATCCCACCAGATGTCAAACAATCAATCCTCTAACTGACTGAGGAAGATGAGGTCATAAGAATCCGGCTCTCTTAATGACCTATGTATGATACTGATGTGACTTCTTAGCGATCAGTTGGAGTATGAGTGGTATGCCTCATCTCCACAGGGCATAATAATGTTTGAAAAACATAAACAACAGCGTAGTATATCTGTTAGAGTTAATTACGAGTTATTTGATTGATGTTACCTTGAATAGCATAGATGTTCTCATATTTTAATATTGATTGAACTCTTGCTTATCATCAGAACTGCCAGTGAATATCTTGAAGGCTCTTATTGCTTTAGTTATTCCTTGCTTTGCTTATAAAGCCTAGTGGAGAGTTATAACTCTCGCTGGGGCAATTATGTATAATTGTCTCACCCCGTAGACTTCTACTTTTTAGGTGGTCGTCGAAGACGAAGGAACAAGAACTCAGGTGAACAATCCCAGCAACAGCAGCATCAGGAGCAGTAAATATCTCAGGTGGAGATCTAGCCTGCTTCATGGTGTAGTTAGAGTCAAGTCCTATGTGTCCTCTGTACTCTCAGGTCCTGGAGTGTTTTGGAGTATGAATTCTTGAGAGTTTTGGTATCATGTTGTATATAATTACTCAAGAAGTAATTGTCAGTGATGTAAACAGTTAAATCCTTTTTCTATGGAAAAGGTTTGTGGTTTCAGGCTCTTGTCTCGAAAAGTTTTAATTTCCCGTGATTTTTGTCTTCCGCTGTTTACCGATTGCTTCCGCACATAATTAAATCGGGATTAATTCGTGGTTTGGAGATCGGAGCCCACAAAAAGGGTCCAAGGTCGGTTGATAAAGCTACCTAGGAATTCACGCCCATCATCTTCAACCTCTGTTCAGGTTGGTTACTCCACCGTTTTGCTTGCAAAAGTGCAAGGAAGAAGAGAAGTAGAAGAAGAACTAAGTATACTTTGCGAGAACAAAGATATGCATAAAAAGCAAAGCGTTTAGAGTTATAAAACCCGCCTCAAACGTTGTTCCTAGAGCTCCAAGCTTCCAAGATTCAAGCCTCTAATGGCATCTTGAGCTCCACAAGTCGGCCAGAGGTGATTCTCCAAGGAAAAGATGGGGATGGTCGGCTAGAACAAAGAATCTAAGTGAGTTAACCATAGAACCAACCTTATATGATGAATTCATCAAAGAATCCGAGCTAGAAGATGGTTCCTTCTCACCTTAGAACTACTTGGTCGTCTCCCTGAGCTCCAGAGCTTTGCCTTGGTCGGTTGAGGAAGATGAGAAATGAAGAGGATAAGTGATACGTTCACTTAGTTTACAAGAGTGAAGGCTTATATACCTTAAGCTATTTCCATCATAAGGACCTCAAAAACATGGAATTCTCATCTAAGTCCCTCTTTGTTTCTATGGCACGTCCAAGCCATCCAAACTTTAGAAAATCTCATCAAAACTCAAGATCTAAGGGTAAAGGAAGCCAACTTTCAACTAGAGTACATACATGAAAGGTCTCCTCACTCATACTTAGTGAATTTTTACCACAAAGACCATTTTCCTTATCTGATTACTCATTCATGTGTCCCTTTCATCATTTTTACTCTAAATGATGGCAAGAGTCATAAAAGATGTTCTATATGGTGTATTTTACAATTTGCACCCCATAATTTGGGTAAATTGCACTTTACTCCAAAATTAAGGTTTTAAGCACAAGGATTATTCCTCAAGCTGCATCTTGATGCCCAAGCTTGGGAAATCCATCATACCTCATCATTTTCACTCATATGATGTCTCATCATCAGAGGAACATCTTAACCTGTGAAAATTGCAAGTTAAACCCCCTTAACTGGGTAATTTGCACATAGGTCCATGCATTATAAAATAATACTACAACTTTGTTTTAAAAGGGCAAAATTGAAAGTATATGTTCCTGGGGAACTTAATTACATGCCAGGAAGTAATCACAAGTATATAATTACATATTTAGGCAAAACATCTAGGGTTAGTTTATAACCCAGGTCAGGGATGTTACAATCCATCTCTTCGACTACCAAATGAACTAGAAATCCTGACTATGACCTTCTTATAAATATATGGGTAGTGGAGGCCTTCTAGAGACACAACAATAATCTCTGACAATTGTTGTCTTCTCAAAATTGTGGTTACATGAGAACCTGAGCAAGCTCTACCCATCAAAGGGAGGAACAACAAGGGAGGGACAATTGGGAGAGAGATTCGACGCTAGAATTTTGATTAGAAGGGGCAATTTCTTCTTGTACATTCATCTAGAACAATAGGAGCTCCCGGTGGTTTGAGTGGACTACTCTAGAGGCGAGGAGACCTTTGTCACCCACTAGGAGGACACAATCAATCTGTCGTATGTGGTGATCAACCAGGAGGTCGACGCTAATAACCGTACAAGTGCAATTTGAGAAAGTAGCACGCTACATCAAAGGGATAGTCATTGGACTTGCTCTAGGATCAAGTATATGCCTTGCAACCTTTCCTTCCCATTACATAGTTGTTGATGCGATCTTCTATTCAAGGGGAATATGACAATAATTCTTTGTTTCTAATGCCATATCTGATGACATATTTCCTAGAATAAGTTTACCTTCGACATGGAGGAAACCTATTAAGGATAGCTAATCCATTCTTTGCTCAAGTTTAGTAATGTTCGATCTTGTTTAAACATCTTTTTCTTAACTTCAATAAATCAATGCATATTAGAAAGAACCTCTTCTTCAAACTTGAAACTATACATTGGTCCTTATTAATCCTAGTTTCTATAAGAGTGAAGGGTGTACACATCTTCAACAAAAGATTCAATAAATTTGATAGAGTTACTAGGGACACATCCCATATGATTCTTCATAAGTTTCATATTTCAACAAGACTCTTCATCATTTGTGGGCTTGAATCATTAGTAGCCGAAGGTGACACATGTCATCATTACAATCATTAACCAAAATAGAAGCTCCATGCCTTGAATTCGTTACCAAGTGCTCAAACAATGACCATGACTCTTTAGGGGGGTTAGAAATGGAAGTATCTCCACAATAAGAGTCAACTACAACTTGACTCCATTGAGAGAGATACAATTGAAATATTGGACAAGTTTCCACAAGGGAATCTCATCAGGAGGACACTCTCTAAACATCTTTTAAAAGCTTTCCTAAGATCTTGGAATCTTTCATGACCCATTTGGCTAAAATTTACTATTGCATACCACAACCGTTTTAACCTTCAATAGAATAGAAATTTTCCAAGAAAACATTTTTTATTTCCTCCAAATTCACGAGTTCAAATTTTATGGCATACCGATATTGAACTTTTTCCTTTAGAGAGTAGGGGACATAGTCAATCAAACGACATTGTAAGTTGCAATAAAATTTTGGAAAGTTGAACATGTTTCAAGAAAAGCATCCACATGCTTTCCATTTGGATCAACCATCTCTTCTTTCTCTAATGTATATTGTAACCTACACATTTGACTAAAAATAAGATTTTGTTATCTCAAATGCAAGAATCAACACAAAGAAAAAATAATAGCAATGGTGAGGGAAATAGGAAAAGTCAAAGTAATATAAACTAGCTTGACCAAGTGCCACTCTCCCTAAAAATGATGCCTGAAATCTTTGATGCACACAAGAGAAGCACACACTTGGGCTAACAAAATTTTTAGACCCTAATTGACTCACTCAAATACAGAAAAATATCTAAAAGCACATGGGTTCAAGATATAGTATAGAACAGACACATTAGGGGTTGATCCATAGGGAGAGATGGGGATTCTAGAGCTACATTTAATTTATTAGGTTATTATTGCAGTGTGTATGGTTTTTAGGGATTGTCTTAGAGTTTGAATTACACTAAGGTGAACAAGAAATGGAGACGATCAAGAAACAAACCTAAGTTAACCCCAAATGATAAGTTTTATATAACTAAGCAAGAAAGGAAACTACACTAACTAATTAAGAATAATATTAATTAAAACTAAACAAGATAGCTAGCTAAGCAAGGAAAGAGAAACAACAAGTAGATAAACTAGACTAGAAAATACACTAAGAAGGCACACAAAGAACGAAACTAACAAAATCTAGCACAAGTGGCTAGACAAGAACTAACTATTCTAACAAAGGTTGTCTAACATGCACAAGGCAATTGATTAACTAAATAAGAAAACAAGTTAACACTAGGTAGAAAAAGAGAAATTAGGCTTTTAAGAAATTAGTCAAAGTGGGTCATTTGGGGGGATGTGACTATCAACCTAGTTAGGGTCATATTATGCAAAACATTCAATCAAACCATGCTATCAAACCAAACAACATAGTGGGATGATGGTGAATTATCCTATACTACTAGTTGGCCATGGGTGGTATAGGGTGTATAAAGAGGAACTAGTCTTCATTGACCCTTGTTTATCCTTACAAGATTCAATCAACTAGGGTATATGTATTATTCAATCAATATCACACTAGTTTAGGTTCCTAGGAATGATTCTCCTAACATACTTTGTGGCAAAGGGTGGCATGGGGTGTAGGAGAAGGGTATTTCACCTCCTTTTAAACTCAATTTAGCCTTTATACATTATATTTGCTAGATACATTAAGTGAGGAATTACCAAATACTTAGATCTCACACCAAAGGATAGAAGATAAGATGGGTATGTAGCAAGAGGGGTATCTATCTAAGGATCCATTTGTTGGACTTAGGAGTTTTTTCACAAATAACCACATATACACCATTCTCCTATAGTGAAGTAGTTTCAAGCATCAACCACCATAGAAAGAGATGGAAAATGACATAGAAGCATGTATGTACTACTTTTAAATGTAAATGTAGAATTTTCAATAATAATTCCCCAACATGATATCAAAGTCACATTAATTTATTTCCCCAAACAACCCACCAAGGGGGCTTTGCTAGTCATGGCAATGGAAAATGTCAAAAAATGAAGAAGAAAAGGAGAAGAAAAGCCATGGATCTTGGCATATAAGAGTCCTCCTCCTTCTCCAGAAGCAATAAAGATGTTCTTCTCCTCACTCCTAGAAGCTCCAAAGGAATGGGAAATTTAAGTGGAGTGGCCAAAACCCTAGAAAATAAGGTTTTCGAGTGAAAGGTATAGAAAATGGAAGTGGAATGGGTATGTACGTGGTAGGTGACAACCATCAATGCTAGGAGGTGGTAATTGTTGCCTCTTGACCACTAATAATGTATATATAAGGGGATAGGATGGTTAGGGTTATGTGTGTGTGGGGATAGTTTAGGAAAATTAGTGTAGGAAGTAGCATGCTTTCATGGCAGAATGACTATTTTGGATGTAGAACGAGCATGTTGGCCCTAGGGCGAGCATGGTAAGAATAGGTGGAATGGCCATTACAAGGTGTACCAACCACCCTTTTGTCTGTGGCATGGCCATTCTGAGCATAATGACTATTTTAGATGTGAAGTGAAACAACCATTTTGGTTGGAACAACCTTTTTGGGTGAGGGATGAAATATTAATGGAATTTTTTATAGTGGACAATGGAATGACAAAAGAAAGACATTCTAGCAGAGCCATTCCTTGACCAGATCATCTATTCTAGGGATTAGGTGAAGTGGATATGTCTTTTTAGTGGAATTTTATGGATTTGAAGGCAGACCTCAGAATTTGGAGGGGAGTTCAGGGATTTTTGGCACTTTATTTGTCTTTACTTCGCTTTCTTGTTGTAAATCAATCAATTTGGAGGCATTCTTGCACTTGAATGGTTTCTTTCTCAAGCTATATGATCCCTTTCTTCATTGACTCCTTGGAGACTTGGGGTACACTGGACTTGGCTTTAATGACTCCTTGGACTCCTCCAAGTATGAATATGTACTACAGAAAATCTTTCCCTCATCCATTCATCAAATAACCTTCAAAGTACCTAAAAACATGAAAGGAATGTTCATAAGTGAATTTTATAGTAATGTCAAAACATTCATGATGAAATATTTAGATGTGAATAAGTGGAAAAATGACACAAGATGGAGAACTGAACTGAGGCTCCATCAATGGTCCATAAGCTCTATGGAAGTGAGTGTTGTGATGGAACTGTCTACACCCCACCATATGAAGATGATATTGGCTGGTATATGTCCACCTAATAGTTGAAATTGAATGGGTGCACAAATGTAGTGTATACTGGTTGTTTGAATCCTCCTATGGAATTTCCTACATGACTGCTAAAACTTCTGTTGTCTGGAAGTATCCTTAGGGTTCTCCTCCCTGATAGGATTCTCTTTATTGTGGGTGGAGTCTACCTTGAAGGTTCCTTTAGCACACATTCTCAATGTTAATTGATCTAGCCATGTTGATCACATGTCTGTAAGAGAATGTAAGTATCAACTCTGGGAAAACTGCATAATGACATGCAATTTAGACAAACATATTTCAAAACCAAGGTTTAGTCCAATATGCAAGAATGTATTGCATAAGACTAGGCCCTTAGTGTGAAATCATGATACGGAAAAACAATGTTTCCTCCCTTTTTGGCAGGGAAAAAATTCCAAATGAAATGCTTTGTCCTCTATCATACTTTAGCTAAAACTATCCTACAATAGAATCATGCTTTCTTGGTGTTGGAGAGTATGAAAAATACAATATTTTTGACCCTAGCCTATATGAGATTTTAGGTCAATCGTGATGTTTTGAAAATCATGAAAGGAGATTACAAATAATATAGGATGTATCAAGTAGCACCTTAGACGTATGGCCAACATATAGGATGGAATTCTTCTCCTTTAAGGATGGAATTCCTTGATAACCCTTCTTACAGAGAGTTGATTTGGACACACTACATGCATTAAGGTTTAAGGTGTTCAATTTTAGATTGTGGAATGTTCCTTTTAACCTTTGAATCGTAGGGTCGTGCTTAGCTACCAAGGATAATGCAACCCCATTTGACATGCTTCTCTTATCTTAAGTATAACTAGATGGTGCTCTAGTTCCCACTCAAACTAAATCATGTTTCCTTTGATCCATGAACTAGTTAGGGAAAGATAAAGGTGATGGTAAAGAATATTTTGTTTCTTATAGTCATGATCCCATACTAGAGTGAATGAAAAAATCATGGAAAAGAAAGGTCAGGATCCTTAAGGGTCTTAGTCCAAGACCTAGTGGTCAAATTTGTGGTAACATTCCATTCCCATCTTGTATGTAAAAAAGAGGCCAAAAAACCAAATTTTAGGCCTTTCTCTAGGAACAAGCTAGAAATGGATAACATGTAAACTTAGGGGGCAAATTCAACTATATATTATTGAAAGAAACCAATATTTTGGTGCATGAGTTTGCAACACTCACTTTTTGGAAATAGCTACCTCATTCGCAAAAGTAGCCATATTTTTATCATTGTTTGTTACTGAATGCACCCAAAAGGTTGTAGACATATATTTTACATAATAAAACATCTATTTGAGTTATAACTTTCCACCAATCTATAATCTCTAATCTCTAAAATTTCAGTAACTCTATACTTCTAATCTAGATTTGGTGTATTTTTTACCTTTTATAGATTATTTGTTGAATTCTAATAATCCCATTCTCACATATGATTCAAATTTCTATAATTTTATTTATATATCCAAACCACTCTCAATAAAAAAATCATCTAATAAATACAAATTTTCAACTAAATCAATGAGGTATGAAATTGTAATTAAAAAATTGAAAGTTGTGATATTTATAAACCAATTGCTATGACAAATGATTGTATTTGCATTCTTCTTTGTATATCATCATTATAATTATGGAAATTTTAACTTCATGTATAAATTTCAATATGAAATATGAATTTACAAAACAATTGTCATTTTTTGCATTTTGGTAAATATATTTTCCATATAAGAGAAGTACTTGGGTAAAGTGGTAGAAGGCTTGTTTACACAAGTTAGTGGTGCAAGTTCAACTCCCAATGACAAATATATTTTCCTTATGATTTTCTTATTTCACACTTTTAGTGTTTATATTTATGGCATGTATAGATACTACACTTGTACTATATAAGCACACTAGAGTTTGTACAATGTGGAAACTCATTGACCATGTCTTTATTATTTTGCTAACACATAAAATATGATATGACCTATTCATAGAATATAATACATGATATGTATTCTTCCACAATCACCTCTCGGTTACATGCTTTCATACTACTTAAAGCTCAACTATGTAAGTAACAATGTCTACAAAGGTATCTTTAATTTTGTGTGATAATGATGATAAGTGCATTACTTATTGACATTTAATATCTAGTGAGGATAGGAGGTGATATGGAGCGAGACCTCAAGATTTAAGCATTATGTACTTAGATCTAGACCGAGTTCACACATAAGCTTCTAGCAGATATGACCACATACTTGGGCATGCTCCACCATAGATTATGATTGCACACCATACTATGGAAAATTCTATAAAATTGGAGTAAGTACCTTTGTATCTCCATTGTATCAATTGAAACCATGTGAACATATAGCTTTTGAATTCCCTCCTTAATATCTAGGTTCATCTTATTTTGCAGTCCCACGCAAGATCAGGGGAAACTTTGGTTGGGGGTGAGGATGAGGCTGCTGGGGCTCTAACCCAGCCACCCCATGAAGATATGTTAAAAAATTCAAAGCAAAATTTTATGACATTTTATCTCAAAGATATGCACACTATGAATATGTCCTAATTGATGCATGAGAATTTACTTAAAAATCCCTGATCTGGGTTCAATTCCACGTCAATTCTACTTTCTAATAAAGTGAATTTTTTTATCGAAGGAGAAAAACAACAATCATTATATTTTTCTATCAAAAGAGAGAAGCAATGATCCTTTTGCTTTTCCTGATACTTATGTGAGTGAAATATAATAATGAAAGAAGAAGAAAAGAACTGATAAATGAATATGTTCAAAATATCTTTAAATGCTATTGACCTCTAGAGTATAGGATTTCTAATAAATCATGTTGTATTGGTGCAGTAGGGATCTCTTAATATGGTAGATTTTTATTATCCCCCTTTAGTTATAATGTCTTTGAATTTTGGGTTAAAATATGTGAAGCACATTCTGTTATTCTTGGTCGTTTGTTTATTTTCCTTTAATTTTCTCCTTAATTATCTCTCTCACAATTGTGATGATCTTCCATGTAGAATTTTTTATTTTCCTTAATTTGTGGTTGCTTTATCTTTTTATTTTTTGATTGCTTAGTATTGTTTATGGATACATAGAGCTATCATAATATCTGGTTTTAGTTGGTCAGAACAAATTGAAATTCATAACATAATTTAATTCAACATTAATGTGTTATTCAATAAATGATTGAACTAGTATAATGACCCCAGTTAAATATGAAAATTCATAATATGCAATGATGTACTGGGGTAAAGTATGGAATTAGTTCGGTTCTATGTTCAAATGTAAGTCAAGACAAACACTAATTATCTCATCTCTCTGTGTATCCAAAAAAAGTTGATGTTTGCCCACAACTCAAAAATATATTTTGTCATCCTTATTTACCAAGACACCAATATTATGATATTGGCAAAGAGATGCTTACATGAGTTTCAAAACAATCGACAAAATTTTCTTGAACAAACTCCTTTAAAATTTAGTACTTTAATTATAGTTAATGGTACATTTTTTGATAATACTTGTTGATTTATATGAATAACATAATTTAAACATAAATTGGTTGGTCACAGACACATAATTTTTAACAGATATCAACTTTAGTTTACTCCCTATTTATTTAACACACCACTTCAATTGAGTAAATAGAGCCTAGATATTGAGTACAAACTTTAGTGATGAGTCATTTAACTCAACTTGCAACTACCATCCTTGTTGACTAGACATTTCTATTACTTTGTAGGTGGTATCTTCTAGTTTAGTCCCACCCCCATATAGTCCCATACCCTAGTTAATCATGTCATCAACTTACATTCACAATCTATTGATTTACGTTTATCTCTTAGCCCTAAGAAACACATTCTCAATGCATCTCATATAACTTATTATTTGACCATGCATCCTATTATGCACATTTTGAGGCTAGCACTCATGATCTCCTTACACTTACAACCTACATGGAGAGGGCCATATCAAATAAAGATCCACTTCCATGGATGAGTCTAGCTGTCCCTACACAAGACTTTGATTTTGAGGTTGTTGACCCACATGAGTAGCCCCCATATACCCAGATGAGACATCTTCCCAAGAAGAGGTTGAGCCTACCAGGAAGAAGGCTAAACATACATTTAGGTGTGGCCATGGGCATGGACATGGAAGATGAGGATTTGGATATGTATGTGGTTAGTGGGATCTTAGGCGATGAGTCACATTTTGTTCATTGGTATTATGCTTTCTCATGTGTATATTTTATTATATTATCACACATGTTTGCAATATACTTATTTGTAGAATTTTAATGTAACTTTTCTACATTTCCTTGTAAGCGGAACTTGGAATAAATTAACATAACCTCTCAAATTTATTCCTTTTTTAACTTGATGATGCTTGTCATGAATGTGTATCACACAACTGGTTGATGTGATTTAAAGTCCAAATACTAGTAAGACAAGTTATTCAAACAAAAATACATTGTAAATAATTTTTGAACAAATGAGATTGAAAAATGACATTCAAATGCTTATATTAAATTTCTCTAAATGGGAAATCATTATAAATCATTTATAGATACAATTAAAATTCAAATGCTAACAAAAATTTGGTAACTTTGGATAGGTGTCTCATTCCCATATGTGTGAGATGCATGCATCTTTGAAGACCTATGATAATGATGCCCGTCATGTAGTATGCTACAAGAGGCCCACATACTGTCCAGACTTCTTTAATTATTTTTATTACAATTCATAAGTATATATTTCTAAGACAAAGAAATGTTACCATAATATCAAATTGGTTGAAATTTATAAATAGTCAAACTCAACATACTCAACCCTAACCCTAAGGCATGGGTACGTAGTCAAAATATCTCCATTATTTAATTCCACTACCCCTCCTTGACCCCTTCACAAATTGTTTAGTTGGCGAAGATTTCATACATAGTCAAACTCATTCAATCCCAAGGGCATACACAAAAAGTTTACATCAATTTGTAGTCTGAAGCTTACAACATTCTTTAATTATCATGAGCTCTACTCAACCCTTTCACGTTGGCGTCTGTAATTTTCTCTTCACTGGCTACTAGATGAGAGAGACTAATGCCTCTTCAATCTTAAATAGACAAAATGATGTAAAGCATGTTTGAATGCAATTATTTGATAGTGAGAGGTAATCAGAATGGAATATTATTCAAATCTCTAGGTACGACGACATCTAGAGAAGACACATATTAGCTTGGAATTCAATAGTTATACCAAATCCTCTTATGGGCTAACTGTTTCTCACGACATATGATTTCGAACAATAGCATATTCCAATCATCTCCAATGTCCTTTCCTTGTCTTTTCTCTTGTAATATATCTAACTAGAATGCATGTCACAAGTGAAAGGAATCATTGGGATTGGTAAGGGGAGGCGATCTTATTATATACTGGAGCAACAAATGATCCAACACCAATGTTGTTGCTTCTTGTTCTCACTAGCTAGCAATAACATGGCTTCTTTCAATGGAGAGATGTAGTTTCAAGGGTGGTTGGCATAGAATTCACCCGTGTATTTCTTTGACCAGTTCTTGTTGAAATAAGCCATATTTTACGTGCACATAATGTCAAGACACTAGGTATGGAAAAGAGCTTTGATATGGTTGTTCTGCATGCTATTTTTTCCATAAGCTCTAAAAGGGGAGGGGTACATGGAAGAGGATCCTTATACATATCAACGTATAAATGAATGAAAGATGTATCATCATAAGTGAACAACATAAAAAGGATACCATAGGGTGTATGTAAGTGAGAGTTGTGATCAGACTGCAAGAACCCCACCATATGCAGGTGGTCTTGGTTGGTGCATGCCCACATGATAGTTGAAGTTGATTCAATGCACAAATATAGTGCAGGCTGGTTGTTTAGGTGAAGACCACTAAATAGCTTCATGCATGACTAACACTTTTTTTGTCTGAGAAGTTTCCTTGGGGTTCTCCTCCCTGGTAGGTTTCTCTTTATTGTGGATGGAGTCCACCTTGGAGGTCCCTTAGCACACTTCTTGGTGTTTCTTGATCTAGCCATTGTCCACCAAATGCATGTAAGAGCATGTAAGTACCCAATTCCATAAGACCCCATAATGACATGGAATTTAGAGATGCATATTTCAAAATAAGATTCAGTCCAATATGTAGGAATGTATCACCTTGAGAAAGGCCCTTAATGTGCAATCACGACATGTAAAAAATGTTGTTCCCTCCTTTTTTTTGGGGGGGGCACTCCAAAGTACGTGCTTTTTCCTCTATCATCCTTCACCCAAACCTATCCTATAATAAAAGCATACATTCTTGGTAATGGATATTATGACATATACAATATATATGTCCCTAGCCTATTTGAGATTTTAGGTTAATCCTACTATTTTAAGAATCATGAAAGGAGTATCTAGTAGCACCATAGACGTATGACCAACATTGAGGATGGAATTCCTTTCCTTCAAGGTTGGAATTCCATGATAACCCTTCTTGGAGAGAGTTGTTTGTAAAACACTATGCACATTAAGGTTCAAGATGGTCATTTCTAGACGGTGGAATGTTCATGTTAGCCTCCTGCTCCTAGGGTTGTGCTTAGTTATCAAGGTGAATGCAACTCTTTTGATATGATGCACTTACCTTGAGTATAGATGGGCACTACTCTATATCCCACTCAAACAAGATTGGGTTTTTCTCAATCCATGACTTTCTTAGTAAAAGTTAGAGGTAATGATCAAGGGTACAGTTCTATTTATAGTCCTAAGCCCAAAGTAGAGTGAATGAAAAAGCTTGGAAAAGAAAGTCGGCCCTCCTTTAACGGACTTAGACAAGGACCTAGGTGGTCTAGTTTTAGGTCATAGTCCAAGACTTTCATGTATATAAAAGTGGACAATCCAAATTTAGGCCATGCTCTAGAACCAAGCTACAAATGGATGATATGCCAACAGAGGGGAAAATTAATCTGACATATCATTAAATACTCCCATGATTTTGGTGCATCACTATCCAAAACTTACTTATAAAAATAGCCACCTCACATGCAAAAGTAATCATTTTGTACCAATGCTTCTTGCCAAATATTCCTAAATGTTGGGCCCATTCAGACATATAATAATTTATAGATACACTCATTATTAACTTCTTTATCACTTAGTCCATTTGAGTTGTAACTTCCTTTTAATATATAATCTATAATCTTTAATATTTAAAACTTCAAAAAAATTATACTTGTCATCCAGATTTGGAGTATTTTTCCTCTTTCATAGATATTTGTGGGATCCCAATAAGAGCATTCTCATATATTTAGAATTCCAACAATGTTATTTATATTTACAAATATTTTGCAATGCAAGAAATAATACACGTTATTTTTTCTTCTAAATTTCTTACTTCAACTATTGAATCAACAAGTTCTAAAATTTGAATTGGAACTTCTATATTTTAGAAATTTACAAACTAATTGCATTGTGAAATATAAATTGAAATGCTTGCTTGCCTTCTTATTTATGAAAAATAATTTGTATCATGAAAATTTAAATTCCTAAACAGATTTCTCAATGGAATTTTAATTTATAAGTCAGTTTCCATTTCTTGCATGTTGGTAAATATATTTCCTTATGATTTTCTTATTTCAAGCTTTTTGTGGTTGTAGTCATGGCCTGTAGAGATACTACACTTATAGTATCCAAAGACAGTAGAGCATGTATGATGTGGAACTCACAGGCCCTGGCTTAGTAGAATTTTTAACACATGCAAATATCATATGATCTACGCATAGGGCTTCATAGTATCTAACATAGATTCTATCACAACCACATCTCAGTTACATGCTTTCATGTGTATGAAGCTAGAATTTGTAAGTAATAATATCTGTAAATGCATCTTTAATATTTTGTGGAAACACTGATAAGTGTATTACTTGTTTACATCTAGTCTCTAGTAAGGATATGAGGTGTGATGGAGTGACCAACTCAACATGTAAGAACTTTTTACTTTGATCCAGAGGGAGTTCATGCATCATCTTATAGAGCATAAACATCCACATATTTTGGGGGTATGATCCACCATAGATCACAATTACACACCATATAATATTAAATCCTGCAATATTAGAGTCTAACCTTTGTATCATGCTCCAGATTATACATAGATACCACCTACACTTATAGATTTTCATTTGCCAAAATACCCAGGTTCATCTGTTTTACTAACCCACCACCTACGTCTAGGGCACTGACCTCAAGATCATAGGAAACTTGGGTGGGGGTGATGCAACCCTATTTTAGGGCTTCATCTTGTGTCTTTTTGTATTAGCATCACATCTAAACATTGTTACAATGCAAGTTATTTCCCCAATGTGAATTTTAATGCCAAATACACTTATGCCTACTTTTTGTATTTTTTCATGACTTTTGCATACACATTGGGTGTAAAGGAGAGAGAAGGAGAGAATTATTGGGTTTCTACACCTCGAGATTGGACCCAGATCTTCCCCAAGTGTCCCTTGGATGGGAAAAACATTGGCCTAAAGCAAAAAATGACCATTTGGAGGATCTAAGGGGAAAAATGAGCAGCTAGGCCCTCAAAATGGTCGTGGTATCATGCCATGTCCGTGGCCAAGATGCTGAATTTATAGGAGAATTCCAAGCTACAACAAGGAACACACCACGGTCGTGGCCATCAATATGCCCGTGGAAAGTCAGAGCCACCTCGGTCATGGATCCCAACATCGACAATGACCTTCAGCACAACCCTTCTCCACTCCACTCCACGCCTGTGTCACCTTCCACCCACCATGGTTGTGGCCACCGAACCTCCAAATTCACATTTAAACTTGTCATTTTAGCCTTCACCACCTCGCCTGTGCCAACCCACCACGACTGTGATCACCCTCATACACCATGGACTTGGTGACTACCCTAATCCTACTACTTTTTGCAATGAATTTCCAATAATACCCCCACTTACCCTAGTTCTTCCTCACCACCTATATATATAATAGTGGCAGCCACTATGACACACTCATTACACAAAAGCAAGATTACTCAAAACAAAGTGCAAAATTATAACAAATCAAACCACATGACCACAAAATAGGATGAATTAAAACCGATATCACATGTCCACCTTAAGTGGAAACATATGCATCTGAGTCCACAAAACCACATGTATATATATATATATCCTACCAACATATTATTACATGATATTGTTCACTAGGTCACTGACCACAACATGTACTATATGATATCTTGTGCTTATACACACATGCCATATCGGTACAACAATGGCACATAGCCAAAAACCTCATATCGATGTACAAAACCACAAAAATACCTTTCCAGGGACCTGAGAGTACAGGGACGACACGTAGGACTCTACTACAAAACACTAACAGCATGTCCAACCTTTCAAAAACTATTGCTCCTCTTGCTGCTTAGCCTCAACAGCACGACTCTACCTCATCATACACGACCACCTAAAAGATATGGAACCCATGGGGTGAGATCGAATCTCCCTGTGAGAGATATAACTCTCAACCAACATCTATTATAAGCACAAGTAGATTAAATCTGATAGATAACATAATAACCAAGTTGAGAAGATTCAACTAAACGATATGTATTAAACTGAGAATACATATTAAACAGTTTAGGCAGTTACCACTGAGGAATAGAACAATTTATGTTTTAAGAAGGAATACTAAGAACATGTATAATAGTTGATTTCTCTTACTACATTATAATTCAAGAAACCAGTACAAAAAATAAGGCAAAGGGTCATCCTATGTGAGACGTATTTAAACCTAAGCAAATATATGTCACAACTGTGTTACATCTTTTATTATGACCTAAGGAGATGAGGTATACCACTCATGCTCCAACTGACCACTGTTAATTCGAAATTAGTGCCATACAAGATTAATGAAGAGCCGAAATCCATGATCTTTCCACACTCTCAGTCAGTCCGAGTCCATCACAGTGACATATCAAGTCCAACTACAAAACATCCTAGTTCACCTTGGCATATAGGTCACAAGACTAGTGAAACTGAGATACGAGCACAACTGTTCTCCTGCCTGGGTATGACTACAGTCATCCCGATATATATATCACATATAGTGAATCAGATCATCTGAGACACAGTCTTGACCATTCTCCTGCCAGGGTATGACCATATCCATCCCAGTGTACTAAGAATACAAGGAGATACCTCGACTTGCACCCGCATATTCAACAATATGCTCTCTACGTTCACCGCAGGAATTGCTCATTTTATCATCCAGCTAGTATTGACGCTGAAGATGGATCTATTCAATAGGGAAACTATATGATTAGGGTTTCACTCAATTAATTAGGATAGTTAGGTATCTTTTAGCATCAATCAAGTTACAACATATAAACCCTAAACAAAATCTATAAGATAAGAGCATAATACAACTCCATAAGATATAAAACATATAAGATGAAAATTTGTCATACTATCACTTGATATCACTGCCAATTCAAGGCCATCAACATTGTCACATTGTCATGGGATATCCATCCCTTATCACATCACTCGAGGATATCACTTCATGCTAGGCATTAAGCCTCTGCTAGGTCATAAGACCCTATCTCATCATTATTGTCTCAACATGCCTCACCAAGGCTCATAGCCATCATCCAGTGTCATATAATTACCACCATAGCATACACAAGCTATGACACTCATTCAACCTACAAAGTTAGAACCATAAAAATATTAGAAAGAAAGTATAATTACATGCCATATATCAAGGCAAATTTAACAAGCATAACATACCTTAGAATTAGGGCTAGGTTTTCACATATATAGTTAATTAGGGTTTCATATAATTATTCAACCACCAAACCATAATGACACTATCTCCTACTTTCTAGGAACAAATTAGGATTAGAACACCATTATTAACTTGATTAATTACCATCCAAACAACATTAGGTATAAACCAACATTTACATGTATGTGTGTATTAACCTTACCATGTTACACATAAGTAGAGACCATGTACTTATGTATGTGTGTCGACCGTTACAACAACACAATATAGTGACCAACATAATTACCTAGGTGTAGCGACTGTCACCACAGGTTAGGGTAGTGATCATCATAAATATGTTGCGACAAAAGAACACACCAAGACCGATAGCCCTTCAATCACAAGAGACTATGTAGCAACCATCCAAGCCAAACACCGTTGCGACCCCAAACGGTGTAGCGACCAGATCAATGCAATGTTGTGCTGTGGCCAAATCAGATCAAAGTATGTGTAACACTGATACATATCACAAGGCACACCTTATTCAAACAAGGTATGGGTGTTTTGACTATAGCAAGGTCACATGGTTGTCAAACAAAACAAAGCCAACATGAAGCTCTTTGACCGAATCCAAAACCAACTCAAGACAAGGACATCTCGACTGCAACAGACCAACCCATAACTTGTATCGCCCAAAAACACTAGGGTGAGTGTGACAACCACCAAAGTCAAACTACTACAACCACACACATCCATCCTCAAAATAGATATAAATCATGATAAAAATAGATGGTAAACATCAAAACACTAAGCAACATCAAGGAGGGAAAAACTCCATTAAAAATGAACATCAAAACCCTAAAAGCAATCTTGAACATGATCCATCAAGGAACCAAACCAGGAAAGAAAAGATGAAGCTTCAACTCAATAAAACCAATTCAAAACCTCAAGAAAAACATAAGGGCCGAACCATAGCATGGATATAAAACCAAGGATCATGATGCATGTATGAACATCACCTCAACCATCACTTAACAATCGAGTACATGAAATTAGGGTTTAAGAAAAATATCAATCTACATGAGAACACTACCAAGTCACAAGCCCTAGATCATTATAACATCATCTACCATCTATATACCACGTTTTAGAGATGAAAGTAGTAGCATGCAAGAAAAAATAAGGCGCGATAATAGAAGAAGGTAGAGAGCTATATAACTTGCCTTATGAAGAGATCAAGCTCCCTAAATTACAAGCTCCTAAGAGAGAGAAAGAAACTCCAGCCAAGATCAGCACCTTGGCCACAAGGTCACCTCCAAAGACAAGAACACCATGGTCAAAGGATAGTTCAATAAGTAGGATAACAACCCTATGCAAAACAAGAAGAATAAAGAAGAGATATTCTTCTCACATGGGTACCACAATGGTCAAACCACAATCTCTGACCTTTGTGAAGGGAAGTTATTCAAAGAAAGCCACCATGGTTACACCACAGTCTTATGCAGAGACGGAGAAAGATAGGTAGAGTGAAAAAGAAAATGAGATCAAGGGTTCGAAACCACTTACCAAGGAAGAAGGTCACCAAAGATATCCACAAGGGGGATGATCAAGCTCAAAAGCACCACATGCAAGCTTGATCGACCACTAAAGCACCTAGATCAGTACCCTTTAGTTACACCAAGCTCCAAGGTCAGACAAGCAAAAAAGGAGAAGGAAAGAGAGCTAAAAGAGTTGCTTGCATGTAAAAGAGAGAGCATATATAAATGTGGGTAGGAGGGAGGTAAGGTGTTTATGAGGTGTCAACATAAGAGAGCACCAAAAGGACACTTGTCCACCAAGGAAACAACCATGCAACCACTAAACACTTGCATGCAATGAAGGGTGATACAACCTAGGTTGGGTATCGACCACTTAGGTCACCCACACCCTTGTTGTAGTTAAAACAACACCTAGACCACATGTAGAGACCACTACACTAGGTCACCAAGGATACCAAAGTCAAAACAGATCACTAAAGGGCAAGTCATGTCAACCAACCCACATACAAATCATCATGGTCGAAGAAAGAAACACCCAGGGTAGGTGTTGCAGTCGCAACACTCATCCAAGAGTGGTGTTGTGGTCGCAACACACTGAAAGACTTGCAAGGTCGACACTCAACAACAAGACAGCTCAAGCAAACCCTAAACTCACCATGTGATGTCACATCATCAACCATGGTCCAAGCAAGGCACCCCATAGAATCATATTCTCTCTCATGATTCTAAGGAACAAGAAACATACTCTACATGTGACAAATTTCAAGATAACCCCTCAACTTGGGTAAATGCAACTAGGTCCAAAATAAGCAAGCACAACTCAAACAACATCCAAACAGGAGCAAACTAAAACTATAAGATTGTCACATGTTAAAAAAGCATTTAAAAGGATTAGATTAAGGTTCAATCATATTACCAAGCAAAGAAAACAAGGTTAGAACAAAATCTAGGTCAAGGGTCTTACAACCATAAATCCCTAACAAGGATTTCACCCCCAAAATCCTACATGAAAAGAGATGGGTACTTCCTATGCATCTCCTCCTCAAGCTCCCATGTGGCTTCCTCTATGCCACAATGATGCCACAAAAACTTAACCACTACAATGTCCTTCTTCTTCAAATTCTTGATCCTCCTATCTAGGAGAAAAACATGACCTTCCACATAAGATATGCCCTCATCTATCTCAACCTCCATAGGATGCAACACCAACTCTGTATCAGGGTGGCACTTTCTCAACATGGACACATGAAATACATGATGTAGTTTGTGCAACTCAGGTGGTAACTCTAACTTGTAAGCAACCTTCCCAACACTTTCCACCATAGGGTAAGGTCCCATAAACATGGGATCCAACTTACCCTTCTTCCCAAACCTCAAAACATCCTTCCAAGAAGAGACCTTGAGATACACTCTGTCTCCCACTTGGAACTCCAAGGGTCTATGCCAATTATCTATATATGACTTCTATCTGTCATGTGCTGCCTTCAACTATTGTTGAATCACCATGATATTTTCTATTGTCTATTGCACAAGCTCAAGACCCAAAATCTGATGCTCACCGGTCTTGTACCAACATAATGGGGATCTACAACATCTCCCATACAAAGCCTCCTAAGGTGCCATATCAATGCTCCTCTGGTAACCATTATTATAGGAAAACTCTATCAAATGGAGGTGTACATCCCAACTTGCACACTTAATTGCACCTTATCATTTTGTGCAATTCTACTATTCCTCTCGTACCATATATGGTAAATGAGACCTGTCCAAATGAGCCCCATTTTCCCATGCATGGGAACGCATGGGAAAACATAACATGTCTCATTTACCATATATGGTACGAGAGACATGTTGGTCTCCTTATGTGTGACATAGAAGAGACATGTTGGTCACCTTATGACACAGACAAGAGGTGATAGCCATATGAGGCAGTTTGCGGGGCTCATTTGGACATGTCTCATTTACCATATAACTATTATTATAGGAAAACTCTGACATAAGGAGACCAACATGTCTCTCCGGTGTCACACCAGGGATCTTAATTGCACCTTATCCGCAAATGATGACAAAGAAGACATCCTGCACAGAGCGTCTTCCACCATGTTCGCCTTCCCTAGATGGTAATCTATATAGTACAATCATAGTATTTGATTAACTCCATCCAACGAGGTTGCCTCATGTTCAACTCTTGTTGTGAAAAGATGTACTTGAGGTTCATGTGATATGTGAAGACATGACACTTCTCACCATAAAGGTAGTGCCTCCATATCTTCAAGGAATGAACCACTTCAACTATCTCCAGATCATGAATGGTATAGTTCTTTTCATGCTTCTTCAGTTTTCATGATACAAGAGAGATCACATTCTTGTCTTGCATCAGCGCACAACCCAGACAATTCCTCAAAGCATCAAAAAAGACAATATAGCCTTTTCCCTTCTCTAGAAGTACTAGCACATGTGCACTTGTCAGTTTCTCCTTCAATAACTGGAAAGCACGTAGACACTTGTCATCTCAAATGAAAGGTACATCTTTCCTTGTCAGCTTTGTTAGGGGTAACACTATGACACTGAAGTTCTTGATGAACCTCCTATAGCATCCTACGAAACCCAGAAAACTACGAACTTATATCTACGTCTTTGGCTTCTCCCACTCTATCATAGACTCCACCTTCTTGGGGTCCACACGAACACCCTCATTAGATATCATGTGTCTAACAAAGGACACCTCCCTCAACCAAAACTCGCACTTGCTGAACTTTACATACAACTAATGTTGTCTCAATAAGGTCAATGCTTGAAACATATGTTGTTCATGTTGTTGGCTATCTCGGATGTATATCAGGATGTCATCTATGAATAACACCACAAATTGATCAAGATAAGGTCTGAACACCCTATTCATCAAGTCCATGAATGCTTCTTGTGCATTGCTTAGCCCAAACAACAAAACCACGAACTCGAAGTGACCATACCTCATCCTAAAAGCTGACTTTAGTATGTCATCTGCCTTGATCTATAAATAGTGATATCCTGACCTCAAGTCTATCTTGGAAAAGATGGTGTCACCTCATAACTGGTCAAACAGATCATCAATCCACGATAAAGGATACTTGTTCTTGATCTTCAGCTTGTTCAGCTACCTATAATCGATACACAACCTCATGGATCCATCTTTCTTCTTTACGGACAACATGGGAGCACCCCAAGGAGATGTAATCGGCTTGGTAACCTTTCTCAAGAAGCTCTTGCAACTATTTCTTTAACTCTAACATCTCATTTGGAACCATCCTATACTGTGTCTCTGCTATTGACTGTGTTCCAGGTACTAGATTGATCTCATAATCAAATTTTCTGACTGGAGGAACACTAGAAACTCATCAAGAAACACATCTTCAAACTCACAAACAACTGGTACTTCCTAGATTAGGACTCCTTGCCTTGGTATCTATCACATGTGCTAAAAATGCATCAGCCCTGTCTCATCAACTTCTCTACCACCATAGCCGATACCAGACACGTAGGGAGAATCTCCCCATCTCTTTGGAAGGTCCACGTCTCATCACCATCGACAAACGTCGCTATCTTTGAACAATAATCCAACAACACTCGATACTTCTCCAAAGTATCCATTCCAAGAATTACATCGAATCCATGCATGTCGTACTTCTCCAAAGTATCCATTCCAAGGATTACATCGAATCCATGCATGTCAAGTGGTATGAGGTCCACTTGAATACTATATCCTAAAAATAAAGGAAACACTTACCACAACTCAGCAGAACCGATTAGAGGGGTTTGTAGATAAAGGATATCAACTCTACGACTAGTAGGAAAGGAACAACTAGCAAGCACCTCTCTAGTGATAAAAGAGTGCATAGCACTCGGGTCAACCTAATTAGATATAAAGCAATAAGAAGACAAATCAAAATGAAATAACTCCATCTGACTGTCACAACTCACGGGTTGACCACTCCTTCTGGATGACTCATCACATAAAATCGAGTCATTTCCTGTTGTCATCCCCTTCCTTTGTTGGATTGTCCAGAAGAACCAACCTGTGACGTCTGTCCACATCCTTTATCACTGCATTGTTGAATTATTGTCACTGTTGTGACCCTTTCTAGGCATGTTGTAGTTGTTGGGTAACTTCTTCATCTTTCACAGGGCATTTCCATCTGATGTGTCCCATTTTTCTACACTTGTGGCAAGTCCTTGAGTTAGATTGTGGCCTCATCGGTCCTGTCATGGATACTGATGCTGCACTATGGGCTCCTATAGGAGGAAAGCTAAGACCTATGCCTCTTTTAGGTGACCACTGTGATTGACTTGCCGACCTCTACTGCAGTGGTGATGTTGAGAACCTAGGCTTCTTTAAGACTCCATACGACTGCCCCTCATATTGAGAAGGCTTCTTCTTGGCCTTCATCTCATTCTTTTCCACAACCGACCGCTCCACCCTCCTGAATGACTCCACAAATGTTGCGATTTTCTCTCTATTTTCCAAAGATGACACTGGAGTCGTCAACTCTATACTCAAACCCTTTTTGAACCGTCTGAACCTCCCTTGTTTGTTACTGGCATATGAGGAAAAAACCTCATAGGCTCCATTAACCTAGCTTCATACTCGTTGACCATCATAGATCCTTTACAGATCTTATTTAACTACATGATCTTCTCATCCAGGTATGTCTCTAGAAAGTACCGACTCACAAACTCCCATCAGAACTCTTCCCAACTAATAATGACACCATGCCTTTTCTCATCTTCAATGGCCCACCAAAGGCCAACACTCCCCTTCAGCAGATACACAACATGCTTCAATTTGTCTGCCTCAGGGATGTGGAGGATCTTAAAGGCCTTCTCCAATTTGGTTAACCACATATCTGCATCTTCCAAGTCTATCATACCGACATACTCAACCTCCCCTACACACCTCAACCTTTCAAAGGTTTTCCCAGAACATGAAGATACTGCATTGATGATTGATGCTCTAACTTGGGGTGGGGGCATTCTGTTTGCCATATGCGTCATCGTGGCCATGAATTTCCCAAACATGGATTGAAAAGTAGGACCAACCACCACTTCTGGGCCAAACTGGGGTGTATCAGGCATATCATCAACCCTCTCCTGCCTCCTAGAACCACCACCTGGTGCAACAACACTGATCTCAGTAGCATGTTCTTCATGTTCTCCGAACATGTTTTCTTCTCTTCTTATTCTTCTGCACAAGAAAAAGTTACCATATGATATATTGGAGGACACTAGAACAAACACAACCCTAGTCCTATGTCTCTGAAGACTCAGCAAACCTAAAGCTCTGATACCACCACAAATGTGACACATTCGTTAGAAAAAAGTGAGATTGTTTCACTGAGTCTGATGAGTGTGGAAATCTAGAATCAAAATATATGATTTGAATGTTATATGAACCCTCAAATTGGATTCTTTTGACATTCCCCCAAATGGCCCACTCTTACCATAACTTGTCTTCAAACCCATTTCCCTTAATTGGCTTGCTTATGCTAGTGTCGTTGCTTGTTTTAGTTGATCTTTAGTCAATTTCTCAATTCTTATTGGTTAGTCCTTGCTAGGGCATTTAGTTCATCTTTGTGCTTGCTCAATCAAGATAGTGGTAGTTTAGGTATCTAATTTCTCTAGTTCCTTAATTTCTAGTTTAGTGTAGTCTCTTTCTCTTTCTTAAGTAGTTGCTTTCTTTTCTAGTTAGAGTTTCTTGTTTAGGGTTAATTTAGGGTTTCTACTAGTCTAGTTTCCTTTATTTCTTTCAATTGCTTACATAATTAGTGTAATCAACCAAACTAACTTTAAACCCTAAAAACCCTAATCTCCATTTTAGGAATGTAGCTCAGCCTAACCTAGCTCTAGTGCCCCCCATCTCCCTTTGGATCGACTGTTATCTTGCCACTTGCCTCTACTATGACACGACCCCTTGTGTTTGCGAGCAAAGAGTGGATAGTCTAAGGGAGCATGTTGTACTAGGTCCCTTCTAAATTCGAAAGATCCACATGTGTACGCCTAACTTGCATCTAATCAAATCCAAATGGTTAGTTGTAACACAAGGTAGTAAAAATGCACCAAGCTTTCTGGTGTCGTTGTCGGGGAGAGAGGTGCTCGACCTAGAAAGTTAGTGTAGCTTAGATTTTATTACTACCCTCATCATTTCTATTCTTTATTCTTTGCTTATCTTTGGATATTTATCTTCTAACTTGGATTTTGTTGTTTTTTGTGCCTTGTGTAGGTGACAACTATGCATGCTAGGTAGACGTTTGACTTGTACTGCCTTGATCCCACTTGATCTTGAAATTGGTAGAAGAAAACATCATCCCACCACAAACAACACCAAGAAGCTGAAATGGAAGGCCCAAATCCCCAAAACCCTCCTGGGGATGTTTCACCACCACCAAACTGCCCTCTCCATAAATACTTCACCCTGGGGAACTACACCTCCTTAATTTCCACCCTTATTGACCAAATGCCTAGTCAACAATTTTCCATCCCACCAGCCCTCCCCAAACTCCTCCCAACCTTCTATGGGTTGGAGAACAAAAACCCATACCACCACATTGATGATTTCTTGGAAACATGCTCTACTTTTCGTACTTCTACAACAACCAATGATTCCATAAGAGGAACCCTCTTCCCATTCTCACTCAAGGAGAAAACCAAATAATGGTACATGTCAAAGCCAAAACTGATTACTTGGGTAGTTTTCAATAACAAGTTTCTGAAGAATTTCTACCCAATCTCCAAGATAACTCAAATGAAGAGGTATAGAACCTCCTTCACTCAAAAGGAGAACAAGCCTTTTCATGAAACACAACAAAAATTCTAGAATCTCCTGCAAGGCTTCCCCCATGAAGTTCCTAAATGGAAGCTAGTGTAATATTTTTACACTGGACATTCTAAACTGGGCTAAAATGTGGTTGATTCTTCTTATGGTGATACATTCATGGCTAAACCTCCAAAGGAGTCATGGACACTCTTTGAGCACCTAGATGAGAATTTATTCCATCGGGCTTCTAGCATTGGTGTGCATTGTGACAAGAACTTGGTTCCTCCTCCTCCTCCTCCTCCTCCAATTCTAGTTAGAGATGAGGCGAGCCCTCAGATGGTAAAGATCCTTTCCGACATGATGAACCTAATGAAGGATAGAGTTGGGGGTTCTACCAGCCAATCTACCATGACAGTTGATTCTATTGAAGAAGAAGTAAAGACCTTGCAATCTTTTGGCAACCAAAATAGTCAAGGTTCAATATCAAACTCTTACATCCTGAAATGGAGAATCCACACAAACTTCTCTTACAATAAACAAGGTGAAGAAGGGCAAGGGAAACCAACAAAACATCAAGGATCAAGAAACAATTCAAGATTTGAAGAAGAAGTCCTTAGATGGCTATAAAACCTGGATGATGTGAATAGGGATGTGTCCTCCCATGGGAAAATGATTAGGCATCTTGAGAAAAGGCTAGATCAAATCTCTCTTTCACTTGCCTCCCATGAGGAGGGAAGACTCCCTTCCCAACCAATGGCCAACCTGAACAATGTTTGTGGTTCTATGAACACTCCTCAAGGTGCCTATGTCCCACCACAAGGGCAAGTCACAAATTTGCAACAATACCAAGGGCCTCCTAATCTCCATGATCCTCCACCTCCACATCCCCCATTCAACTACCATTGCACTCCACCTCCACCACATTCTTACTAATAATCTCCTCCTCAATATCAACCCCCTTCACCACAACCACAACAACCACCTCTACAACAACCACCATGAAAACCTCCACAACAACCCCACAACAACCAACTTTCATTCTCCAAAACCCAAGTCCCCATCACCAAAGACCACCACCACCACCACCATCATCCTCATGATCTCCCCTTTCTTCCCATGATCAAGTGAATATGGTGTCCATCATATGGGGGAAGAAGGTTGTTGAAGAAGTCATTGAAAGGAAAGATAAGGTGACCAAGCTTTGTGATGAAGAACCATTGTTGAAAAAGTCTTGTGGAGATGCTAAGAGAATCAAAGATTATGCTATTCCATTTTTGCTTGAGAGTGGAGAGTGCACCAAAATTCTTTCTACCCCCTCTTATGGGAGGAAATGCCACTGAATGGTCCACTATTGATTGAGAAGACAACATCACATGTCTCATGTCCGAATGAAGCAATGACACCAGCCGTACCACCAATTTTTGGAAGTGCCAAGGACATTGAGAATTCAATTTCTCCCCACTGCATGATGAGATGACACTTGCTACCCCACATTCTAATGACCTGATGAATTGGATTTTCTATTCCATTGAAAAATCAATGAAAGCCCAAGATCCACATCATATGATAAAAACCATCCCTATGTTGCTCCAAGGCCCACAAGCTATTGCCAAAGATGTTTATATAAGTAGGAGACTTTCCCTTGATGCCTTAGGAGGTCCTTCTACCAATGTCATGCATGGATGTACTTGGAGCTTCTTGGAATCCTTGAAATAAGGAACTCCAATCATCACAACATTCATTTCCTTGTTTAAAGATGTTTGCACTAGGAAAATAATGGTGATGCCACCCAAAGAAATCATGGACAAAAAACTAGTGAACTTCATCATGGGTGGCTACCTTTTAGAAAAAAGTGAAGATCTAGGCATCCCTCTCATCACTTGCTACATCAATCTGCAAACCAATGAGCTTTCTCTTCTAGATTTGGGCTCAGGAGTAAGTTTTATGCCATTTAATATATATTTATGGATCGACTTAGAAAAAATGAAACCAACAGATTGTGTCATTATAATTGCCGATGGATCTAGGAGGAAGCATGTGGGCATGTTGCTAAATGAAATGGTAGCATTCGAAAAGAGGATAAACATTGCATTCCCAACTAATTTTATGGTAATGGACTTCGATCCCATTGATGAAAAGGATTACCTCATATTTGGGAGGCCATTCTTATCCATAGTGGGTGCGGAGATCAATGTGCGTACATACAATTTGATAGTCACAGATAGTAGGATGAAGATGGAGTTATTTATGTTCACCGAAGAAGAAAGACAAATGTTGAGTGATGAGGATCTAAGTACCAACTTGTACTACCCCAATTTCTAAGAATAGTGGTTGGCAAGCCCCTATTACTGATCAATGTACGTTCCATGGGATGAAGACCGTGTAATCAGAGCTTTAGAAAGGGTTACTTTTGAAAAGGAAAGAGACACCTTTGGTGTTAACACTTGATGGAGCACGAACAATAAGCCTAGATGAAGGCTCTAAACTTAACATTAGTAGGAGACAACCCACATGGTTTGAGATTCTCAAAACCTCCTTGTTTTTATTAAACTTTAGTTTTTTTGTCAAAAATACAGACACACCATACTTGATAGTTTTTTTGTTTGGGATTCATGTTAGAGTACGTACCATGGAGGAAAGATGACACATGAAGGAGATATCCAAGGAGAAGATAAAAAGTTGAAAAGAAGAACATTACAATGAGTAAAAGACCCACATGAAGGAGTCCAGAACATCCACTCTATGAAAGACGGCTGTATTGCTCAACATGGTCGTGGTGGCTCTACCCTACTCACTTAGTGCTATGTTGATCCCTCAATCACTTGGCAGTTGTCTACCATGAGTCCATAACCTCTACCCTACTATTCTAAACTTCTATTTCATGTTGAGGACATCATGATTTAAAAGTTTGGGGTGGTAGGGCGGTAAGCCCTTCCTCTACTTCATTTGCCTCTATATTCCTTGTTCTACATTTTTGTCGAGATGATCAAACAGTTTGACTAACCCTCATACCTGTCTATCCTGACTTTCTGTGCTTGTTTTGCATCCATGCATATCATGTAGTTCATTCCCAAGCATTTTTGAGTAATTTTTTTAATATTTTTACCATGACATCTTACACATTGCGTTTTCATGTAGGGTTTGGTAATTTTGTGTGTTCTAGTTAGAATTTTCTTGCTTTATGTTTAATATACCCTAAAAATAGGTTTGGATGTGATTAAAATGCAAGTTGGCACCATTTTAACCAAGTTTGCCCAAATTTGGAACTTCTTGCCTAAAAACATGTTATAACTTAATCTCCACTTTTTGAACTAAAAGTTTTGATCTATGACAAATGCATGATAAGTTTCTATGTTATATTGCTAAATGGTCTTGATTTTTGACTTTTTACATGTGAAACAACTCTCTTATTTTGTAAATGTTTTGGTTGAATTGTGATTTGAGCAAGTTGTGAATGATTAGGGCCTATGGAATCACATATAGAAGTATGAATCTCATGTTTTTCACTCATATGGTGTGATATTATTTGATGAAGTGTTGGAGTAGAATTCATGCAAGAAACTTTATGTTGAGAACCACAATAGTGACTCCTCTTTGACCTAAATTTTGATTCATCACCTTCGTACCTCTCTGCCTCATGAAGGGATGCCAAAGTGCACATATATAGTTGTGGCCATGTCCAAAAGTTTGGGGTGATCACATCTACATCTCCCCACTTCACTCTCACCACCATATGCCCCACATCCACTAAGGGAAAAGAAAAGAAAAAAAGAAAAGAGAAGAAAAAGTAAAAATAAAATAAAAGATGCTCCTATGTAATAGAATCTAAATAAAGAAAAGATGAGTGCTCTATGTAATAGCACTCCAATCTCTTATCGAAACCCCTCCTTCTATTTTCACACCCATTGAGCTAGGAAACATCAAACCTAGCTCACTTCACCCTTTTCCACAACCATGTGGGTCACATAGGTGGTTTGAAGTATAAATTAAATGCATGAAAGTGAAACACCACTACTAGTCATCTTTGATTAAAGCCATCATGAAACAATCTACTGAGAGCTACATGAAAGTTGTATGGATTGATTGTTCGTTCTATGCCCTATATTTGAAGTTTTTTGTGCTGAGTGATCTTTTCATGTTTGGTTTGTAGAAGTGGAGAGGAGATAGGTGGAATACATGCACTTAGTCACTTTTAAGCCCATTTAGTCAATAATCATCTTTTGTGATGCATTTGTCATTCTTGTTTGTTGAATGAAACTGAAGAGAGATTAAGTTGGTGCATACTTGAGGACAAGTATGTATTAAGTCTAGGGTGGTGATTCAACCCTATTTTAAGGCTTCATGTTGTGTCATTTTGCATTATTATCAAATCTAAACATTTTTAGAATGCAAGTTCTTTCCTCAATATGAAATTTCATGTCAAATACACTTATGGCTATTTTTTGTATGTTTTTAGGACTTTTACACATGCATTGGATGTAAAGGAGAGAGAAGGAGAGAATCCTTGGGTTTCTACACCCCAGGATTGGACCCATTTCTTCCCCAAGTGTCCCGTGGATGGAAAAAAAATGTCCCAAAGCAAAAAGCAACCATTTGGAGGAGCTAAGAGAAAAAATGAGTAGTTGGGCCCTCAAAATGGGTCGTGGTATTGTAAAGAAGCAAAATCACCTCTTTACTAAAAATAATGGTATCAAAAAAAACCAATGAATAGAAACATAATTTAAAACATTCACTATGTTCAATTATATATAGGGTACATCAAAACTTTCTCAATTAGGGTTTGCATGATACAACATATGGATCTTAAGATAGAGGGAAACTAAACTACATCAACCCATCTCCAAGAAATAACTTAAGAGATATGTCCATAATGAAAGGATGAACTCCTTATTCATAATCTTAGGCTGGTCAACCATTCTCCTATTGCGCACTCTGATCCTAAACTTGGGTGGTTGGGATCACACAACAAGAGGAGAAATAAAGTATGTGTCAATTAAAGGAAGAAGGACAATTATAAACCAAAATATTGCACAATAAAGATTTACTATGCTAAGAGGTTCAAAAGTATGAGGAATGCAATAAAGAAGAATTATGCCATGATAAACAATAATAAAGTTGCATGCATGAATAACATTATGACTACAAAAACTAATATAGGGCTGAGGCACCTGCCTAACCTCAACCAATAGGTGAGGGAGAGTAACACATTCCCAAACACTTAAATATATATAAAATGGCGAGAGTAATCACATTCCCCTGGGCAAAATAACACATGCTCAACTATGGGTGGTTGTCCACATGTACACTACATTAGTTATTTAGTCAATAATTCATCATGCTGAGTAAATTAAATTGGCAGAATTGAAATAAAAGCAATATAGCAGTGGGGTTCAAAACCCAATAAGTAATTAAAGTAAATGTGCCAAAAGAAGGCAATGGAAAGATTAAAAGGCTAAGCATATGCCTCATTAGGAATATTAAGGTTGGATAAAAACATGCCCAAATTAAGGTTTATAATGCACATACACATACATAAATAGGATTGCACATACCTTAATGTAGAGTCCTAATTATTTCTTTCACCATAGGTTGTATCCAAAACCTCTTTAACCTAATTACAATGTATATGTATGCATTAGGGTTTCATATATCATAAAGTGTAAGTAAAACTTAATTTTAGACCTTCTTGGAAAACCTTCGATTTAGGACTCAAAAATTAGACCATTCAATTAGTTAGATTCTCCTGATTAAGAAAACATATTTATTTCTTAATTTGGAGTTAAAATGAGTTAATTTACACATTTTAGGGCTTTCTATATAATATATCAGTTCATGGTGGCAAAGTAGGACTTGAAAAATCCTAAAATCATATTCTACTTGAAAAATACTTTCCAATGACTATTTATTCGTAATTTTCTAAAATTGTATGCAAAAGTTATGGATTTTGCAATTTTGACCAATCAGAAGGTAGGAAACTATATGCTTGACATTGATTAAACCAAATATAAACGCGATGTAAATAAAAGGCCAAATTACCAAAAAAACCATAGGAATGCATGACACAATCATTGGAATTGTGGGGTCAAAAGTGTCAATTAACATGAAATCAAGGTCACGCGTGAAATAGATAAAATGCATGTTAAATAACAATATTACCCTTGCGTGTAAAATTTGTCGATTTGATCAACATGGGCACTGAGGTCATTCTATGAACTGCTTTTTTCCACCTTCGAGTGATGGAGTTCGAGCAGATAGGAGACCTAAAATTTGTGAATCCAGATCACAAGCCCAGTTGCATGGACATAAAACAAAACCGGGAACAAGTTCCCTCAGTTCACTCAGTCACAAGGACCCCCAACATGAGCTCCTTCATGCCCTAGAACAATGGAACTAGGCTTTTCCATGATCAGAACAAGGGAGCAAGTTCAGGAACCCAAACCAAGCATAGGAGCCAGTGTTAGTGAAATCAAGGATCGAAAAACACGTGAGGGGCTCGGGGTAGGCTCAGGGTGAAGTTTACTTGGTCGGAGGGGTCTTGAAGTGTCACAGTGGTGGATGTCGGTGAGCACCAAAAACATGCTCCTTCATGCCCTAGAACAATGGAACTAGGCTTTTCCATGATCAGAACAAGGGAGCAAGTTCAGGAACCCAAACCAAGCATAGGAGCCAGTGTTAGTGAAATCAAGGATCGAAAAACACGTGAGGGGCTCGGGGTAGGCTCAGGGTGAAGTTTACTTGGTCGGAGGGGTCTTGAAGTGTCACAGTGGTGGATGTCGGTGAGCACCAAAAACATGACTATAGGGTACGGAGATTGGGTATGTTGCAAGACAAAACAAGTTAAACAACTGAAAGGTGGAGGGCTAGGGATGCTTACTTAGGCATCAATGTTACTGTTGGTTCCGGGGAGGGGTTGGAGAAGAGGTGGGTTGTCGGAGAAGGAGACGAAGTAGGTCTGTGAGTTTGGGGATACCAACGATGAAATTGTATGGGGAGGAGAATTGCCTATGGTCCAAGGGTGCTCGACTCACCCTTATATAGGCGAGAGGTGTGCCATAGTCCCCTCTGCAACTCGGGGCAGAGATGAGAGGGAAAGCCCTAAATGGGCATTTCGTCCATGAACTATGAGAGGGGACAAGTAAAGGCTCATCCAAAAAGACATCGAACGACGAATTTGAAAATGAAGAAATCGTGAGAATTGATGTAGCAAAGAGGGAGAAATTGATCGGGGAAAATAAGCCTGTGAAACGACTTCTTACCCGCGTATTGACTAAAGGAAGGTGATGTTGATCCAACTGTTGGATGAGATCTTAGATTAGGCGATTAAACCTCAGCCATCATATCATGTGGAAGAGATGAAAATTGAAAATTAATGTAACACATGACAGGGAAATAATAGAAACATAGTGTAAATCGTTTGCATTAATGAAATAGCATTAAAAACCATAGTTACACTATATTCAAACAAATTTAATTCATTTTGAGGGTACAACATGGGTCAAATGACCTCAAATTTGGACCACATACCAAGTTTAATGTCTAGAATATACTTAAGAAATTAGAA
Source organism: Alisma plantago-aquatica (assembly GCA_963693085.1). NCBI lineage: Eukaryota > Viridiplantae > Streptophyta > Magnoliopsida > Alismatales > Alismataceae > Alisma > Alisma plantago-aquatica. The sequence continues at coordinate 685,646,127 of OY856409.1, forward strand.
TTCATTTTTGCACACATTATGGCCCATTAATCCTATACTAGATATTAATCCTAATATTAATGCATTTAAAGGTGAATTAACTTGAAAAGACTTTTCCGCTTAAATCCTTGAGTGAAAAATCGAGATAGACAAAATATATTACTTTCAAGAGCCATATCTCACCACAATATTCTCTTTTAATCTTTTATTTCCACATAGGAGGAGAGAGAAAGCAAAAGAGGATTATTCTTTCATTAACTAAGTCAATACCATATTATTATTTGTCATTTCTTGTCCCAAAAGCCATTAAAACTATAAATTAATATAATCTACTAAATATCTCTAATTAGTGGTCATTTTGCATTTTAGGTTCTAATTAAAACACTAATTGAGGCATTTGTGCATAAACCCATATGTTGGCATAAATATGAATCAAATTTATTTCAAACCATTAAATGTTCCACAATTTCAACATTGAGGACAAAAAGGATAGGAAAGGTAAGAAAATTTAGTGAAAAGGCCAAAAAGTATATGAAGGAAAGAAAAAGATTAGAAAAGGGTTAAATTGCAAATAAACCCAAGATTCAGTATGTTACATGTATCATTCCATGACTGTGGCTAAGATGCTCAATTTACATGATAATTCCAAGCTACAACAAGGCACACACCATGGTCGTGGCCATCAATACGGCTATGGGAAGTAGAGCCACCTTGGCCATGGAGCCTTCCACATGCATGATGTTCAACATCAACAACGACACTCAACACGGCCGTGCTCCACTCCAAACCCCTGTCACTTTCCACCCACCACGGTCGTGGTCATCGAGCCTCCAAAGGCACATTTTTAACCTGTCATTTTAGCCTGCATCACCTCGCCCGTGCCAACCCACCACAACCATGATCACCCTTGTCCAACATGACCATGGTGACCACCATGGTCATGGTGACTACCCTAACCCTACTACTTTTTGCACTAAATTTCTAATACTACCCCCACTTACCCTAGTGCTTCCCCACCACCTTATCTACATTAGTTGAAGCCACAACACTAGGTTAGCCTCCCTTGAGCATTCATTACAATCTCCCAAGCATTCAAGAGCTCTACCTACCTTCTTCCATCACCCTACTCCATTTCCACCTTCTACTACCCCAAAACCCTAGTTTTCTAGGATTTCCACCATAATCCCCCATATTTCCATGCCATACATCCACCTTGGAGGAAGGAGCACAAGTTACAACAGCTAGGAGGTGAAGGAGAATAAGTTTACATGGATTCTTCTTCCTCTTTATTCTTTCCTTTTTGCTCTTTTGTTCGATTATGAGTAGCTAAGCCCTCTTGGTGGGTTGTTTGGGGATTAAATGTCACTTTGATACCATGTTGGAGGACTATAACTTGTAATGAACACAATTTATTTCTATGATGATTGCCTCTTGCTTCTATATTTTTTCCCATTATTCTACTTATGATTTATGCTTATAAACATGGATTGCTTGTTATTTGATGCTTGAAAACATCTAGATTCTAGGGGAAAACAAATTGTATGTGGTTATCTTAGAAATTGCTCCTAGGTCCAACTAATGGATCCCTAGCTAGCATCCTATCTTACTACAAACAAATCCCTTCTCCTACAACTAAGTGTGAGACCTAAGTAGCTAGTGTAAGAGTGATTAGTGCAATTTCCTAGAGTTTTCTAAAGGCTAGATGGTGAGTAACATGAGATGAAGCACCCCCATTTGTACTCTCTCCAAACCCTTGTCTTGTAACCCTTACCCTAGAAACCTAGATTAGTTAAATACAAATGAAATCCCACCTAAACCTAGGTCCAATTGAGCCTCGTAGGGTTAGATACAGGGTGAAAGGGTGTAGTTCCCCTCACACACTCTATTCTATCCATGGCCAACCAATAGTCTAGGGCAATTTCGTTGCATTTAACCCATTGTTTGGTTTGGCAATCTAGAATGAAAATATAGGATTTGCATGTTATATCAACCCTCAACTTGGACTCTTGTGTCATTCAATAAAACTGCCCACTATTCCCATAACTTGTCTTAAAACTCACTTTCTTAGCTTGCTTATGCCAGTGTAGTTGCATGTTTTAATTGATCTTTAGTCAATTTATTAATTCTTGTTAGTTAATCTTTGCTAGGGAAGTTAGCTGATCTTTGTGCTTGATCAATTGAGATAGCGGTACATTAGGTCTCTAATTGTTCTAATTCCTTAATTTCTACTTTAGTGTAGTCTCTTGCTCTTGCCTAACTAGTTTCATGCTTTGCTAGTTAGAATTTCTTTCTAAGGTTAACTTACAGTTTCTGCTAATCTAGTTTCCTTTCTTGCTTTCAATTTCTTACATCATTAGTGTAATCAACCAAACCAACTTTAAACCCTAAAAACCCTAATCTCCACTTTAGGAACGTATCTCACCCCAACCTAGCTCTAGTGCCCCCCCTCTCCATACAAATCGACCCTTATCTCACCACTTGCCTATACTAAGACACCACCGCGTGTACTTCCAGGTGAAGTGTGGATAGTCTAAGCGAGTTTGTTAGACTAGGTCCCTTATAAATTCGAAAGATCCACATGTGTACACCTAAGTTGCATCTAATCAAATCCAATTGGTTAGTTGTAACCCAAGGTAGTGAGAATGCACTAGGGGGTGATGGGGCTCTACACAACCACCTCACAAAGTTATGTACATCATTTCAATGTAGATTTTCATATCATTTTCTCAAAGCTATGCACAATAGGAAATCTTTCCTAGTTTATACACGAGCCTATACTTGAAACTCCCTTACTCCGGTTCAATTCCATGTCAATTCTACTCCATACCAAAATGATATTTTTTTTTCAAAAGAGAGAAGAAATAATCATTTTATTTTTTCATCAAAAGAGAGAAGCAGTAATCATTTTTTTATTACTTATGTGAATGAAATATAATAATGAAAGAAGAAAATAAAGAATCAAGGAAGATGTTCTAAATCACTTTTTTTATGTTATTAACATATGGGGTAGATGATTTATAGAAAGTCATGTTGTATTGGTACGCTAGTCAATTTCCATCTTTTATTGTCAACATCTTACAATAGCTATAATTTCTTTATTTTTTGGGTAAAACTTGTGAAGAACATTGTATTATTCTTTTTCCATAGTTTATTTTCCTTTAGTTTTCTCCTTGATTTTCTCTCTATTAATTGTGAAGTTCTTCCTAATTGAACTAAAACGTTCCTTTATTATGGATGATTTATGTTTTTATTTGTTTACTAGTAAATATAAAAAATAGTTGTTATAGTGAAGGAGAATTGTGAGGGAGGAAAAGCCCTTAAAAATAAGACCATTTACAAAGGCTCGACCGTTACTAAAATTATTACATCCCTCACCCAAATTATTTATAATGTAAGGATCCTCATGATTGTAAGTCCCTCCTAATTGAAAGGAATATGAATGATTGTCCTTAACACATAATTGTAAGGTTTTCCATCCATTAATTTTCACCTTCCTTTGTATCCTCCTTCACCAATTTAAACAATTGGTGTTACACTGCCAGATTGGTAACCCTTTGCTTGCTCCTCCCCACCAACCACCATGACATGTTGTAGAAAAAATGGAGTCAGAGAATCAAACACTTCTATACCCTCATATGAACTTCCTCACATGAGTGACTCTTGTACAATTCAATATTGTGACTGTCTTATTTTATCATTCATTTAGATTGAGCTCAAAGATCTAGATTTCTGCTTCTAGTTTTAGGATTACATTACACAACTTTATTCTCCCTGTCAAAATTGGATGCTATTGTAATGAACTAGGTATCTCTCTCAACTTTTTTGTTGCAAGGAGGAAATTAAAAAGTGAAAGGGGCTAGCTTTCCATTGTGGCCCTCGACATACTCTTCATGTAGACAATTCTACCACTAGGGTACTGACCCCCTTTTGGAGGAAGACACATGTTTCCTCATCCTCCTCTTCATACTGCCTTCATTCTTAGAACTTGCCCCACACCTACAAAAGCTCTAGTAGACTGTCTAGATTTACATATGGGCCACCTCAGTGCTACATATCCCAACACACCTCCCTACTCTCTGCCATCAACTATGAAGATAATAGATTGAATGTCGTATGTAGAGTTCTGGATGGGCATGAACCCGTCTAATCTGGAGTACCTCAAAGAATATGGATGTTGGACCCAAAGGAATTCTGAGTCAAGGTTATGTAGAGAGTAGGGGTATGAATTGCCATTCATCTTCAAAGTAAAACAACACCCCAACTTTTTTCTTCTTACACACATATTTATTATATAAGTGACTAATTTTATACGTCCAACTCTTGAACCCCATGCTATCCTGCCAATGTTGGCACCTAAATTATAATTGCACTCAGGTTCTATTAGTGAACATGGCTCTATTTATCCATGCTCCCCCCCCAAAAGACCTTAGTGAAGCTACTATATGACAAATACCTGACATTTTATAGAGATGGAAATGGTGTGTTTCTCAAACACGACAAAAAAATGGCAAGAGAGGGTTTCAAAGGGGAGAGTAAACACCACAACTACTAGGTAGCTATGGCACTTTCTATCCCCAACAACGACACCAGAAAGCTTGATGTGCCTCTTCTAGAGAGTTTGGGATTACACCTAATCCATTGAGTTTGATTAGCTTATTACCTCACGCTCTTGAGACACATTTGATATCTTTCAACTTTATTATTATTCTTATACTAACAAATAAACATAGACTAAATTATATCACCCGCAAGCACACAAGATCATATTATAGTATAGGTGAGTGGAAAGTGAGGGGTTGATCTGTATGGAGAGAGGAGGCACTAGGGATAAGTTAGATTAAGGTACATTCCTAAAGAGAATATTAGGGTTTTCAGGATTTGAGGGTTGTTTTGGTTTGATTACACTAAGGTTTCATGCAAGAAAGTGAGAAAGAAAGCAAAACAAGCAAAACACTATTTTAACCCTAAATAAATCAATTCTAGTTAACAAAGAAAGGCAACTAAGTAAACAAAACCAAGAGACTAAAACTTAGTTACACTATAAAAGAAAGTTACACATTAATGCAATTAGGAACCTAGATTAGCATTAACTAGCAACGAATACACTAGCAAGTTCAAACGATCACTAACTACTCTATCAAAGCCTAACTATCCAAAACAAGGCACTTAACTAACAAAGTAATTAAAGCAATAAACTAAATTAGCACGAACTGGATAACAGAGAAATTAGTTTTCTTAATCAAGTTATAGAGAGGTGGCCAGTTTGGGGATGTTATTAAGATTCTGGTTGGGGGAGGATATAGAATGTAAAATAACCATTCATTCTATATTGACAAACCAAACAACTAGCCAAATGCAATGGAATCACCCTAAACTATTTGTCGTCCATGGATAGAATAGGGTGTGTAAAGGGGACTACACCCTTGCACATCCTATCTAGCCTTACAAAGTCTCAGTTGAACTAAGGTTTATGTGAGACCCCAATAGGATTTGACTAACCTAGATTTCTAGGGTGGGAATTTTTAGTGTAATTGAGAGCCAAAGGTAGGAATGGGGAGTATAGGCAAGGGTGTTTCACCACACATTACTCACCATCTAGATTTTTGAAAACTCCTAGGCAATTACACTAAACACTCCTAACTAGCTTCTTAGATCTCACACCTAGGTGTAAGAGAAGGGATAAATCTATTGGAATATGGGGTGCTATCTAGGGATCCACTAGTTGGACCTAGGAAAAAAATCCCAAAATAGCCTCACATATGCCATCCTCTCTTAGATCTAGGTGGTTTCAAGCATAAAACATCAAGCAATTTATGTTTACAAGAAAAAACCACAAGAAAAACATGGTAAATAGGATAGAAGTGGAAGCTAATTATCATAGAACTAAAATATAGATTTTACAAGTTATATTCCCCCAACATGATATCGAAGTAACATTTTAACCCCAAACAACCCACCACAATGGGCTTAGCTACTCATATGCCTATAAACGGATATCCAAAATCCACACATTTGATGTGGATTTGAGTCTAAATTTTTGAAAGAAATCTGACAGCAGCATAATCCGAATTTGATTTAGGATATCAAATTTCAAATCTGAAATTTTCTGATAGGATATCAGATATGGCTATATTTGGTACGAAAAATCTGAACCCGACAAATATATACATATATTATTAAAAATAAATTATATATATAAATGAAAACATATATATTTATCACAAATATCCATAGTAATATCAATATTTTCTTTATATAATATATCTATTAACAATAAATTTATGATTTTGGGTTCAGATTGGATATTTTTATGAATTTGGATATTTTTCATTTGGATCTGATTCTAATATTATTACATGATATCTGTCAGATATCAAATCATATATTAGATCAATTTTTTTTGTTTTGGATATAGGATATATCAGTATCCATTCTGTATTTGATGTGTTTATAGTCAAGCTACTCATAGTTCATAAAAAGAGAAAAAGAAGAGGTAGAAGTAGAAAGAAAAGACATGGAGCTCATGGAATATCTTCTTATCCTTCACCTACTATAGAAAGAGCATGAACTCCTTCCTCCTTAGTGGCAAGATGACATGGAATGGGCAGTGGAAGTAGCCAAAACCTTAGAAAACTAGGGTTTTGAGGTTGAGGAAGGTAGAAATGAATTCTATGGGGGGTGTAACCTTATGATAAAGCCGCCACCTAGGTATATATAGGTGGTAAGTAAGCACTAGGTTAAGTGGGTGCAAAATGGGTAGAGTAGTGCAGAAAATTATACTCTAGGGTTGTTGGCCACCATGGCCATTTTGGTCACCACAACCGTGGTGGATGGGCACGGGTGTGGTGAAAATGTATGAAATGTTAGGCTTGAGGGAAGTTTTTGGATGGCCAATAGCACGACCGTGGTGGGTGAGAGGTGGCATGTGTGTGGTGTATGGCACAAGTGTGTTGGTCGGAGGTGGCATGACCATTCTACTGATGGTGGTCATTGTAGATGCTCCTCACCATGGGCGTGGTGCCCACCACGGGCATGGTGGAGATGATGTGCCACTGAAGTTTGCTAGAGACAATCGTGGTAGATTAATTTTTGTTGCATCTTGAACTTGGATTTTTACTTTGATGTGGGGCTTTTTTGTCACGGCCATGGAAAAGTACCACAACCTATTTTGAGGGCTCAACTGTGATTTTTGGTTCCAAAGTCCTTCAATAAGATGATCTTTGCCTTGAATGTATTTTTGATCATTTATGGAAAGTTGGGAGATTGTCTAGGACTCATCTCAAGGTGTAGAAACCCAAGGATTCTCCCTTATTTCTCCTCTTCATCCAATACATGGTTCAAAAACCTAAAAAAGCACACAAAGAGCCATAAGTAAAATTGACATGAAACCATATATTAGGGAATTAACTTGCAATCTAGCATGTCTAGATATGATTGAGATGCAAAAAGACACAAGATGGAGCCCTAAAATAGGGATACATCACCACCCAAACTTAAAACATACTTGTCCAGACACAAAATGAAGCCCTAAAATAGGGCTGCATCACCACCCCAAACTTATAACATACTTGTCCTTAAGTATGGTCCAACTTAATCTCTCATCATTTTTTCAACAAATAAGAATGGTAAATGCATTGCAACAAATGATTACTGACTAAACGGATTTAAAGGTGACTAAGTGCTTGTATCTCACCTCTCTCCTCTCCATTTTCACAAACCAATCATGATTAAAACATCGAGCATACAAACTTTGCATATAGGACATAGAAGACCCAATCGATAAATATTGCTTTCATATAGCTTTAGGTAGACCGTTTCATGGTGGTGATCATAAAAAATGACTAGGAGTGCTATTTTATTTTCATGCAGTCAATCTCATATGTCAATCCAAACTTAGTGACCCACATGTTTGTGAAAGAAGGATGAAGTGAGCTAGGTTTGGTGTTTCCCAACTCAATGGGTATGCAAATAGAAGAAGGGGGTTGCATAAGAGGTTGGAGTGATATTACATAGGAGCACTCATCTTTTCTTTATTTAGATGCTATTAAAGAGGAACATCTTTGTTTTCTTTTTGCATTGTTTTTCTTCTTTTCTTTTCCCTTGAGGTAACTAGGGAAATGGTGGTAGGAGTAAAGCGGAGGGATATAAATATGACCAATCCAACCTTTTTGGAGGATGGTCAAGGCTTATATGTGCACTATTGGCATCCTTTCATGAGGTAGAGAGGTAAGAAGATGATATAATAAATGTATAGTCAAAGAGAGGTCACTAGTGTGGGTTTTAACATAAGATCTCCTGCATGATAATTACACCACATGAATGAGAAATATGAAAATCACACTTTCATCATGATATTCCACAAACTCTAAGCATTCACAGCTTGCTTAAATCACAATTCAACATAACAATTTACAAGCATGAGAGAGGTGATTTACATGTATAAAGTCAAAAATAAAGACCATTTAGAAATAGAATATAAGAATGTAGCATGCATTTGTCATATGCCATGATTTTTAGTTGAATAAGTAGAGATTAGGTCAAAACATGCTCTTGGGCAAGACATTCTAAATTTGGGAAAAATTGGCCAAAATGGTTCCAACTTGCATTCATTCACATCTAAGCCTAGATTAGGGAATAAAAAGCATAAAGCAAGCAAATCCTAGATAAAACACACCAAAATTATCAAAAATCTACATGACATGCAATGCATGGCATGAAAAGCAAAGATTTTGATAAATTATGCAAAAATGCATGAAATTAAACTACATGATATGCAATGCATGGCATGAAAAGCAAAAATTTTGATAAATTATGCAAAAATGCATGAAATTAAACTACATGATATGCACACATGTAAAACAATAGAAAATGTATGGATGTACAAGTATAAAAGTTAGTTAAACTATTTGATCATCTTGGAAAAAATTTAGATTAGAGTACATAGAGAAAAATGAGGTAAAGGAAGGGCTTACTGCCCTACCACCCAAACTTTTAAACCATGATGTCCTCAACATGAAATAGAAGTTTAGATTAGTAGGGTAGGGGGTATGCAGTTGTGGTAGATTGCCACCAAGAGATGGAGCGACCAACATAGCATTAGGTGAATAGGGCAAGGCCAGCACGACCGTTCTGCGCAAAAACAAGCATTCTGGCTTGCTAGCAGGACAGCCATGTTGGACTCCTTATAGCTTTTTCACTAATCTTCAGTTTTCATTTCAACTTTGATCTTCTCTTTGGCTATCTCCTTCACGCATCATCTTTCCTCCATTATACCTACTCTAATATGATTCACAAATAGAAAATATTGAATGTGATGTGTGTGTGTATTTCATGGGAAAAACAAAGTACAACAAAATAAAGGGGTTTTGAGAATCTCAAACTGACATGGGTTGCCTCCCACTAGTGCTAAGTTTAGATCCTTCATCCAGTCTTGTTGTTCATTGATTTAACCAACCATTATCCAAAAGAAAAATGTTTTCATCCTCATCATAGAAAATCCTCTCAAATGTTTTCACTACTTTATCTTCCTCCCAGTGGTCATGCAAGCTTCTCAAGTGTTTTTCTTCATTTTTTTCTCCTTCATGGTCATCATCGTAGATCTTAAAGTAAGAATCCTCATTGACAAAACTTCTCATCTTATTCAACATGATCCCCTTTGGTAGATTCCCTCTTATCTTATTCTTGAAAGTAAACACACCCTTATGGATCTTCAAATAAGTTGGGGTTTGCTTGATCATGACAAGCAATGATGTATTTATCTTGAGTCTTAACACCTTTAGAATTTTCATGCCATAGTTTTGTTTTCCCTTTAGGAATGGTTCTTCATAGGCATTAAGGAGAGGATGTTTAGTCATGTTGGTCACTTGAAAACCTTGAAATATCACGTTAGATATGCTTGGATCAGAGGTTGGAGCACTTGGTGGTTTCATCTCAAAGGAAGGTGGGACACTTGGAGTCATTGATACAAAAGGAGGTGAAATAATAGATTTTCTAGTGCCCTTGTCACTCTCAACATAAGGTTGTATGAAAAAATCTCTAGTGAACTTGGAACTCTCACCAAGACTTTTTGGCAAGGGTTCTCCATCACGATCTTTATCAAATTGCTTCCCTCCCTTGTTGAGCTTCTCAACAACCTTGTCACACCTCAACACTATAACCATATTCACTTGCTAATGGGGAGAGGGGGATCATGTGATGGTTGTGGTGGTGGTAGTGGTATTTGGTGTGGTGGATTAGGATTTTTATGGATGTAGGATGGTTGTTGTAGTGGTTGTTGTAGAGGTGGTTGGCATGTGGGTCTTTCTTGTGTTTGATATTGTGGCGATGGTTGTGAGGTGTGTTGGAAGTTGTATGAAGTTTGAGGAGGTTTTCGAGCATAAGGGTTAAGGGGAGCTTAACATTTGCGAGGTATATGCTTGCCCTTGTGGTGAAGCATAGATGCCTTGAGGGGAACCCATAGAACTAGTTGCATTGTTTAGGCCAGCCATGGTTTGGGAGTGGAGTCTTCCATCCTCATAAAGGGCAAGTGAAAGGGAAATATGATCCAGCCTTTGCTCAAGACAATCAATAGTTTGTCCATGGTAGGAAACCTCTCTCTTTCCAATCAATAGTTTGTCCATGGTAGGACACCTCTCTCTTCACTTCATCAAGTCTTTGTAACCTTACAAGAACTTATTCTTCAAACATGGAGTTGTTTCTTGGCTCTTGATCTCCTTGTCACTCCCATGAAAAGTTTGGCTAATCTCTCATTCCAAAGTGTAAGAGCTTGACATGGAGCCTTGGTTTTTCCAAATGCCATAAAATTGTAAAACTTTCAAATCTTCACAAAGAGCCTCCATGGAGTTGGAGGAGTGATTAGAAGAACCACCAACATGAATCTTCATGAGATTTACCATGTCTACCAATATTTTTAGCATGTAGGGTGGTTTAGGAATTGGAGGGGTTGTGCATCTCGATTTACTATTCATAAGGCACAACCAAACAAAAGAGGAAAAGTTAGCAAACCAAGATGCAAAAGTAACACAAAGAATAAAGAATAGAAATGGCAAGGGCAGTAGGAAAATCAAAGCTACACTAACTAGCTAGGTCAATTGCCTTAATCCCTAGAAACATCACCATAAAGCTTATTGTGTTTCTCAAGCACAACAAAAGAATTTGGTAAGAGACGGTGCCTAAGGGGAGAGTCAAAACCACAACTACTAGGTAGCTATTGTGCTTTCTATCCCCGAAAATGACGCCAGAAATCTTGATGCACATCTTCTAGGGAGTTAGGGTTTACACATAGTTGATTTTGATTAGATGGTCACCTCGAGGCTCTTAAGACACACTTGGGATCTTTTGAATTTATAATGGTACATATACTAACACATCCACATAAACTATAATATATCACTTGGAAGTGCACATATTCATATTATAGTATAAGTGAATGGTGAGCGAGGGTCGATCTACAAGGAGAGAGGGGGCACTAGAGCTAAGTTAGATTAAGTTATGATCCTAAAGTGGAGATTAGGGTTCTTAGGGTATGATTTTGGTGTTGGTTTGATTACACTATGGTTTCATGCAAGAAATCGAGTAAGAATGAAAAATGAGAAAAACCCTATTTCTAAACAAGTTAATTCTAGTTAACAAAGAAAGGCAACTAAGTAAACAAGAGAAAGAGACCAAAACTAAATTACACTAGCAAAACAAGTTACACACTAGTGCAATTATGTACCTATTAACATTAACTAGAAAACACTACACTAGCAAGCTCAAAGTAGCACTAGATACTCTAGCAAGACCTAACTATACAAAAATAAGCAATTAACGAATAAAGAAGTTAAAGCAATCAACTAAATTAGCACGAATTAGCTAATAGAGAAATCTGATTTTTTTTAGAAAGTTATAGAGAGGTGGGCCATTTGGGAGATGTTATTAAGGTTCTAGTTGGGGGAGGATATAACATATAAACCTAACCATTCATTCAAGATTGACAAACCAAACAACTACCCAAATGCATTGGAATTATCTATTAGCTAACCATGGATAGAATAGTGTGCGTGAAGGGGAACTACACCCTTGCATACCCTATCTATCCTTACAAGGTTCAATTAAACTAAGGTTTTGGTGATACCACAATAGGATATTACTAAAATAGGTTTCTAGGGTCGGAATGGTTAGTGTAATTGGGAGCCAAAGGTAGGAATGAGGAGTAGAGGTGAGGGTGTTTCACCTCACATTGCTCACCATCTAGCTTTTATAAAACACCTAGGTAATAAAATCAAACACTCCTACACTAGCTATTTAGATCTCACACCTAGGATTAAGAGAAGGGATATATGTGTGGGAATATGGGGTGCTATCTGGGGATCCACTACTTGGGCCTAGGAGAAAACCCCAAAATAGCCTCACATATGCCATCCTCTCTTATATCTAGGTGGTTTCAAGTATAAAACATCAAGATATTTATGTTTTCAAGCACAAACCATAAGAAGAAACATGGGAAATAAGATAGATGAAGAATCCAATCATCATATAAAGAAAATATAGAGTGTACAAGTTATATTCCCCAACATGGTATCAAAGTAACATTTAAACTGAAACAACCCACCGCAATGGGCTTAGCTACTCATAGTGCAAAAAGAGAGCAAAATAAGAGGTAGAAGATGAAAGAAAAGTCATGGAGCTCTTGGAAGATCTTCTTCTCCTTCACCTCCAACAACAAGAGCACAATATCCTCCCTCCTTAGTGGCAACATGACATCGAATGGGTGGTGGAAGTAGTCAAAACCCTAGAAAACTAGGGTTGTGAGGTTGAGGAAGGTGGAAATGGAATGGAAGTGGGTGAGAGATCTTGTATTCACTAAGGAAGGTAGAAGTGAATACTATTGGTGTGTAACATCATGCTACAACATCCACCTAGGTATATATAGCTGATAAGGAAGCACTAGGTTAAGTGGGGGGAAAATGGGTAGAGTAGTGCAGAAACTATACTAGGGTTGTTGGCCACCACGACCATTTTGGTCACCACAGACGTGGTTCATGAGGTGAACGTGGTCACGGTGGATGGGCACAAGCGTGTTGGAAGTGTATATAATGTCAGGTTTGAGGGTGGTTTTTGGAAGGCTAGTAGCACGGCCATGGTGGAGATGATGTGCCACGACTATTTTACTGGATAGGACCATGGTAGACGAGTTGATGTAGCATCTTGAACTTGGATTTTTACTATGAGGTGGGGCATTTTCTCCACGGTCGTAGCAAAGTACCACAACCTATTTTGAGGTCCCACCTGTGCTTTTTGTCTCCAAAGTCCTTCAATCAGCTGCTCTTTTCCTTGAATGTATTTTTGACCATCTATGGGAGGTTGGGAGATGATCTAGGACTCATCCTGGGGTGTAGAAACCCAAGGATCCTCCCTTCTTCCTCCTCTTCATCCAATACATGGTTCAAAAACTTGAAAAACACACAAAGAGCAGCCATAAGAAAATTTGATATGAAACCACTTATTAGGGGAATTGATTTGCAATCTAGCATGTCTATATGTGATTGAGATGCAAAAAGACACAAAACAAATCCCTAAAATAGGGCTACATCAGGAAGCCACCCTCACCCATCTATGGATGAGTTGTGAAGGTACCATGCAAGTTTTGAAGGCTTTGTGTAGGCACCATATACATTCAAAATCACATCTACTCTAGGAACAAAAGATCGATTATCTTATGGCAACTTTCTACCAGGTGACATGTATGCCTCGAGAAAGATGGATCTTCTAGTATCCCATTATTACTGGGTGAAAACCAACTAACATTATTGTATAACAACTCATCCTATTAGGAGCATATTTCTATAAACATAGTTTAACATTCTTCATTTGTTTGACTTACGACAAGAATGATTTCTCATATGTATATGTGATTCCCTTTTTGTTGGTGGTGGAACACAAACAATGGAACCTCATAAACAATAAAAATAATATTCTACTTATACAAATGAACAAAATTGTATTCAATAATGCATAATAGAGTATTCATAATAACAATCTAGATTTACAAAAGCTAGAATACTATCTTAGGTTGTGAATTTGTTCTGACTATACCATAAGAAATAATACACACTTACAACTTACATTTTAATAATATTTTTCTCCCTAATAAGACCAAGCCATGTATCCATCATAGGGTTGTTCACATTGAAGATTGTTTATGAAAATGCATTCCTTACTCAAAAATCTAAAGTTGGTCTACAACAAGAAGGGACAAGTGCTATCTGTTAGTATGTATGCCAAGAGAGTCAACATATGATGATTGTAATGGCATAATTTGTAAATGATTTGATTAATAATAAAGGAAATATTCCAAAAAAAATTATTTTATGTACTTATGAGATAATGATGTAACATAATAAATGTCTAAAAAATAATATTACTCAATTACATATGTCTTCGGGTTGATGACATGAACAATGATATCTATGGATTCCAAGAGTATATATGTCACGTTATGTCCCTAGTCGAATGTTTTTTTAGAAGGCTGATAGAAAATAATAACACATAAGACTAGAGTGTATGTTGGTTGATGATAAAATCTCATCAATCATGATATGTTATATCAAACCAAACACATAGATACTTGTTAGAGAACAATGTATCATACAAACCCACCATAAGAGTGATACATGGAAACTATGAGAGGTAGTCAAGATCATCTCATATAGTATTGGTAGTGATTGTGGTTTTTAGACTTGAAGTCACTACACTCATCACATGTTGTTTAATGTAGTTTGACATCATCCACCATGACCTTGAATAAGGGTTGCCATAAAGGTGATTGTTGGGCGCATTGTGGCACATGAGGATGAATGTGAGTGATGTAAATGGGATTTTCCCCTCCTATAGGAGTATGATATCTTGGCCACTTGATGAGAGAGATTGAGAAATGCATGGCCATGCACATGTGAGTCAATATGTTATATTGAGCTCACATATATCTCAGACAGTCTACTCTAGTTCAAGGAATAGAGATTGAATGTTGAAGAGGATGAAGATTCCATGCCTCGAGTTCAATATAGATATCAGTGACAAAGGATCTATACAAACACTGTAACACCAATCACAAATTGTATGTTGAAGTTGTTACCCAACTTTCCAATTACTTGGGTAACAAAGATGTGTTGCTAGATACCGCTAATTTCTTATGATGTCATAAACTAGTTATGGACATTCACTACCAATGTAACTTGGAACCTATAGGGTCACACACATATGATACACTTGGAATAGGAGTTTGTTCATGAATGATATTTAACTTGATTACAAAAGTTTTTAGATATTCAATTTAAACAACAATTGACTGACTGAACTCTGAAAAGACCGGTTCAAGTGTTGAACTGATCAGTTGCAGTGTCAAGTTGATTGAAAATTGCATTGAATGAATGTTGGATGAACTAGGGCATGAACCGACCGGTTCAGTGAGTGAACCAATTGGCTCAAGGCTATCAAATGCCGGTTCATGTGCTGAACCTACTCATTTACGGATCAATTCAATTGAATCAAGGATTGGTGTTGATGTCATGCTATGCATTAATTGGATATTAATTGCCAATGCAATCATGATTGGGATATAGGATGAAATGACTGGTTCAAGGGTTGAACTAATCGATTCACATGCCAACCGATCAATTCAACTATAAACTGATCATTTTGCGACTCACAGGATGTGAAAATTCATGAAATCCTCTACCATTCGATTCCAACATAGACAAGGAACCTTGACCATAGCCCTCCTATAAACAGAGGGTAGTGGGGGGTTCCCAAACACAAAATCAATTGCTCTGACAATTGTTGTCTTCTCTGGTTGTGGTAACTAAGAGAACCAGAGAAAGTCCTACTCGATAAAGGGAGGGATACCAAGAGAGAACAATTGTGGGAGAGTAAGTTGGTGATAGTACACCAATTAGAAGGGGACAAATCCTTCCAATTTGTTCATATAGAATGACATGAGTTCTCGGTGGTCTGTCAGGACTACTATAGAGGCAAGGAGGTTGCTACCTGTTGCTAGGAGGACAACATCAAGCTAATGTTTGTGGTGATCAACCAGGAGCTACTGCATACACTGTCCAAGTGTGACTTGAAGAAAAGCGCAAACTACATCAAGGAAGTTATCACTAGACTTGCTCTAGGACCAGGTATTACCTCGAAACCATCCTTCCCGTCATATAGTTTTTGACATGATCTACTGTTATAAGGGGAATATGGCAGTTAATTTTTTTTCCGCTGCCTGTTCTTCTGCCATATTTCCCTACAGTTGTGTCAGAGCCATGTTGATTTACTATATTATGGGGTAATAGATATGATTATATTTTTTGTTATTTATTTATTGCTTAGAATGCAAATAATTAAACTAATTAATGTGCATATTCGATTAAATATCATGTACAATCCCAAAATTATATATATATATATATATATATATATATATATATATATATATATATATATAATATACATATACACACACATGCACACACACACACACACACACTGATATATATATATATATATATATATGTATATATATAAATATAAATATATATATATATAGATGTATATGTGTGTATGTATATATATATATATATATATATATATATGTATATATAGGTATATATATATATGTTTATGTATGTATATGTATATATATATATATATATGTATATGTATATATATATATATATATACACATGTATATATATGTATATGTATATGTATATGTATATGTATATATATGTATATGTATATGTATATATATATATATATGCATATATAAATATATATATGTATATATATGTATATGTATATATATGTATATATATATGTATATGTATATATATGTATATATATAAATATATATATATATAAATAAATATATATATAAATATATAAATATAAATATAAATATAAATATATAAATATAAATATAAATAAATATATATACATAAATATAAATAAATAAATATATAAATATATATAAATATATATAGCCCATCTTTATTGTCCGCGCGGGTAGCTACCTGCCCACCCTTCTGACCACTTTTTTTCAAACAAAAAATTCGTAATTGTAGAGCACTATTTTGTCTAGCTCTCCAAAAAAGTTTAGCCAAAAATAATATCATTTGCCCCTCCAAAATCAAAAAAACCCGTCCTTATATATATCTGTTGTATATTTTGTACAGAGTTACTTTTTTGACACCATAGTTACTTTTTTTACAGCAGAGTTACTTTGTTAGCCAGGAGAGTTACTTTTTTGGCTGCAGGGTAGCGAAAATCCAGGCTACCCGCACAGGGAATGAATGAACGCCCATATATATATATATATATATATATATATATATATATATATATATATATATATATATATATATATATATATATATATATATATATGTATATATATATAATATATATATGGGATTAAGAGAGGAAGATTTCTCCCCCCCTCCCATGCCCGTGGCGGAGGCCGAACGCCCGGGAGGGTGGTAAATCAAGGCGGCAACTGGGATTCGAACCCGAGTCTCTTCATGAGGAGACACCGTGCTTGACCACTTGAGCCACTCTTTGTTGGCTATATATATATATATATATATATATATATATATATATATATATATATATATATATATATATTCCGAAAAGGAGTGGCTCAAGTGATCAAGCACGATGTCTCCTCATGAAGGGAAATGAGTACAAATCCTAGTTGTCGCTTAATTTACCACCTTCTCGGATGTTTGGCCTCCGCCATGGGCGTGGGAGGGGGGAATCTTTCTCTCTTAATCCCATATACATATGTATGTATATATGTATATATATGTGTGTGTGATTATGTATGTATTTACACACACACACACACACATATATATATATATATATATATATATATATATATATATATATATATATATATATATATATATAGTCAGGCTAGAATACACTCGAGTGTATCCGGAGCGGAATACACTCAAGTAGATTTTCATGATGCAATATTTTTTTTGAAAATATAATCCATTGATCTTTTAGACATCTTGTCAACAAATCATATATAGAATTTGAGCCCATTTGGATATGTATAACTCATGTTATGAAGACCACAAAAATTATACATTTAAAATTAGTTTTGTGCGTTGATTTTGTTGTCCTTGGATGAGTGACTTACACTCATCCAAATGAACTCAAAATTTGTATGTTGCCTAATTATAGTATGAAAATGAAGATTAATAGTTTACATTTTGAAAAAAAAATAGTCTTTTTTTGAAAGTAAAAAAAAAATAGTCTTGATATGCAAATACCACTTGAGTCGTAGTGTGTGATCCATACACTCGAGTGTATTCTAGCCCGACTCTCTCTCTCTCTTTCTCTCTCTCTCTCTCTCTCTCTCTCTCTCTATATATATATATATATATATATATATATATATATAGAGAGAGAGAGAGAAAGAGTCAGGCTAGAATACACTTGAGTGTATCCGGAGCGGAATACACAAGTAGTTTTCCATGATGCAATATTTTTTTTAAATATAATCCATTGATCTTCTTAAAAATCATGTGAATAGCTCATATATAAAATTTTAGCCCATTTGAACATTCATAGGTCATGTTATGAAGACCACAAAAATTTTGCATTTCAAATTAGTTTTGTGTGTCGAATTGTTTGCCCTCTGATGAGTGACTTATACTCATCCAAATGAGCTCAAAATTTGTATGTAGCCTAATTATAATATGACAATTAAGATCAATGGTTTACATTTTGCAAAAAAATAATATTTTTATGAAAACACCACTTGAGTGTAGCGTGCGATCAGTACACTCGAGTGTATTCTAGCCTGACTCTCTCTCTCGCTCTCTAGCTCTCTCTCTCTCTCTCTATATATATATATATATATATATACATATATATATATATGCAATTAACACATGTCACCCTAAAATATGGTTTTGATGATAGATGTGTAGCGTGGTTATGGCCAGTAACCCTAGACATATGTTCATGGTGGTTTTTTTACTGTTTTATCTCAATTTGCATACTGATCCTTCACCTTCTCTTCTTATTATAAAAGTATTATTCTTTCCTACCTATGCTCCCCTTAAATGTAACTCAAGGTTTCTCGATCATCATGTAATAAGTAATAGAATTAGTATAATTTAATTATTATTATGACAAAGAAGATGCTCAACGTTAGACAAATGACTGTCTCAAACTCAAGCCGATCGACTAGAGGACTGACAATAGGAGGAGTCGAACCGATCAACTTGTGGACACAACCGATCAACTAGAGGATCCATAAGATGGTGGAATTGAGACTAAATGACCGAGGAGATGATCGACCGACCGACTAGGAGATGAGCTGATCGGTTTAAGGGTTGAACCGATCAACCCAAATTGGCAAGCACAAATCTTCATCAACAATAGGTTTCTGCATATGATGTAGATAGGTGGTGGTATTTCCTTGTGGCTCCAAGTAATTACAATAGTATGGCCATAAACATCACTTATATTTGTGATTCCATATTTTTGTTTGTGGGATATAGAACACATACTATACATACTATAAGTATGTGGTGATTGAATATGTATATGTATTTATGAATAAAACTCCCTCAATAACATATTAAGTCTAAGATGCTTTCCATTAGGAACACACATGAAAAGCTTGATCGACTATGTGTGGGCACGTCAAGCATGGTGCACTATCCATCTTGTGGAAGTGTGATGGTAGTAATGTGGTGGTCCTGCCAAGCGGGGTGCATGACTATCATGTTGGATTTTGCGTCTGGCTTAACTAGGTGACCTTCATGAGATTAAGAACCTAGAAGCATGCATATGACTATGGAAAAGAGTCAGATATATTATCTATGCAAGAATTGTATAACTTGCAATTGGAAAATGTTGCCTACCTTAATAATTGATTATGGATGCTGGTGTTGGCCTAGTAATAATTCAATTGTTTTGGATCTTGGCTCACTAGAAGGTTGTACGATGCAATATTTCAAATTGATATGCGAGGGCTATCAATTTGAATAAAATAATGGGAGTGATAGTTCATTGAAAGCCTAATTAAATATCATCAAATTTATTTAAATCAAATCAAATAAAAAATGTTTTGACAAAATGCAAATTTTCTCTTGTAGAACCAAATGATAATCAAATCATCATTGCGATCAGTCCTTAGGAAGGACAAATTTAACAGAACAAATTTCCCTGACTAGTTTTGGACTTTGAGAAGGGTTCTCAATGATGAGAATAAGCTCTATGTGCTACATAAACTAGTGCCAGAAATACCTACTCCTGTTGTGCCTAGGGATGAGGTGGATGCTTACTGGTAGCATGCCGATGATGCCTTGAACATAAAGTACCTTATACTAAGCTACATGAACAATGAGTTGCATGAGAAATGTGAATACATGGGGATACTTGAGAATGTAACACATCTTAACAATGTGAACAATAACCATACAAAGAAAGAAAGGTACTTGAACGTGCACTTTGAGTGTAAGATGACAGAGGGAGATATAGAAGAGACATATGTGCTAAATATGCTTGGACATATGGAACATCTAGAAGAGCTAGGATTCTTTTTGAGCCAAAAGTTGGCCATAGATATGATTCTAGAATCATTGCCTGAATCATATAGCCATTTTATTGAGTGTTACCACTTGAATAATATGGCCACACCATTGTCAGATTTGCTTGGAATGCTGATTAAATGCTAAAGAAAGAATGAAGAAGGAAAAATCCATGGTGATGATCAATGGAATAAAGTCTAAGGATGAAAGCAAGTCCATGAAGAGTTTGAGGCTAAGCATAAAATTCAAATCTTCAATACTCAAGATAAGGAGAAAGAAAAGTATACGAGGAATTTGTCCTCTGTACTTGAAGGTATTTAGGAAGAAGAATAAGGGGATAGAGATCTCCACTTAAGGTATATATGTGTCACGAAACTAGAATCCCAATCCCATGAACCAAATGAATATCAAAGACAACATTCGGAAGCGTGAAATGCTTAGCATACATGAACACATAACAAGGTAAGAGCGCCAATCATAGTCTCAACATTCAACAAGATTTATTAAACAACATTATTTATTACAAGATTTTAGTTACATATTCAAGAGTAGAATTTTACAAGTATGTCCATGAATACTAGGGATCTACAACAAAAACACCTGACATAGCTGACCAATCCCATCAACTGCTATCCATCTCTGAACCTAAAAACAATATACAAGAAATAGGTCAACAGATGAGTTGTTGATTACATGGCTAAAAGATACATATACATAAGCTTTGCATAATTTTAAAAGAGAGAAAAAGAGTATTTGTGCAACAATAAACATGTTAACTATTTAGAAAAAAATGAGAATCCATATTTTATATCATTTTACTCCGTTATACCAAAAATATCATGTATTCATGACCAACTTCCCATTGGAAGGGTCCGTAAGGGTACTCAAGATTAGCTAATACTTTTATACATCAAGGACCTTAAGGCCATCACCAAGAGATAACCCCATTTCAACAATTCTATAATGGATTTTTGTATATATATGTTTTCACGTTATAAAATGATGAGACAAGACAAGCATCGAGTACAATACTAGAGTAATACATGGCAATATTTGAGCAAGTAAACAAGCATACATATGTACCACATTTCAAACAAGAAAGCCATAGTCATATACTTATAAAGCCCATACTTGATTCATAGATTCACAACTTGACTTACTTATGCTTGACCATCTAGCCACAAGCAACACTTGATTAAGCACATGATTACATACATTAGATTTTTATCATTTACCCTAATTAGATTCATTTTAGGATTTTTGGCCAAGTTAGGTTCAATGTTGCTTATTAGTGCATTTTTTGGTATTTTACTAATCTAGAGGTCAACATAAATGTGGGGTTCAAGATTCATGTCATTCTGAGGTTTCATATGGACATTACAAGATTTGTGTCAATTATGTACATAACTAGGTCATAATACTAGCAATAGGGCAATAAGGGCCATTGCTTGTCTAGTCAGGACGTTTAAGCATAAGATGTGATTTGGATCAGCAAGGTAGGGACATAAAGATCATATTCAAATATAGGTGGATGTCCCCAAGGGTCAAGTCACCAAAGGATTCCACCTTGTCAACCTACACTCTGAAAGCCAACATATAAGACATAGGTCACAAGGTCCCAACATATGGATTAGACGGGACATCAATGCCAAGGGTATCATAAAGGATATCTCCATTTCTATTTTACGAGGGTAAGACATGTGATAAAGATCCACATCAAGAAATCAAGCATGAGAGCATCAATCAAGTCACATATGTCACATAAGAGGGAAATCAAGGGTGAAATAGGGCTAAACACATCATATGAACCAAAAGAGGTTGGGCTTAGTCATTTTGGTCTCAAAAAATCATTATGGTACTGATTTCAAAGAACCATTAGAGTTGAAAGCATCAAAAGGGTATAGGACCTCCTTTGTTCAAAATTCAACATAAATCATCATAAGGGTCTCACATTCAGGCATTTCTAACCATACAAACACACATAGCAAAAAGGGACTTAGGGGATAATATTAGAGTCATGAGGTGTGACATATCTTCCTGATTTTGAAGTATAATAGCATTACCCCATATTAGGTGTCATGATTATCAAATTAGGACAAAATATATCATTAAGGTCTAAAACAAGGCATAGATGTACAATTAGAGTCTTTGAGGGGCCATAGGGGTCATTAGGACCCACTTGTAGATAAAAGATGCACAAATGTACTGATTTTATGATTAAGAGGATGAAAGTTCATCAAATTTCCAAGATTGATTATACTAGTTCATTAAATGTAGTCAACATGACTAAAGTTGTCATTTTCAAGAAATCATAAGAACAAACGTTGGAATTATGATCAGGAATCATGACCATTTTGTAGATCTTGTTGAATTTATAAATTTGATATATAGGTTTTCCCAATTTGGCCTTAGGAGTTGGGAGATATGCATTTTAGAATATGTGCATTGGAACTATAGAAGAGGGTGGTTTACAGAGTTACATTTCATTTATGTTGCACGTCTTCCCATTGGATGTGGATCCAGCGGCCACATCCTCCACTCTCAGCCCCATGGTTCTAGGTCACTCGAATTCCTTTCTCATCACAGTGGTGCAGTTGGGAGAGGTCAGATACCACTGGTGACCACCGTCTTACCCTACCTCATCACTCGCCGACGTCCATGTGGCAACATCCCATTGCTCTTCATTGGTTTGCCTTGACCACCACAGTTGGACCACCATGGTTCTCTGATGCCATCATGGCTGTTGATAGGCCCCTACCACTAGATATGACCATCGCTGCTCATCGTCTCGTGCTCCATCTGCTCGAAGCAGTGACTTTGGCCATGGCAGCGTCCCTCATCGAAAATTGTCGACGCGGGGATCCTGTGGGTTAGCGCCTATGCCGAGCGGCCATCCAAGCCAACCAAGATGCTACGAGGCCAACCCACCCTTCATCTCTCCTAAAGGAAGGCCAGAGCATGGCTCCATTGAGGGGTCGAGGCAGCGGTGCCACTACACTCAGTCGACGATGGGGATGGTGGTTGGAGGTGCGATGAGTGTGGAGCATAGGGGAAAACGTGGAAAGCAAGACAGGGGAAGCAAAGGAATGAGAAAGAGTGAGAAAAGTGACTCAAAAGAAGGCCAAAGTGGCTGGAGTAGGGCGTCTGTGACATGGAGTTGAGATGTTGGAGTTTGTACAAAGGAGACGACTGTGTCGTTGGATCTTCGCGGCCCCACGATCCAACGGACTAGAAGAAGGCTCGAATTAGGATTAGGGAGAAAAGCAAATGTGTCTAGGCCACACGTTGCGCTTGGGCCCTGGAGGGCCTACCCAGCAAGGACACAAGGTAGCAGTTGAAGTAAAAACAAGGTTTAAAGGAAGCCAAATTGATAATTCATAACTTGAGCCACAAAGGTCCGATCAAGGTGATTTTTTCACTGTTGGCTTTGTAATTGAGAGCACTACAACATGGAATATATTATAAATCTAATAGATCATAGAGTTGAGGTTCAAAATAAGATGCAAGAAGGGATCATGATAAAGCATGATACTTAGTCCAATTTGTCAAATTAGAGCCACCTATCAAGAGGTTTGTACTCGAAGTGGTCAAATCGGGTCATAAATACACTCAAGTATTGTTATTAAAATTAAATTGAGTGAATCACCATCATCATTGTCATCTTAGGTTATCTAGGATACTTACTAGCCTAACCTTTATCATGGCCCTAGACAATTCTAGAGACTACAAATATCATCTAAACACTCTCATCTAGACTTGATGTTACATCTCTTTCTCTTAGATTACATGGACACTCACTGCCTTTCTGTGTGTGGTAACATTTTCATATGTACATGTACTAATACTTGAAATAGGTTTTCTCCAATGTTGAAACAGGCGATGAAAACCATTCAAATAAAACAAAAACCAAAACAAGTTACCACATTCGACTTTGTCATTAGTAAACACACACTCTAGTCTTATGTATTACTATTGTCTATTTTGCTTCCATAGTAATATCTGAGTAGGGACATAACAAGAATGCATGTACTCTTATCATACATATGATCTCATTGTTCAGGATTTCAACCTGGAGACTTATGTCATCGAGTAACATCATTCTTTAGACACCTACCATATATGTCTCATCATATCATGATTGGTACAATCATAATAGACACAATTACCTTTATAATTATCAAATCAAGTATACCATGCCCCATTACAATCATCATATGATTGGATCTATGGGCATACATACAAACAAACTCCCACCGGCACTTAGAGCTAATCACTTAAGAATGTTATTCCAAGTGATCTTCAGCATGTCCATCATGTTTCTTCTACACAAGCGCTTTTATAACGGGTTAGCAATGTTTGCTTCTAGTCGCTATTTTGCAAGTTTTTACATCTTTTTGTATGACTTCTCACATGATATGGAATTGTAGTAGTATGCTATCTGAGATTCCTTTGCCTAACCAGTAGCTCCATTGTTGTCACAAATATTTCTATTATTTCATCAATGATTGTAACCTCCCACATGTTCATCTATGTGAACTTCTATATCCATAAAGTGTCCACTGTTGTGTTCATAACACCAAGATACTCAACTTCAATTATATAATTAGCAATTGTCTCTGGCTCGAAACTCTTCTAGCTTATAGTTCTATTTTAAGGTCAAACACAAATATAGATTATGATAGTAAATTTTCTTTTGTCATTTTAAAAGCTTGCATCAGTGTAACCCTTTACACCCAACTCTTCCTTATTACCACAACCAAGAAACTAATCCTTTTAGTGATTCTCAAGTATTAAGGATGTTCTTTATGGTAATCTAGTGATCTTCACTAGGATCTAACAGATATCCTCTAGTCATTTCCAATACATACAAAACAATAGGATGAGTACATAGCATTGCATACATGATAGATCCAATTGTTAATGCATATGGCATCTTACTCATGTTTTCCTGATCTTCACAAGAATTGGGACACTAGGATTTTAAGAGATTAATCCCATGGAACATGGATAGAATTTCTCTCATTGAGTTGTGCATGATGAACCCCTTCAACATCTTGCCAATGTGTGTGCTGTTACTTAGATCAAGAAGCTCTCTAGATCTATCTCTATATATCTTGATTCCTATCATATAGGATGCTTCTCCTAAACCCTTCATAGGGAAGGAACTTTCTTGCCATGTTATTATATATGTAGGATAAGTATGTTATTCTCCATCATTATGTGGAATATAAATATGATCCCGCTCACTTTTTTTAATCATATGTGGCATCTTCATTTTAACTAAAGTCAAACTCTTTGACTATCATGTCAAATGGAAGATCCCAGCTCCAAGATGCTTGCTTCAATCCATAGATTGACCTTTGTAGCTTATAGACTTCATTTGCAATAATTAGATTTATAAAACCTTTTTGGTTGTGTCACACACACACCCTCTACTATATTCATGTTAAGAAATGTGATTTTAACATCCATTTTTCCAAATCTCATAGTCATACTAAGTTGCAATTATAAGTATGATCCTAATGGATTTAACCAGGGAAACTGGTGAAAATATTTTATCATATTAAACACTTTGAACTAGTTTGAAACTCTTATCAACCAATTTTCTCTTATAGGTTTGTACATTATCATCCATGTCAGTCTTCTTCTTGAAGACTCAATTCCACCCTATGCGTTTTACCCCTTCATGTGGATCCACCAAGGTCATACCTTGTTGGTGTACATGAAATCCATCTTTCATCCCTTGGCCTCCATTTCTTAGTTTCTTGTCTCTCAATATCTTCTAGGTACATCATCTATGACCAACTCACTACCTTTTTGAGTTATAAGATATCATAATCTTTCAAGCTCAAGGTATGTCCTGTTAGATCTATGGAATTTTGTGTTACATAAGGAACTTGAGATTCCACAACAATTTGTGATTCTACTTGTTCCTGTTGTACCTCTTTAGGTTCAATGTTTTCTTGTTTCTCTCGAACTTTTTGAGTTCTAGTTTTCTCCCAGTGATTCCTTTAAAATTGAATTCCCTTTAGGATACTGCCATCCTAACAACAAACATTTTTTTGTCGGATTGGAATATAAAACTAGTATTCAACAAAATAACATTAATGTGATTTGTGGATAAAACTTTTCAAGAAACTATTTTATTATATAAGCTTTCATTCCTAATCCATATAAAAGCATATCAGGACATTTCCCATGCCATCTATCATATGGTGTGTTTTGAACCACTTAAGATGGTACATTGTTTAGTGTAAAGCATGTGCCAAAAGGAAATTGGAAGATCAGCTAAATTTATTGATGATCGCACCATGACAAGTAAGGTGTAGTTCATTGTTTCTGATACACTTTATTGTGTTTTAGGTGGAGTTCATTGTGACACACAATCACTGTCTCCCAAAAGGTCCTTAAACCCTTTGTTCAAAATATTTTCCACATTGATCACATCAAAGTGTTTTAATACTTATGCCAAGTTGGATATGTACTTCATTCATGATCTCCTTGAACACTTCAAGATATTGAGACCTACATTTCATTATAAACATACTACCATATCTACTTAGATCATCGGTAAATATAATTAGGCACTAGTATCCACCTCTATCATTTATTCTAAAATGTATACATACATCAATATGTATAAGCCCTGATAGAATACTCGCTCTCTCACTATTTATAATGAAAGGAGATTTTGACATATTGCTCAAAAAATGATATTTGCATGTCTCTATTGGTTCAATAACCAAAAGAGTCTAGAAAACCATCATTATGCATTCTAGAAATGCATTTCTCATTTATGTGCTCTAGATGACAATGTTATAGGTATTCATTGTTTGAGTCATCAAGTCATTCAATGTATGTGTAATACATATTTGTCTCTACAAATATCAAGTATATATTTTGAGACATAGGGCACTGCCAAATAAGATCTTATCAAAACATCAAATATTTATAATATTCTTATCCATATAATATACATGATGTTTTCATTAATGGCAGGTACATAATAGCAATTCATTAATTCTATTACATGCCCATCAGGCTGAATGATAGATTCCAACTATAGTGGCAGCAACTCTTGCTCCATGCAGTTCTAGCTTACTTCTTCTAAGAACCTAAAGTGGAGATCTCTATCTCCTAATTCTTCCTAAAATCATAAATATAAAGAGGATAATTCCTTTTCAAATGTCCAGGATGGTGACAGTGGTGGCACTTTCCTTCCTTATTCACTCCTCCCTTAGCTTTTAGTGAAGAAAACTTTGGTTTCTAGCTAGATGTAGAACTCTTGTTAGCTTTGCCTCTACCCTTGAACTTCCCTCTACTGATCATCATCACAAATTTGGGTTTTTCCTTCTTCATTTGTGCTTCATCTATCCTCAACATGCTAAGTAATTCTGACAATGACTTGTCAAAGTCATTCATGTTGTAGTTCCTCACAAACTAGTTGTATGATTCTGGAAGTGACTGTAGAATCACATCTGTAGCCAACTCTTGACCCAAGGGAAATCTCAGTCTAGCAAGGTTATCCACATACCCAATCAACTTGAGTACATGAGGATCTACTGGATCTCCTTCAACCATATTGCATTTGAACAACACCTTTGAGACATCATATCACTCTTGTCTTGTATGATATTGGTACATGTTCTTAAGATGTGTTACCATCTCAATAACATCCATGTTCTCATGTTGTCTCTACAACTCATAGTTCATTGAGCATAGCATCAGGAACTTGACATCCATGGCATCTTCAGAGTTCTTCCAGTAGACATCCCTATCAGCCTTAGGTGTGGTGGGAGCAGGTTCATCTGGCTCTGGTGTCTCCAGAACATAGATCTTGCAATCTTGAGTGAGAACAATTCTGAACGTCCTAAATTAGCAGTGGAAGTTATTCCCATTCAGCTTGTCCTTCTCAAGGACTGGTCCCAAAGAAAACATGTTTGTATTTTCCCTTAGATTCTACAAAAGAAAATGTGCAACTTTTATTAAAAGACTTTTGATTTGATTTGATTCGATAAGTTTGATGATATTAATAAGGCTTTTAATTTATTATCGCTCCCACTCATTTGTTCAAATTGATAGCTCTCACTGCCCATTCGGAATTGCAGCATACAACCTTCAAGTGAGCCAGCATCCAATAAGTTGTTACCCAGCCAACACCAGCATCCATAACCAATTATTAAGGTAGGCAACATTTTCCAATTTCATCTCATAAAATTCTTGGATAGATGGTATGTACAAATCTTTGCCATACTCCATTTGTATACTTCTAGGCACTTAATCCCATTAAGGTCACCTAGTTAAGCCTGACCCAAAAGCCAACATGATAGAATATGCACCCTGCTTTGGTAGACCCACGTATCTACCATCACGCTTCCGCGAGATAGATGGTGCACCACACTTTGGCGTAACCTACGCTTGGTCAATCAAGATTTTCATGTGTGTCATTTATGGAAAGCATATTAGACTTAAAATTTGTTAAGGGATCTTATATATAAGTACATATACATATCCAATCACCACATACTTATAATATGTATCATATACATGCTATATCCACAAAAGAAACATGCAATCAAAAAAACATATGAGCGATGGTTATGGCCATACTAATGCAATGTTTTGGAGCTATAAAGAATTGTTACCACCTAAGGTCCACATCATATGTAGCAACCTATATTTGGAAAACTTGTCTTGGCCCAACCGGTCGTCTGAACCCTTTAGTTGACCGGTTGGCCTTCAAGTTGGTCGATTGGCTTCCTCTGGTCTGTTGGTATCCTCGATCCTCTAGTCAATCAAATCGACTCATAAAGAACATCTTCTTTTTCCAAAATAGAAATTGAAACTATTCTATTCCATATTACATTGTAAAAGGGAAAACTTCAATCTACATTTGAGGGGAATATAGGAAAGAAGAGCTTTAACTTACATATGGAAAGGAGGGTAGAAGCTTGGTATGAAAACTGAGTAACAACATGAAAGAAAACCAAACAACTCTGAACACACATCCACGGGAGTTTTAGCCATAACAACTGATACATCCACCATCTATATATATATATATATATATATATATATATATATATATATATATATATATATATATATGTGTGTGTGTGTGTGTGTGTGTGTGTGTGTGTGTGTGTTGGGGGGGATCATATGTGGTATTTAATTGGATATGCATATTAATCATTTTAGTATCCACAGAGTATGCAATAAAATAAATCCAATTATATCAGTTTAAATCTAGATACACTGTAAATTGACGTGGCTCTAATACCACTGTTGTGGAATAGGGACGATAGAGAAGGCAATAGAAACAAAAAAAATTTCCATATTCCTTGATCAGGGAATCACGTCCACAATGATGTATCTAGGCTAGAACGGTAGCAATAGATATACCTAGTCTTAGAGCAAGTTTAGCCACTATCCTTACAGCAGTGTACTTCTTTTACAAGAAGCACCTAAACAGTTATCAGTGGTGGCCTCCTAGTGTAGCACCATGGACGGCGGTTGACGACGTCCTCATATCATGGTGGCAATGACCTCCACGCCTCTACATAGTCTAGGCGTACCATTGGGAACTCCACATTGTGCTACCAGAACTAAGGGGAAGGAGTTGTCTCTTTGAATGTTAACATGCTAGCATTGACTTGCTCTTCCTTATTGCCTCTCCCTTTTATGGGTAAGACTTGCTCAGGCTTTCACGTTACCGCAACTTTAATAGGATAATAATTGTCATATCTTATTGTTGTGTCTTCTGAAAGCCTTGACTACATCTCTATTTATGGAGGGTTGGGGTTAGGATTTCTAGATCAACTAGGAGTCAAAGAGACAGATTTCCATATATTTCTTGGTACTGCAAATCACAAAATTGTCGGTTCATTTTTGAATTAGTTGATTCACACCCTAAACTAGGCAGATCACTTTTGAACCAATCAGTTCATATGTGAAATGATCGATTCAACACTTGAATTGGTTGATTCACTATATTTCATATTCGCAAACATATTGGCTTTCAATGTGATGATTAATGAACCAACATGAAATCAAAATCAATCCTTGATCAAATATTATTGATCACTAAATTGGGTGATTTGCAATGTGAACCAGTCCTTTCACATTTTGATTGAATCGGTCGGTTCACTTTTGACTCGGGTGATTCATATTCTGAACCGGACGGTTCAAATTCTAGTTCATCCAATTTTCAGACAATGATGTTTAATTGAATACCTAAACTCTTAAGTAATCAAGTTAAACCATTTTCATGAGTAAACACCTTTTCCAAGTGCATCCTATATGTGTGACCATATAGGTCCAAAATTTGGTTGGCAGGGAATGTCCATAACCAACTTATGACATCACAAGCAATGAGTGATATCTAAAAACACATCATTGTTTCCAAGTAATTGGAAAATTGGAGAACAACTTCAACCTACAATTTGAGATCAGTGTTATAGTGATTGTACAGTTCCTTTTTCTCTATTATCCAGATTAAACTTGAAGCATGGAATCCTCATCCTCTCAAAGTTCAATCCATGTTCCTTGAACTAGAGAAGACCGTATCATCAATGTGAGCTCACATATCATATATTGGGTCACAAAAGTATGGCCATACATTTCTCAGTCTGGCTTATCAAGTGGCCAAGATATCAATATCTTGTAGGAGGAAAAATCCCATCTACATCACTCACACTCAATTCTCATGTCTCACAATGCACTCGAGCATCACTATTATGAAAATTATTATCCAAGGTCACATTGGATGATTTCAAAATACATCAAATGACATGTGATGAGTGTAGTGACTTCAGGTTTAAGAACAACAATCACACTATCACTATGAGAGTTTATTCTAACTACCATTCTATGGTATCCATGTATCACTCTCAAGTGGGTCTGTCAGATACAATGTTCTCTAACATGTACCTACATGTTTGACTTGATATCACATATCATAACTAATGAGACTCTATCATTAGTCAACACACACTCTAGTATTATGTATTACAACATTGTCTATTCAACTTCCACAGTAATAACCGAATAGGGACATAACAAGAATGCATGTACACTTATCATACATATGATCTCATTGTTCTGGTCCTCAACCTAAAGACATATGTCATCGAGTAACATCATTCTTTATACATATACCATAATTTTGTTATCATCTCATGATTGAATATACAAAATTACCTTTAAAATTATCAAATCAAGTATATAATGCCCCATGGTGTATCACCACAGACGCTGGCTGACAACGGCCTCCTAGTGTGTTGGAAATGGCCTTAAAACCTCTACGTAGTCCACGTGGACCACTGAGAATTCCCTATCGTTTGTGACACCTCGTCACACTAAACAAGATTACTCAAAATATAAAACATGGTCAACTACTAACTAATCACATAGTTAGAAAAGAGGAATAATTAAAACATATTTCAACATCACAAACATGTTCTGAAACATTAACACAAGGGTCCATACTTTCCATAAACTCATATACCATAACATGTATTTATATCTATATCTAGTGGCATTAGCCACATCCTGTATACAAAAGAGATATTCCACATGTATATGCCATATATATATATATATATATATATATATATATATATATATATATATATATATATATATATATATATATATATACTAGCACACTACTAGAAACTCATGTCAGTGCATGTATATCATATACAAAACACTTCTCATGCTCAGACCTCAGAGTACATAGATGACACTAAGATTCTACTACTATAACTAGAACTGGCCCACCTTCGACGTCTACTGATCACCAAGCTAATCCTCTTCAATAGCACGGTCCTGACCACGGCACCGTCAACCACCTAAAAATATATAGTGACCCACAAGGTGAGACCCATGTCCCAATGAGAGATATAACTATCCACAACGATTATTGATTACAACATATCATTTAATGGTAAACAAACTGAGCAGATTGAGTATTTAATAAGCAATTGAGAAGGTTGAATAATTCTAGCATACTAAATAAGTTCAGTAGTTAAGTAACTAAACAGTCATGCATAGCAGCATGTAGGTTCAACTAGATATATATATGAGAGCAAGTACAACTTATCATTTACTCATAATTAATCTCTCTATTTGCATTATATAACATTTAGCAGTGTAGGAGAACATGGTGAGGGTTAACATCCATTATGAATCGTATATAACCCTAATAGATTTACTTACACGGTTGTATTACATATTTTTTTATTATGCCCTAGGGAGTTTGAGTTGTACCAACCAAAGTCCAAGTGACCATTGTGAAGTCGAAATCAATTCCATACAAGATCTAGGAGAACCAGAATCATAAGATCTCAACTATTCCTGGTTGGTACTGGTCAAATGCAGTGACATATAGTCAAGCTAATAACACCTAGTTCATCCTTGGTACATGTCATGACACAAAATTTCGGTGTATTCAAAGCAAAACCCTACCACCTGAAGTACAGTCACAGCATACTCAGTCACATCATATATAACACGGTCTTAGTTGCTCTCAATAACCTTATGATTAGGATGTCAAGGATGTACACTCACTTGCACCCCACTTACTCATATGTGCTCTGAGTTTCCCTTAGGAATACTTGTTTCACCATCCAACAAGTTCTAACATTTGAATAGATCTATGGCACTGGGAACTACATGATTAGGGTTTCATTTGATTAGTTATGCCAATTGAGTGAATTGAGACTGCATCGTTCAAGTAGACATGCAAACCCTAATTCATTCTAGCAAGCATTGATATAAAAAAACTCCAGAACATATAAAATGTATGAGAGAAAGTTCCACATCACATTTTCACATGTTACTTATTTCATTTCCATCATGAGACTATACTTGTCATCATACCACCACATGATAGAATTTCTTATCACATTGTTCTAGGGTTCCAACCATTATCACATCATGAAGAGGATTATACCTCCTTCAAGGCTCAACCATGCCCAAAGGTCATTAAGACCATCACATCATTCCCTGCAATATTACCATTATCTTTTTATGCCTTAGGATAAGGCTCAACGGGTCAACACCACACATGTGGCATATAAGTTTAACATAGCAAGGAACTATTGTAAGACCCCAGACCATGCTTAATGGTTGAATATGTTTTATTACCTTAATTAAGTGCTTAAAACCTTAATATAACATGTTCATGTGCTTTCATATGATGTGACAAGATTAAGTTTCAAGTTTGGTCCAGTTAACATTGTTTGAGAAAGTTATGCAATTTTGTGCATGTTTTGGAATTTTCTGCAATTTACCCATATCTGAGGTTTATCTTGAAGTTTGTCACATTCTTTTTGTTCCTTACATGTTTTCATATCATGCTTGAGTTTTTTATGGCTTGGGGTGCCTTGGTGTGCCTTGGTTAGGTGGTGTTACCCATCTAGGGTTGAGTTAAGGTTTACCCTTCATAGATGAGCCACCTTGGGAGGCTATCAACCGATGGTTCCCCTAGATATGATTACAATCTATGGTCATCACTAGGTGGTACAAGCTATGTTTCTCCCTATAGGTCCTAGGTCTATGGCTATCTCTTTTGGGGGTCCCTTGATCTGATGGTTTGCTTGGAAGAGGGTGACAATCGATGGTTTTCACCCTTGTGACCTAGAACTTCATCAACCAATGGTCACCATGTGTGAAAACTGATGGCCACCCAGGGAGGGACAAGTTCTGGTGGCCCATAAGATTCCACAATCGATGGAGTTGTTGTTCATGGACATGATGTCCCTTGTCCATATACACTTAGCTAACATGTTAGGACACTTAGACCTTCTCTTCTCTCTCTCCCATAGCTATATAAACCTCCTACCTTCCATGCAAATGAACCTTTTGGACTCATTCCTCTTCCTTGCTATCTAGAGATTCTTCCTCCTTTCTCTAGTATATAGGAAGGTGACCAAGGGAGAACAAGGTGGCAGAGCTTCTTGAATGTGTTGTTAGAGCTTGGATCTACCCTTCCTTGGAGCTTGTGGAGCTTTTTTTGTTGTTCTTGACCTAAGCAAGTAAGCTAGCTCTCTTTTTCTTCGTTTTCTTTGTTGTTCTACCTCATTCATCTTTATTCTTGGTCATTTCAATGGTTTTCCATGGTGGTGGTTTCTCTATAGCTTATAGAATCCTTCCTTCTTGCTTCCTTGACCTAGGGTTTGCTCTTTTGCTTAGAGAGGAAGCTTGCTTGGCCGTGTGGAGAGCTAAGATAGGGTTTCCTTCCTCTTGTGCTCGAGTTACCTTGATATTTGGAGCTTTTTCCTCTCCCTATAGGTGAGTTATATAACTTTCCCCACGTTTATTTCTTACTTATAGCTCGCATGTGCTAGATCTTGCTCTAAAACTTAGTTCTAAGTAGTAAGAACCTACCTCTACCTAGGGTTTGAGCTTATATTCTTGTTTCTTGGGTGGTTTATCATCTTTGATGTGTTCTATGCATTGTGCACGACCTACCTAAGGTATAAGAATATTTGGGATGTACTTTCTTGGCAACCGATGGTTCTTGTTCCTCCTTGGACGATGGTTTTATTTGGAGTTTTTAAAGGGTGATTTCTACCTTCTATGGAACCTGATGGTGTGCCTTAGTATAACAACCAATGGTCTTGCTTTTTAGTGTTGTTTTGTTGGTTCCTTTAGATCAAATGATGGTTCTGACTTAGCTTCTATTTGGACTTTTTTATGCTCAACAAATGATGGTTTTGGTGCTTATTTAAGTGGTGAACTTGATGGTTTTCTTCCCCCTCACATCCGATGGTTTTTACTTGATGTTTGAAGCTTGTTTCACCACTTGTTGGCAAAAACTGATGGCTTCCCTAGGTCCAACACTCGATGGTCCCACTGGTTCATCAACCAATGGCCTCACTGGGTCGATGTTTCATCAACCAATGGTTGGACTAGGTCGATGGTTCAACAACCAATGGTTGGATTGGGTCGTTGGTTCATCAACCAATGGTTAGACTAGTTCGATAGTTCATCAACCAATGGTTGTATTGGGTCAATGGTTTATCAACCAATGGTTTTCATGGTTTCATAATGTCATAACTTGATGGTTTCATTAAGTATGTGGTTCAAGGTTTTACTAGTATTGCATACTATGGTTTTGTTTATCCAACATATGATGGTTTTAAGAGAAACTCGTGGCTTGAAGGGTTGGTTTTAAAGATGTAGAATCTTACAGTGAATTAATGTTGCTTTTACCCTTGCATGAATGTAAACTAATGGTCACTATAATGAGATAATGTATAATGCTAACTTAGCTTACTTTAATACACCAAACCCTAAAACAATAAAGTGGTGATAGTTGATTATACTTAATCTAGCTTGTTGAACTTAACCCAAATGTTATCCAATGATGGTGGTTGATCATATTTAACTCTTTTATGACTAATGTGGTTATAATCCTATAAAAAATTTAATGCAAGGTTATGATAAACATGTGTATCACAATTTTGGTGATGGATTGTTGAGCCTTTGATAAGGCATGAGAGAATAATGATGTTCTTGTATGTGTTTATGATATGATGGTCTTAATGACCTTTGGGAATTGTGTGATCCATTTAAGAGGTGTGACCCTCTTGCTTATGTGAAGGGGAATGGTTTCATGTAGTGATGTGACAAGATTCCTACCTCATATGTTTTATATCTTCTGAAGTTGTTATACCTTAACATTTTCTAGAGATGAATTAGGGTTTGAATGTCCACTTATATGATGTAGCCTTAATTCACCCAAACAACTTAACTAATCAAGTGGAACCGTAATCATGTAGTTTCCCTATGCCATAGATCCATTCTAGTGTCAGGACTTGCTAGATGGTGAAATAGGTATTTCTAAGGGAAACTCAGAGTGCATACTATTGAGTATGTGAGGTACAAGTGAGTGTGTGTCCTTGATATCTTGACCTCATGAGTTTGTTGGCTGACTAGGATCATGCCCGAGTGTGAGAATGGTTCTGGTCATATCTTGGTGTTATATATGATGTTTTGAGGACAATTTTGGTTGTACCTCATTGACAGGTTTTACCCTGGGGACTAGCACTGTGACTTGTACCAAGTCAGGCTAGGTGTTTTACAACTTGACTATATGTCATTGGTGGTAGTTTGACTTGTATGTCACTTTGGTGGACACTTGTACTGACCAGGTGGTTTGTAGAGAAGATGTTGGAGTCTGATTCTTCCTAGATCTTAAATGGCACTAATTTTGACTTAGCAGTGGTCAGTTGGATTTGGGTGGTATGACCCAAATCCTCAGGGCATTAATAAAATATGTAACACAGTTGTATAGCTTTATCTATTTAGGGTTAAACACACTTCACATTGGACGTTTACGCTTGTCTTGACCTTTTATGATGATAATTGCTTATGTTGCTATAGTACTCCTAAACTGTTCAGTTATCATACATGTTCTTCATGTTCTTGCTAATCACAAACATGCTCTGGTTATCTGCTATAGTTGTTGAATCTACTTAACATGTATAATTAGTTTAAATATTTCATTTAGCTGAATCTGCTCTTTTTGTTTAGTAATAGTTATTTGTGGTAACCATAAACATTAGCAAAGAGTTATATCTCTTGTTGGGATGTTGGTCTCACCTCATGGGTTTCCACACCTTTTTAGGCGGTCGATAGTGACATGGTAGAGATTGTGTCGTTGAGGAGGAGGATCTTGGATATTAGTGAGTATAAGGTTGTTTAGTTGCTTGTATCGTAGTAGAGTCCTATGTGTCATCCTTGTACTCTCAAGTCCCTTGAGGGTTGTGTTTTGTAGATGATGTATAGATTGACACATGTTTTTGGAAGTATGCATTGGTTGTATATATGTATGGCATGCACTTGTGAACATGTCCTTTTGTATACAGGTTGTAGCTAAGGCCAGTGGACAAAGATGTAAATACCTGGTATTGTGTATATGGTTATGCAAGTTTTATGGACCTTGTTGTAAATGTTTCCACTTGTGGTGGTTATTATGAATTAATTTTAATTTATTGTGTTTTCTAGAAATCTAGTGCTTAGTTGTTAATCACATTCTTTGGGTTTTGAGTTATCTCGTTTGGTGTGAATAGTGTGTCACACATGGTTGGTATTAGAGCTTTAGGATTGGTGAGTTTACAAGGACATAGGACTAGGGTTTGTGTTTGTTCTTGCATTGTCTGACATATCTGATCATAACTTCTGCCTATGTAGAATAAGAAGAAGAAGAAGAAGAAGAAAAAAAGATATGTTTGGAGAACATGAAGGACATGATGAGAGCAGTGTTGTTGCACTGGGAGGCAGTGCCAGGAGGTAGACCAGGGTAGAAGGGGTGCCTGAGATGCCTCCGTTTGACCCATCTGTGGTGTCCAATCCCACTTTTTAGTCTATGTTTGGGCAGTTCATGCCACGATGATGCATATGGTGGACAGGATGCTTGTACCCTAAGCAAGGGCAGTTGTTCCCAATATGGAATCCTAAGGTTCTGGGAAGACTTTTAAGAGGTTAAGGAGTGTGGGGTTGATAGAGTATGATTGTACAACATCTCTGACAGATGCAGACATTTGGCCCACGAAGTTGAGAAGGCCTTCGAGATCCTAAATATCCCTGAAGAGGATAAGGTGAAGCATGCAGTGTATCTGTTGAAGGGCAGTGCTGGCCATTGGTGGAACGTGAAGGAGGAGAATAGGCATGGTGTAGTGATCGGTTGGGAAGAGTTTCGATAGGAGTTTGTGAGCCGATACTACTTGGAGATGTATTTGGACGAGAAGATCTCATAGTATGAGAAGATTTGATAGGGATCTATGATGATCAACGAATACAAGCCCAAGTTCATGGAGTTTTTGATGTTTTGTCTCCATATGTTTGTAAAAGAAAAGGAGAGGATCAGGCAGTTTGAGAAGGGCGTGAAGACGAAGTTGACGATGAAGGTATCTGCTATGGAGAATCGAGAGCGGTTTGCAACCTTTGTTGATTCTGTGAGGCGGATCAAGCAGTCAGGGATCAAGAAGCATGAGGCCAATGCTAAGAAGAGAATGGCTGAGATTTAGGGACAATCTTCTGAAGGCTTTAAGAATTCAAGGTTTTCGTCACCTCGGTCACAAAAAATTTGACTTTTTCTATTTCGAGATTAGTTCTACAGTCACAGTGGTCCCCAAGCAAGGGTTGAGGATGTAGCTTTCCATCATCTGGAGCATGCAGTGCAGCATCAGTGTCTGTGACAAGGTTGTCTAGGCCATGGTATGAGAGTAAGACCTGGCATAGGTGTGGAAATGTTGGGAATACAAGGTTGTTTTGCCAAATCAAGGATGAGGAGGTGACTCAGAAGCTGAGGTGGAGTCAGCAGTGTTCGCAGTAGTAGTAGTTCACCAGCAGTGGTAGCAGGGGATGTGGTCAGGCATCATAAGTAGCATATTTTAGACAAGCTAGTAGAAAATGTGGGCGACAATAGGTGATGACTTGATTCGATGCTATGAACCAATCGGAGGGAGTGGTCATTCAACGGGTCATAACTGGTCATATGGAGCTTTTTCATTCTAATTTATCTTCTTCCTACTTTGTATCTATTTTGGTTTACCCATGTGCAATGCACTCTTTTATCACCAGAGAGGTGATATATAGTTATTCTTTGCTTGTTAGTCATAGATCAGATAGTCTTAGGTTAGAAACCCCTCTTGTTGGTTCTGTCAAGTTTCGGGAGGTGTGTCCATCATGTGTTCTTTCTTTCTTGGGACACAACATTCAAGTGGACCTTATGCCACTTGACATGCACAATTTTGATGTGATCCTTGAAGGTTGGGACTGGTTGGCTCTTCGGCAAGTCCTTACCGATGACGGCGTTGAGCTGGTCAAGAAAGCAAGGCAAAGGATTACTGATGATGATGACAAGATTGTGTGGAGTCCTGAGCGGATGGGTGTGTTCACTATCAGATCGGCCAAGAAGATCCTCACTATTGGTAATGCGCCTTCCGGTTGCACTTATAGCAAGATCTGGAATATAGATGCCCCTAAGGAATGCGCCTTTATTTGGAAGATGATGAATCAAGCTGTTCCGACTGATGACAACGTCCGTAAATGCCATGTTCAGCTGGCATCTAGATGTGAGTGCTGCGTTGAGAGCTGCTCGGAGGACACTGACCATGTCTTTTTCTTTGGACAGATGGCGTCCAGATTTTGGGAGGTGTTCGAATCGATTACAGACATGACGAGGCCGCTTAGTAAAGCCGAGCTTGTGACCCTTTGCGCCAATGGCAAGTCTGCCGATGTTCTCACCTGGACAGCGGCATGTTTAGCGACCCTCATCCCATACTGTTTATGGAAATGGAGATGCAAAGCTAGATTTGATGGTATAGCTAGTCCCTTTGAGAATGCTATTCGTTTGATGACTGAACAGCTGAACATCATGCTTAAGAAGAAGACTTTTCGTGCCTTCGCTGACCCTGAGATTCATCGCAGATTTCATGATTATGGTGTGGTCGATCCTAGATATGTGATCAAGGAGATTGCTCTTATTAGATGGAACAAGCCTGACATTCATAGCCTTAAGCTTAATCTAACAGTTGGGAAAGATAGAGATCCGGTTGGTAATAAGAGATGGTGGATGGCCAGTGTTATTAGAAACCATCACGCGAAGGTCTATCAAGTTTCTAGATCTTGGCTCACGGCTGAAGATCTTGACAATGCTTTGCTTCAAGCTATTGTGGTTAGTCTCAGATTTGCCGAGTCTCAGAACTTGAGAATTACTACTGTTGAGGTTGACAATGGTCTTCTCTTCAATCTTGTGTGGGGCAATCATCCCATCCCTTGGAGGTTGGCTGCTGTGGTTGAGGAGATCAGATGTTACGTTGAGGAGGAAGGCATCCTGGGTTCCCTTGTGCACAGGTCCTTGAACTCGATACCTAGAGTTATTGGCAATTGGGGTAATCGTCTCCATGAACCGATTGTCATCTCTGATCCGAGAAGATTGTCTCCTAGGATTAGGGGTATGCTTAACCTTGAGAAGCATGAGACCCCCTATGTGGTGTTGAGATATACCTGATTGGTCCTTTTCGTTCTCTTCTGGGTGTGTTTTGTTTGCCTTGGTGGGATGTCCTTGTGTTGTTCGGGTCATCACCTGCATCTTATAAGCAGGAGCTGTATTTTTTGATCTTTGTGCTCACACGAGGAGGGTGAGGTGAATAGATGACCTCCTGGCTTGTACAAAAAAAAAAGATCCTTGGGATGGATGCCTTAGAGAAGTACAAGGTGGTCTTAGACTGTAGTTCCAAAGTGGTGATGTTTCATGATGGTGATGCTTTGTGGGTCTTCCAAGGAGATAGGAAGATTCTTCCGACGTGTTTGGTGTCAGCGATGATAGTATAGAATTTGATGAGGCAGTATTGTGAGGCTTTTCTGGCTCATGTGGTGGATACGAAGGTGAGAGGTTCTAGCATCCAAGAGGTGCTTGTTGTTTGAGAATTCAAAGATGTCTTCCTTTATGAGTTCCCAAGTGTTCCCCCTCCTAGAGATATTGATTTTGAGATCAATCTTATTCCTAGAACACAACTGATAGCGCAGCCTCCATACAGGATGGCACTAGAAGAGATGCAAGAGTTGAAGAAGTAGTTGCAGGAGCTGCTAGAGAAGGGCTTTATCAGACCGAGCACTTCCCCTTGGGGTGCCCCCGAGTTATTCATGAAGAAGAAGGACAACTCTATGAGGTTGTGCATAGACTACCGACAGCTGAACAAGGTCACTATCAAGAACAAGTATCTGCTTCCAAGG
Source organism: Alisma plantago-aquatica (assembly GCA_963693085.1). NCBI lineage: Eukaryota > Viridiplantae > Streptophyta > Magnoliopsida > Alismatales > Alismataceae > Alisma > Alisma plantago-aquatica. Next base: position 685,687,448 of record OY856409.1, read on the forward strand.
ATAGATGGTCTATTTGACCAGCTACAAGGTGCCACAGTGTTCTCTAAGATAGATCTAAGGCCATGATACCATTAGCTGCAGATCAAGGCAGATGACATACCCAAGTCAGCTTTTAGGACTAGGTATGGTCGTTATGAGTTTGTGGTTATTCCATTTGGGATAATAAAGGTGCCAGCAACATTCATGGATATGAGGAACAGAGTGTTTCAGTTGTATCTTGACTAGTTTGTGGTGGTGTCTATTGATGACATCATGGTCTACTCTAGAGATAATCAATAGCACAAGCAGCATCTTTTCCTAGCATTTATGATGTTGAGATAACATCATTTATATGCCAAGTTCAGTAAGTGTGAGTTCTAGCTAAAAGAGGTGTCTTTTCTTTGGCATGTGATATTTTTTGAAGGTGTTTGTATGGATCCTAAGAAGGTTCAGTCTATGCTAGAATGGGAGCAGGCAAAGACAATAACCAAAGTTCATAGTTTCCTAGGCTTGGCAGGCTACTACAGAAGGTTCATCAAGAACTTCAGTGTCGTGTTGTTACCTCTGACAAAGTTGACCAGGAAAGAGGTTCATTTGTCTAGGATGACAGGTGTCATCGTTCTTTTCAACTTTTGAAGGAGAAGTTGACTAGTGCATCGGTGTTAGTGCTGCTAGAGTAAGGAAAGGGTTATACTGTCTTTTGTGATGTGTCAAAGAATGGCATGGGTTATGTTTTGATGCAAGATAAGAAAATGATATCTTTTTCCTTGCGACAGCTTAAGAAACACAATGAAAGTTGTCCAGTGCATGATTTGGAGCATGCAATTGTGGTCCATGCCTTGAAGATATGGAGACACTAACTTTATGGTGAGAAGTGTCAAATCTTCACCAACCACAAGAACCTCCATTACATCTTCTCAAAGTAGGAGTTGAACATGTGTTATAGATGATGGATGGAGATAATCAAGGACTATGATTGCACCATAGATTACCATCCAGGGAAGGCGAATATGTTGGTAGATGCTTTGAGTAGGAAATCTTCTTCGTCATCATTTGTCAATAAGGTTCAACTATGCTTGTTGGTGTGACATAAAAGAAACATGTTGGTATCCTTGCATCAGATGAATGTAAAGATGGAGGTGTCCTTGTTAGCATGTTTGTTGGCATAGTTATAGGTGAAACCTACGTTGAGATAGCTATTCAAAAATGCACAGTGCAATGACACTATGATACAGTAGATCCGAGCAGAGTTTGGCAGTGATAAGCATGATTGTTACGACCCCACCTCCCGATAACCCCCAATTAAGGGAGACCGAGAGGTCGAAGCCGCACCCGTAACTTCCAGATCAAAGGTTCGGCACTTAACCAAGAACAATTATTAAATTTCAACAATCTATACTGAAAAGCTATAAGAAAAATAAACTTTCGCATACCTTTTTGAAAACTTGGATCTCTAAACTTCTATCTACTTATGTATTCTACTCTAACTAATCCTCCTTGTATTTTACTTCATGTATTTCACAATATGACGATTTATTGTTTGTCCCTTTGGCTTGAACCTAAAATTCTGACAAACAAAACATCGGTCAGTCAAAGCTGGTATGTGGGGGAAACAATAAATGTGCAACTATGATAACAACGTAATCATTCAATTAATCATTTAACAACCAAGATTATGTTTTAAATATAACTCTGCAATCCATGAGTACCCTATCTTCTGTGCTATCCCTGCAGTGGACCTGGATACTACCTTCCTTATGGTAGATCCCCATTAAACCCCTCATGGTCCCACCTATAGGTGAACCAGTTTCTAGGGTTGAGTCACATGGCACTACTCGTAAGTAGCCCACTCCTTAACTCATGGCAGGCTAATGGGTCTCATGGCACTACGCTTAGTAGCCCAATTTCTAACCCACGATAACCTAGACCTTACTCTAGGTTACCCCTTTTTAGCCTTTACAAGCCATAGAGGTGGACTCAGATCTAGCCAGTTATACATGTATATTCATAGTGATAGTCATAGTCACTCTATAGTTGCATGAAATAAAAGCATCCAATAGTTATTTCAAGCCATGAGGGAAACGTCGATAAAATCCTCGGAAAACTAGTCGGGATAATCATAAGCGTAACCACATACCTGATTTGATGATTTCACAAGCATTAAGCAAATCCAACCAAGAATGCAATCAAAGCAAGCAATTCAACAATCACATAATTCCTGAAAAGAATATGTACCCTATTTATTACACACTTTATCAAGAATCTACTTTATTGACTTGGATTCACTTTCTAGGGTTTCTAATCCACATTAAGGTTTCATTAATGTTCATTAGGGTTTCTTAGATCAATTTCTCAAACTTTTTCCCTTTTAGGTCAACAAACCCTAAAATACTCTTTTCTACTTACATGAACCTTAATTGCTCAACTACTCATTTTAATAGTCTTTTATACCCAAATTGCCTTAGGATCATTGTATCCCTATTTATTCATGGATTTGAATAATTAAAACAATTAACAGACATATTCACCTAAATTAGGGTTTTCAAGCTCATTAAGGCATATTCATGCACGAAACCCTAAATTAAGCCAATTATATAAAAAGATCGTCTTTTTAGATTCTATCTTCACATTTATCAACAATAGGTTAATATTGGCTTGAATTATCCATTGAACAACATTAAATCCATCTATCTTCAAATCTAAGGGTTTTTCATTAATTAAATCATTAAAGATGATAGCTTTATGTACTTTTCAAATTCCAAGCATATTTATGCACATAATCTCTAAATTAAACTCATTACGTGCAAAGATCATCCTTTTTTATCTTAAAGTACCTTTTTACATTTAACATGTTATTATCAACTTTAATGATCCATTAAACCCTATTAAACACTTTATTCATTTTAAAATAGGGTTTCTTAATCTTTAATTCATTAAAGATTATAATTTACACTACTTTTCCAATAGCAAGAGGAATTAGTTTCTAACTACATTTGTATTGAATTCCTCTCATTTTTCTGAGCAACATTCATGTATAATGCACATCAATCCGAGCTACGGTTGAGGAGATACGAATTTAACAAAACTTACTTACTCTGGCCAATTGGGAGATGCCACGTCACCCTATTCCCATGCAAGACGCTTTGCTCGGTTGAGTTTGAGAATATTTTGAAATGACAAAACAGCCCCTCCTTAAGTGGTCGGCTCTTCAATACCCAGTAGGGTAAAACGGTCCAACGCATCTTCCATCTCCTTCTTCCTCCCGATGCTTGCAGCAGCGCCGCCTCGTTAACCCTAGGCGTGTTTCCTTCTTCCCTACTGACGCTGACGGCCGCCGGGGAGGTGTCACTGCATCCACCCTTCCTCCTCGCACTCAGGAACGTCGAGCACTTGTGGCCAAGGTGGTCGGCAAGCGTGGGCCAGGTCTGCGACTTGCAGCCCTGTTGCGGACTTTCGGCAGACGCTGCACACAGGCAGGAGAAAGAAGACAATGATCTCAACCCACGTTCTGTCAAAGGAACGTCATGGCTCCAACATGACGACGTCGTGGCCCCTTGTGGCCTTGTGGTAAGCACAATACCCACATGGTTAGGGTTTGCACAGAAGAGGAAGAAGAAGAAAGCAGGAAAACGTGGGGTTATCTCTTCCCTTCGAACCACGACTATACCCCTTATATATGGGTGGGAAACAAAGCCATAGGTTGGCTTAACACGAATCAAAGAGTTTGTTTCCAAAAGGAATCTCATTCCTTCAAGGAGAAGTATTCCTTCTCTCTCTTCTTATCCTTTTTGGTATTCTTATTTCTTAGATAGTTAGGAAATCCAAATTCCTCTCATTTATCCCCTTTATTCTTTCTTTTTAAACCATTAGCACATGTTTCTATTTTCCTTTAATAGAAACTATCTCCTTTTTAACAAAACCACATAATCCATTAATAATGTATTCGCATTATATTCTTATTTTCTTTTATAGGTATTTTCTCTTTCCTCTTTCTTCATTGGGACTCCTTGGATCCCAATAAATTCTATTATTTTGAAATCCTTTTTATTGGATACTCATTATCCTTCTAGATGCATCTAAATGCATTATTTCTCATTATCATGTGTATTTCTTATTAAAATATTTCTTTTGAGGATTTCTCTTTATTTCTTTTTTTATTTTCCTCATTGGTATTCCTTTTATCATTAGGAATCCTTGGAATACAAAATTCCACCAAGGATAACCCAATTATACCTTTTTCCACTTATTTCCAATATTTTATCATTATTTTCAATTTCTTTCTTAATAAAGAAATACTTAATTGATCTTTTATTTTCTTATTGCACCCTTTATGCAACTTTGGACTCCTTGGAACCCAAGGAACCCAAGAGGCACGAAATCCCTCTTTGGATTTTCCTTCTAGAGGTTTCCACATTTTTCTTTTCTCAAAAACTCAATTATTCATTTACTCATTTAATAATTGAATTTCCTTTCTCCATTTCCTTATTATTGGACCCAATAGCCAATAAAGCCCACAACAAAAACATCAAGGCTATTTTAAATGAAATCCATTTATTCAAACCAAATTATATCATTATTTGTTCAAATATCTTTAATATGAGAAATTACATTTCTCACCAAATGAACCCAAAATCAGGGTTGTAACATCCTTCCCCTCTTATAGGAATTTTGTCCTCAAAATTCTATCAAGCAAACAAACAATTCAGGATAAGACTTTTCCATGTCCATCATTGGCCCCTATGTGGCTTTACCGTACGCATGGCGCTTCCAAAGAACCTTTATCATCACATATTCTTTCCTCTGAGTTCTTTCATCCTGGCATCTATAAACTGCACAGGTGGACTCAGGCCATTTTAACCTCCTTTGGGGCTCACTAGGTTCATTGCTCAGCACATGGTCAGGGTACCTCACATAGTATTCTAAATTGGACACATGGAACTCATCACACATTACATTATCCTGAGGGGTAAGGTCAAACTTAACCTTCTCCACAAAACCATGTCAAAAGAACCCATGCATCGGGGACTCAGCTCTCTTAGCTATAACTTAGAGGGGTCAGATTTTCATGTCACATATTCTCCCACAGTGAACTGCATGTCAGTCTACTTTGCATTTTCTCACAACTCTTGTCGTCTCTAGGCTCCTTTCATCCATTGCATGATCAAAGCGACTTCATCAACACACACTGTGGCCCTTTTCTAACCATCACGTGGTCCTTTCACCAACATCACCTTACTGAAGTGGTGACCGACACAACCTCTCTTATAGAGCTTCTTTAACTCCCGATACTGGAGATGGTGGTTATCATCACATTTTTCATAGGACAAGAACTGTCTCTAGATATCACCCTAAATGAGCACACATGCTCTCATCAGACCCTTTAGTCTGGATTATACTAATCATTAGTTAGGGGTGATAAATTGTACTAACATCAAGTTCTTCATGTACCTACTTCCACTTTTTGGAAGGGAACCTTTAGGTCAAACTCAAGAACCTTTGAACTCACTTCATGGTGTAGTTGAAGCATCTCTCTCATGGATAGTTCAACCAGATCTGTTCCTTGACATAACTTTTCTTTCTCATGTCATCTAGGTAAGGTGATCTACCATAACCCATATTGCATTTCGACCTTCCTTGGTCCAGGGGAGACTTACAGCATCCATAGTGATGAACTCCCTTTCTCTTTCGGGGACTATATATCCCTTACATCAATGCATTGGGTTACTGGTGTTTGTCCCTCTCCCTCAGCTTGCATGGCCATATACCACATGCAACTTCATCTTAGGCATCTAAAGTACTACCATCACTTATTATCTTCGTAGTACGGTATATGGTGATCATGATCTCCTATATGTCATTATTCCTCAGGATCTATCCCTCAGAAACCCTAAACCACTCTAATCGGGTTTTCATCACCTTCCTTTCCAAAGAAGTGCATCTGAGGTTCTACCACCATCCTTTCATTGCATTAACCAAACATATCTTCTTTTCCAAACTTAGGGTTAGTCTAACAACCGAACTAGGCAGATATATCTCAACCAGAGCATCCATTACCACTTCACCTTCTTATGTATTAGGTAATGTTGATGACATACACCTTCCTGTATGCCACTTATTATCTCATCTTATCCCTAAGTCCTTCTTCATCAAGAACATTCTGAGCTTATTCCTTTGGTTTTTGAACTCAACCCGGTATAACTCATAGCTCATGCTAAAAACATCCTTATAAGATGACTACCTTATCTCTCTTTAGTGTTTGCAAACCATCTATGTATCATTCACTTTACCATGGTATGTTATCTTCTCTGTCCCCATATCTCGTGGCAACATTCCAACCCACATCATCTTTATCCTTGGTGTATGGCATGCGTACTGTCCTATCTCTCACCCCCATAACAAGAGGAAATAAGCATTTGGCTGTAGTCCAAATCCAGAGTTCTCCCTGTTCCAAGAGTAGAGATGGTACATCCCGCCTTGCATGTACACCTTTAAATCTAAGTTGAAATGTGTCATTTATGCCTCTATATTACAATCATCTTGCTATCAAAGATACCTCCATGGAAAACTGGTTTCGAGCCTACTTGGGTCACCACACAATCCTTGGTCATTTCCTCTAGGTCTATAGGGTGCCGGCACTTTTGGGGTCATCCCTCTTCCCTTATGCATTCAGAGAGTGCCCTACTCATCTGCCCTTTGGGTCCCATGAGTTCATGAAGGTGATCAATCTCCTAACCCATGGCCCTCAGATAATGATAGTCGTTACCTCCCGACCCTATGGTCATGTGCAACTAGGGAATTAGGCAACTCCTACTTTCATCGGTCTTATCCCTACCTGGCCCTAGGATAGACTTAGGATTGTTTTATAGTACATGTCCAACTTAGAACCTTACCCAAGCCTTCATCATCTCTCTTTGTATACATGGGCTGACATTCATCCTCTCATAGAGGTCATGGTGATCTGCCTACCTTGGTCAGGCCCCTTACCGGTTACCTCCATGGTAACACATCCACATGCACTTAGAGATGGATATCTAAGGGTCTACAGGTTCATCTCATACCATGTACTTTTCACTTAGCTTCTCAAGATCCTATGAGACCTCTTTAGGTTACCTTAAACCAAAAAAAACTGATATACACCCTACCAAAGGGGTCCCTCTCCCAGGATGAGAGGAAAACTATCTCTTCACAACAAGGTCACAAACATCCTTTGGGTTTACATCCATATGAGTATGCTTGACCCTAGCAAGCCATTAAGGCACAAGCAGACTACTAAACCAGTCTAGGTCATATGGGTTCTCATTCCTCATTATTAGATCAAGATCATACCTTCCTTTAACATCAACTTAGTTGTGAGGGGTTCATCATACCTTCGACTTAAGGAGTTTCCCTTTTCCTCCATACATGAAGAGTACCATGCTCAAAACTATAGCAACTTAATTCTCATCATGAGCATTAGGTATACCACTTCCCTTCTTGGGCCTAGGAACCCTAGGTTCATGTTCTTGATGTCCAGTTGTTTGTTCAACCTCTTAACCACAAACCAAACACGTAACGGGAATGACATACACTTCCTATCATCCTTTTTCCTTGATTAACACTCTAAAGTTGAGTCCTCCTCAAGGACAACCAACAAGGTACAAGGCCTCATAACCTGTTACTAAACCTCTCCATGGTATACCGAACTTCTTCTTCCTTTCTCAGAAGGTGAACACTTATACCATAGGCACATAGGTGCCAGAAGCCTCATCCTCTCTCTAGGGTTTGGTCCCTCCCATGGCAACCAAGACATCATCAACCTCTAGGAATGTGATGACTACCATCATCCACTTAGGTCGCATCATCCTCAACTCCCTACTTTTCTTCATATCTTGGAGTCTAGGATTCCAACCTTCTTTCTTGGTTTCCTTTTCTCTCTCTAGAGCTAACCCTACAACCAACCTCACCGTTAGAGGTCCTCTCTTCATGAAGGATCAACCTCAAAAGCATCCTCTACATAGGTGAAGCCTAGGCTCAAACTTATGTTTGCTCAAGATCATCCATATCCCTTTATGCTTATTTCATAAGCCGTCCATCATGATTCCTTAACCAGGGTTTCATCCTACTACTGACGTGCCCTGGGTGCAATCCATACCCTACTTGCACAAGCCCATAGGGTTTTATAGGTTTTTCTCTAGATTTATCCATGGAGGAGCTATCCTTCACTCCAACCTGCTCGACCCTTCCCAGGGTTGGGTTTCCAGAGGTACTAGGTCATCCAATGGCTCATATGGCATCCGAGGCATGTCTATCCAAACACTTGGTCTATCATGACATCCAACTCATCATGTTGTCTCTCCCTTTCACTTAGGGTTAGGGTCAACATCATCCTCAGAGGATGTGCCAAGTCTCTACTTGCAATGGAGATCTCTATCTCCAAGACTAACTTTATTTCCTTATCCTCCTGACAAGAATGTCTAGCCTTAGATCTCCCTTGAGGGCATGACAACTTATGTCATACGACCTAAGCATGTATCTATTCCTTTACGCTTAATCTATTAAGCTTATGTCCATGACATATTATTTACATACTTTTTCATTAATTTGGTGGAGGATTCCTTAGACCTTGTTAACCTTACCCATACCTCAAGAGGGTGAGGAGAAGAGAGAAAACCCTAATCCTTAAGGTCCTTAACAGAATTTGTGATGAGAAGGGATGAATAAGATGAGAAAGTCCTAAAGGTATCTTATTTCGATTCATACCCTAAGACTTTAGCCAGGCAGTCACACTGATCTGGGAGTCCTCGTATTCCGACTAGTGGTGTGGAGGAAAATATTTCTAGCCTGCGGTCGTGATCCTTTTCTAGACACCTCCGTCTTTTGGATAATCCTCTAATAACTCCCTTGGGCTCTATGGAGTTTGTAAAATTTAATAATTATTAATAGTTAAGTGAGAAACCTACACTCTGATACCAAATGTTACGACCCCACCTCCTGATAACCCCCAATTAAGGGAGACTGAGAGGTCGAATCCGCACCCATAACTTTCGGATCAAAGGTTTGGCACTTAACCAAGAACAATTATTCAATTTCAACAATCTATATTGAAAAGTTGTAAGAAAAATAAACTTTCACATACCTTTTTGAAAACTTGGATCTCTAAACTTCTATCCAATTATGGGTTCTACTCTAACTAATCCTCCTTGTATTTTACTTCATGTATTTCACAATATGACGATTTACTATTTGTCCTTTTGGCTTGAACCTAAAACATTGACAAATAAAACGTCGGTCAGCCGAAGTTGGTATGTGGGGGAAACAATAAACGTCCAACTATGATAACAACGTAATCATTCAATCAATCATTTAACAACCAAGATTACATTTTAAATATAACTCCACAATCCATGAGTACCCTATCCTCTGTGATATCCCTGCAGTGGACCTGGATACTACCTTCCTTATGGTAGATCCCCATTAAACCCCTCATGGTCCCACCTATAGGTGAACCAGTTTTTAGGGTTGAGTCACATGGCACTACTCGTAAGTAGCCCACTCCTTAACTCATGGCAGGCTAATGGGTCTCATGGCACTACGCTTAGTAGCCCAATTTCTAACCCACGATAGCCTAGACCTTACTCTAGGTTACCCCTTTTTAGCCTTTACAAGCCACAGAGGTGGACCCGGATCTAGCCAGTTATACATGTATATTCATAGTGATAGTCATAGTCACTCTATAGTTGCATGAAATAAAAGCATCCAACAGTTATTTCAAGCCATGAGGGAAACGTCGATAAAATCCTCAGAAAACTAGTCGGGATAATCATAAGTGTAACCACATACTTGATTTGATGATTTCACAAGCATTAAGAAAATCCAACCAAGAATGCAATCCAAGCAAGCAATTCAACAATCACATAATTCCTGAAAAGAATATGTACCCTATTTATTACACACTTTATCAAGAATCTACTTTATTGACTTGGATTCATTTTCTAGGGTTTCTAATCCGCATTAAGGTTTCATTAATGTTCATTAAGGTTTCTTAGATCAATTTCTCAAACTTTTTCCCTTTTAGGTCAACAAACCCTAAAATACTCTTTTCTACTTATATGAACCTTAATTGCTCAACTACCTATTTTAATAGTCTTTTATACCCAAATTGACTTAGTATCATTGTATCCCTATTTATTCATGGATTTGAATAATTAAAACAATTAAAAGACATATTCACCTAAATTAGGGTTTACATGCTCATTAAGGCATATTCATGCACGAAACCCTAAATTAAGCCAATTATATAAACAGATCATCTTTTTAGATTCTATCTTCACATTTATCAACAACATGTTAATATTGGCTTGAATTATCCATTGAATAACATTAAATCCATCTATCATCAAATCTAAGGGTTTTTCATTAATTAAATCATTAAAGCTGATAGCTTTATGTACTTTTCAAATTTCAAGCATATTTATGCACATAATCTCTAAATTAAAATCATTACGTGCAAAGATCATCTTTTTTTATCTTAAAGTACCTTTTTACATTTAACATGTTATTATAAACTTTAATGATCCATTAAACCCTATTAAACACTTTATTCATTTCAAAATAGGGTTTCTTAATCTTTAATTCATTAAAGATGATAATTTACACTAATTTTAGAATAGCAAGAGGAATTAGTTTCTAACTATATTTTTATTGAATTCCTCTCATTTTTCTGAGAAACATTCATGTATAATGCACATCAATCCGAGCTACAGTTGAGGAGATACGAATTTAACAAAACTTACTTACTCTAGCCAATTGGGAGATGCCACGTCACCCTATTCCCATGCAAGACGCTTTGCTCGGCTGAGTTTGAGAATATTTCGAAATTACAAAATTGCCCCTCCTTAAGTGGTCGGCTCTTCAATACCCGGAAGGGTAAAACAGTCCAACGCGTCTTCCATCTCCTTCTTCCTCCCGATGCTTGCAGCAGCGCCGCCTCGTTAACCCTAGGCGTGTTTCCTTCTTCCCTACTGACGCTGACGACCATCAGGGAGGTGTCACTGCCTCTGCCCTTCCTCCTCGCACTCAGGAACGTCGAGCACTTGTGGCCAAGGTGGCCAGCAAGCGTGGGCCAGGTCTGCGACTTGCAGCCCTACTGCGGACTTCCGGCAGACGCTGCACACAGGCGGGAGCAAGAAGACAGTGATCTCAACCCGCATTCTATCAAAGGAACGTCATGGCTCCAACATGACGACATTGTGGCCCCTTGCGGCCCTATGGTAAGCACAATACCCACATGGTTAGGGTTTGCACGGAAAAGGAGGAAGAAGAAAGTAGGAGAACGTGGGGTCCTCTCTTCCCTTCGAACCACGACTATACCCCTTATATAGGGGTGGGAAACGAAGCCATAGGTTGGCTTAACATGAATCAAAGAGTATGTTTCCAAAAGGAATCTCATTCCTTCAAGGAGAAGTATTCCTTCTCTCTCTTCTTATCCTTTTTGGTATTCTTATTTCTTGGATAGTTAGGAAATCGAAATTCCTCTCATTTATCCCCTTTATTCTTGCTTTTTAAACCATTAGCACGTGTTTCTATTTTCCTTTAATAGAAACTATCTCCTTTTTAAAAAAAGCACATAATCCATTAATAATGTATTTGCATTATATTCTTATTTTCTTTTATAGGTATTTTCTCTTCCCTCTTTCTTCATTGGGACTCCTTGGATCCCAAGAAATTCTATTATTTCGAAATCCTTTTTATTGGATACGCATTATCCTTCTAGATGCATCTAAATGCATTATTTCTCATTATCATGTGTATTTCTTATTAAAATATTTCTTTTTGAGGATTTATCTTTATTTCTTTTTTTATATTCCTCATTGGTATTCCTTTTATCATTAGGAATCCTTGGGATACGAAATTCCACCAAGGATAACCCAATTATACCATTTTCCACTTATTTCCAATATTTTATCATTATTTCAATTTCTTTCTTAATAAAGAAATACTTAATTGATCTTTTATTTTCTTATTGCACCCTTTATGCAACTTTGGACTCCTTGGAACCCAAGAGGCACGAAATCCCTCTTTGTATTTGCCTTCTAGAGGTTTCCACATTTTTCTTTTCTCAAAAACTCAATTATTCATTTACTCATTTAATAATTGAATTTCCTTTCTCCATTTCCTTGTTATTGGGCCCAATATCCAATAAATCCCACAACATAAACATCAAGGCTATTGTAAATGAAATCCATTTATTCAAACCAAATTATATCATTATTTGTTCAAATATCTTTAATAAGAGAAATTACATTTCTCACCAAATGAACCCAAAATCAGGGTTGTAACAATGATGGCTTCCATGAGTCAGAGGATGGAATAGTGTGTTACCATGGTAGAGTAGTAGTTCCTGATATTGATGATTTGAGGAAGATGGTTTTGGAGGAGGCTCACTCCTCTATGTATTCTATGCATCCATGCAGTACTAAGATGTACCACAACTTGAAGGATCTATATTGGTGGCCTGGCTTGAAGCATGACATGGTTGAGTTTGTGGCAAGGTGTTTTGTGTGTCAGCAGGTCAAGGTTGAGCATCAAAAACCTATAGGGACATTGCAACTAGTTCCTATACCTCAGTGGAAATGGGATCCTATCATGATGGACTTTGTGGTTGGTCTTCCTAGGAAATCCAAAGTCATGATTCCATATGGGTAATAGTTGACATATTGACTAAGTCAGAGCACTTCTTACCTATCAAGACAATGTACACAGCGGAGAAGCTCACACAGATATATGTCGATGAGATAGTTTTTCTACAAGGTATCCCATCAACCATAGTGTCGGATAGAGGTCCTCAATATACCAATCATTTTTGGGAACATCTGCATAGAATGATGGGTATGCAGTTTAGGTTCTATGCAACATTTCACCCACAGATAGATGGCCAGCCTGAAAGGACTATTCAAACCTTGAAGGATCTATTGAGGGCTTGTGTTTTGCAGTTTTTTTGCAGTTAGGATGTACACTTAAGCTTGATAGAGTTTGCCTACAACAACAATTACCAGATAAGCATCAACATGGAACTGTATGAGGCATTATATGGGAGGCATTGTCGATCACTGCTATGCTGGTACCAGATAGGTGAGTATCAACTTTTGGGTCATGTGCTTGTATAGCAGACTACTGAGAAGATCAAAGTGACACAACAGCAGTTGAAGGTAGACCAGGATAGACCAAAGTCATATGTCGACAATCGCCATAGACCGTTGGAGTTCCAAGTTGGATATTATGTGTATCTGAAGGTTTCTCCTTGGAAAGGGGTGCTAAGGGTTTGGTAAGAAGGGTAAGTTGGCTCCTAGGTATATGGGACCTTGCCCTGTGGTGGCACATGTTGAGAAGGTAGCATACAAGCTTGAATTACTACCAGAGTTGCATAGGTTGCACCCAATCTTCCATGTTTCTATGATGAGGAAGTGTCATCTAGATACTGGGCAAGTGTTACAGCCATTGGAAGTTGAGTTGGAGGAGGATATGTCGTATGTCGAGGGTCCTGTGTTGATCTTGGATAAGAGGGTGAAGAAGTTGAAGAAGAAGGATATAGTTCTTGTTAAGGTTTTGTTTCATCACCGTGGTGTATAGGAATCCATGTGGGAGTTAGAGGAGGAGATGTGTAGGAAGTACCTGTCTCTTTTCGCGTAGGATTTCAAGGGGAAAATCCTTGTTAGGGGTTTATGGTTGTAAAACCCCAGACCTTTCTTAAAGGTTGAATATGATTACTTACCTTAGGTAAGTGCTTAAAACCTTAATATAACCTTGTGATGTGCTTTGATATCATCTGACAAACTTAAGTTTCAAGTTTAGTCCAGTTTGGACTCTATTTGAGCAAGTTATGCAATTTTGTTCATGTTTTGGACTTTTCTATAATTTACCAATATTTGAGATTTTTCTTGCAATTTATCAAATGTGTTATATTCCTCATATGTTTTCATATCATTCATGAGTGTCAATGGCTTGTGCGCCTTGATGTGCCTTGATTAGGGGGTGTTACCCTTCTAGGGCTGAGTTAGGGTTTACCCTTCATAGATGAGCCACCTTAGGAGGCCATCAACCGATGATTCCCCTGGATATGATGACAGCCTATGGTCATCACTAGGTGGTACAACTGATGGTTCTCCCTAAAGGTCCTATTTTTATGGATATCTCTTCTAGGGGTCCCTTGATCTGATGGTTTGCTTGGAAGGGGGTGACAATTGATGGTTTTCACCCTTGTGACGTGAACTTCATCAACTGATGATCACCATGTGTGAAAACTGATGGACAACCTGGGAAGGATGAGATCTTATGTCCCAGAAGACTCCACCACCAGTGGAGCTGCATCTTTCATGGACATTATGTCCCTTGGCCATTGACACTTGGCTAACATGTTAGACCACTTAGACCTTCTCTTCTCTCTCTCCCATAGCTATATAAACCTCCTACCTTCCATGCATATGAAACTTTTGGACTCCTTCCTCTTCCTTGCTATCTAGAGATTCGTCCTCCTTTCTCTAGTATAGAGGAAGGTGACTAAGGTAGAAGAAGGTGGTCAGAGTTTCTTGCATGTGTTGTTAGAGCTTGGATCTACCCTTCCTTGGAGCTTGTGGAGCTTTTTTGTTGTTCTTGACCTAAGAAAGTAAGATAGATCTCTTTGTCTTGATTTTATTTGTTTTTATACCACCTTCCTCCTCCTTCTTGGTCATGGCCATGGTGTTCCATGGTGGTGGTTGCTCTATAGCTTATAGAACCCTTCCTTCTTGCTTCCTTGACCTAGGGTTTGCTCTTTTGCTTGGAGAGGAAGCTTGTATGGCCATATGGAGAGCTAAGCTAGGGTTTCCTTCCTATTTTACTCAAGTTATCTTTCTATTTGTATCTTTTTATTCTTCCTAGAGGCTATTTATATAACTTTCCCCACGTTTATTTCTTACTTATAGCTTGTATGTGCTAGATCTTTCTCTAAAACTTAGTTCTAAGTAGTAAGAACCTACCTCTACCTAGGGTTTTAGCTTAGATGCTTGTTTCTTGGGTGGTTTATCATCTTGGAGATGTTCTATGCCTTTTGCATGACCTGCCTAAGGTATAAGAAGATTTGGGGTTGGGCTTTCTTGTCAACCAATGGTTCTTGTTCCCCCTTGGATGATAGTTTTACTTGGAGTTTTAAAGGTTGATTTCTACTTTCTATGGAACCCGATGGTGTGCCTTAGTATAACAACCGACGGTCTTGCTTTTTAGTGTTGTTGTTTCCTTTAGATCAAATTATGATTCTGACTTAGCTTCTATTTGGACTCTTTTATGCTCAAAAATGATGGTTTTGGTTCTTCTTTAAGTGGTGAACTCGATGGTTTTCTTCCCCCCTCACATCTGATGGTTTCTACTTCATGTTTGAAGCTTGTTTAACCACATGTTGGCAACAACTGATGGCTTCACTGGGTCCAACACCCGATGGTCCCACTGGTTCATCAACCAATGGCCTCATTTGTTCAATGGTTCATCTTAGGGTTGATGGTTCATCAACCAATGGTTGGACTGGGTCGATGGTTCATCAACCAATGGTTGGATTGGGTCGATGGTTCATCAACTAATGGTTGGATTGGGTCGATGGTTCATCAACCAACTGTTGGATTGGGTCGATGGTTCATCAACCAATGGTTTTCCTTCTTTCATAGTGTCATAACTTTATGGTTTCACTAAGTATTTGGTTCAAGGCTTTACTAGTATTTCATAATATGGTTTTGTTTATCCAACATCTAATGGTTTTAAGTGAAACTCATGGTTTGAAGGGTTGGTTTTAATGATGTAGAATCTTATGGTGATTTGCCCTTAATCATGTAATGTTACCTTTGCCCTTGCATGAATGTAAAATTATGGTCACTATAATGAGATAGTGTATAATGCTAACTTAGCTTACTTTGATACATCAAACCCTAAAACAATAAAGTGGTGATAGTTGATTATACTTAATCTAGCTCGTTGAACTTAACCCAAATGTTATCCAATGATGGAAGTTGATCATATTTAGCTCTTTTATGACTAATTTGGTTGTAATCCTAATGTGCTTCTATGTGAACATCTTAATGCAAGGTTATGATAAACATGTGTATCACAAGTGTGGTGATGGGTTGTTGAGCATTTGATAAGGCATGAGAGAATAATGATGTTCTTGCATGTGTTTATGATGTGATGGTCTTAATGTCCTTTGGGCATTGTGTGAGCCCTATTAGGAAGTGTGACCCTCTTGCTTATGTGACATGGAATGGTTTGTCTTATATCTTCTAAAGTTGTTACACCTTAATGTTTGCTAGAGATGAATTAGGGTTTGTATCTCCACTTATATGATGCATCCTTAATTCACCCAATCAACGTAACTGATCCAGTGGAACCTTGATCATGTAGTTGCCCTATGCTATAGATTCATTCCTCTGTCAGGATTTGCTAGATGGTGAAATGAGTATTCCTTAGGGAAACTCAGAGTGCATATTGTTGAGTATGTGAGGTACAAGTGACTATGTGTCCTTGATATTTTGGCCTCATGAGTTTGGTGGTTGACTACAATTATGCCCCAGTGTGAGAATGGATGCAGTCATATCCCAGTGTTATATATGATGTTTTGAGGACAATTGTGGTTGTACCTCCGTGATAGGTTTGCCCTGAGGACTAGCGTTGTGACATGTACCAAGGTGGGGTAGGTGTTTTATAGCTTGACTATATGTCGTTGGTGGTAGTTTGACTTGTATCTCAGTGTGGTGCACACTCGTATTGAGCGGGTGGTGTGTGGAGAAGATCTTGGAATCCATATCTTCTTAGATATTGCATGGCACTGATTTTGACTTAGCAGTGGTCAGTTGGATTTGGGTGGTACAATTCAAATCCTCATGGCATTAATAAAATATGTAATACAGTTGTGAAGCTTTATCTATTAGGGTTAAACACACTTCACATTGTATGTTTACCCTTGTCTTTCCCTTTTATGATGCTAATTGCTTATGTTGCTATAGTGCTCCTAAATTTTTCAGTTGTCATACATTTTCTTCATGTTCCTACTAATCACAAACATGCTCTGCTTATCTGCTATAGTTGTTCATTTTGCTTGACCTGTATAATTAGTTTAAATATCTCATCTAGCTGAATCTACTCTTTCTTCTTAGTAATAGTTATTTGTGGTAACCATAAACATTAGCGGAGAGTTATATCTCTTAGCGGGATGTTGGTCTGACCTCATCGGTTTCCACACCTTTTTAGGCGGTCGACGACAATGTGGTTGAGACTGTGTCATTGAGGAGGAGCAACTTGGAGATCAGTGAGAAGAAGGTTGTTTAGCTGCTTGTGTCATAGTAGAGTCCTATGTGTCGTCCATGTACACTCAGGTCCCAGGAGGGTTTTGTTTTGTAGATGATGTATAGATCGACATGTGTTTTTGGAAGTATGTCTTGGTTGTATACATGTATGGCATGCACTTGCAAATAGGTCCTTTTGTATACAGGTTGTGGCTAAGGCCAGTGGACAGAGATGTAAATGCCTGGTATGGTGTATATGGTTATGCAAGTTTTATGGACCTTGCTGTATTTGGGATTAAGAGAAAAAGATTTCTCCCCCCACCCTCCCACGCTCGTGGTGGAGGCTGAATGCCCGAGAGGGTGGTAAATCAAGGCGGCAACTGGGATTCAAACCTAGGTTCCTTTGTTAGGGGACACCATGCTTGACCACTTGAGCCACTCCTTGTCGGCAGACCTTATTGTATATGTTTCCTCTTATGATGGTTATTATGAATCAATTTTAATTCACTATGTTTTCTAGAAATATGGTGCTTAGTTGTTAATCGCATGCTTTGGGTTTTTGAGTTATATCGTTTGGTGTGAGCGGGGTGTCACAACTATGATGTTCAGATAGAACCATATTAGGGTTTCAATGACAATAAGAGAATTATTTCATTGTCACATTAATCATTCAAGAGGATCCAGTACGATCAATCACCTTCGCTTAGTTACATTAAGTTTCGGTGTAACAAGCTATATTTCATTAAGGTTATACACCCAGTTATTATGGTGATTATCAGTTATATTTATATGAGGGCAAAGGTAAGACTACAAGTTTAAGGGCATTGGACCATCAAAATCTCATCATTAGAACCAAAACATTACAGTATAGGATTCATCCAAAACTATTGGATGTTGAAGCATCAAATCCTAATCATTGGATCAGGTTCTTCATTCAAAACCATTGGTTGATGTATATGTCTAACCCTTGAATTATTCAACCAAGAAAACCATTGGATTAGGGCTTAAAAGAATCAACTCATGAGACCTAGTCTTGCCATCGGTTGTGATATAATGGTCCGCCATCAGTTGTGGTATCCTGGACCACCATAGTTTATGACACTTTTTGTCATAATCGGATGATGGGGTCAGCACTACCATCGGTTGGCACCATCTGGTGTTTGAACTACTATCACCATCAGTTGATGCCATCTTTAGAGCACTAAACCATCAAGTGTTGATCTTCCAAAATAGTCCAAAACTAAACTAAGGTGACTATCGGTTGACACCATCTATTGTCAACAAAACAACACTAAAATAAAACTCCATCGGGTCTAGCAAGGAAACAACCATCGGTTCTTGTATAAGCTTTGAAAATAGCCTAAAATCATAAGTGTAAGCCATCGTTTGAGAGGTACTAATCACCATAATTTTACATGTAAGAAATAACCAAACCATCCTTTACTTCAGGAAGGTCATGCGCATGGTTTCAGGTTCATCTAGAGTTAGAAACTAATCAAGGAACAACATCAAAATCAAAACTCTAAGCAAAGATATCTTCTATATGCTTAGATCTTCATTTTAGAGCAAGAACTTGAACAAGCAAGCTAGTAGTAAGAAATAAACGTGATGAGGGTTATATAACTCACCTATAGGAAGAAGAACAATCTCTAAACAACAAGAAAACTCGATCTCATAAGGTAGAAAACCCTGGTTTTAGCTCTAAACTCATCCAACTAGCTCTTTCTCCACAAGGGAAGCAAACCCTAGGTCAAGAGAGAAAGAAAGATATGTTCTTTAAGCTTTAGAGCACATTCTACCATAAGAAACCATGGTAATGTCCTAGAAGAAGGTAGGAGGAAGAAGAAAAGCAAGATAAACAAAGGAGAGAAGGAGAAAGTTACTAGCTTAGGTCAAGAACACCCGAAGGAAGCTCCACAAACCCTAGATGAGGGTAGATTTGAACCTTAGTTTCTCCAACAACAAGGTCGGCTATCTTCTTCAAACTTGGACACCCTATTTGCCACCAAGTAGGGGAAAAATCTCCAGATAGGAAAGGAGAGATAAGGATCCAAAGGTTTCGTTTGAGTGCTAAAGGAGAGGTATATAAAGCTTATGGATAAGGGAGAAAAGAAGCTTGAGGTGTCCTAGTACCTTTGCCATGTGTTCATGGCCTATGGTTATCACGGCCATGAAAGAAGCATATCCATAAGTTTTGGAGAACTCCTAATCCATTGGTTTTTGGCTATCCAGTCCAACCATCAGTTTCCATGCATGGTAGCCATCAGTTCTTGAAACCCTAGCTTACTAAGTGGTGAACCATCGCTTGATCACCTCCTTTAAGCAAACCACCAGTCCAAGGGAACCCAAGAAAGAAAATCACCATCCTATTACCTCTAGAGATTAACATCAGTTGTCACCATCTGGTTATGACCATCGGATGTCAACCAAATAGGGGGCCATCGGTTGATGCCAGCTCAAGGTAGCTCATCCATGAGGGCGTAAACCTTAACTCGCCCTAGAAGGGTAACACCACAAAACCAAGGAACAACTAGATGCCCCATGGAATAGAAATCTAAAGAGTGATAAGAAAATATATAAGGAACATAAATCATGTGACAAATTTCAAAGAAAATCTCAGTTATGGTTAAATTCTAGAAAAGTCCAAAATGTGCATAAAATTGCATAACTTGCACAAACAGTGTCCAAACTGGACCAAACTTGAAACTTAAGTTTGTCACGTGATGTAAAAGCACCTAATATGGTTTGATTAAGGTTTTAATCACTCAATAATGATAATTAAGCTTGTTCAACACTTGAAGCAAGGTCAGGGGTCTTACATCTTTCTTCTAGAACCGATGGGAAGGAGTTGTCCCTTTGTGTTGTCAGTGTGCTAGTGTTGAATTTTTTGCCTTTGGATATACCTCCATTTCAATTGTAAGATTCATCTGGATATCCCATTACCACAACATTTAGATGAGTAGTATCTATACTAAGATCCTTGGCTACCCACTTTTATATGGGAGTGGATAAGTTACAGTTTCCACAAACTTGGGGACACTATGGGATGAATATCATGAATTTTCAGCTGTTGCGAACCACCAGTCAGTTGATTGGACACTTTGATCGATCAATTGGCTATTTTTCCTATTTTCAAAAGTTTTGGATTTTATAGCGACGATTAATGGACGTCATGACATCAGCATCAATTCCTTGATCTAGTCCTACTGATCGTTCAGTCGATCGACTGGACACTTTAGTTGACCGACTGGCATTCCCAATCAGTCGAATGGAAACTGTATTCAACCAACTATCATCCTATGATGTTTAAGTTGATTACCTAGATACTTAATTAACCAAGTTAAAACTTATCCATGAGTAAACTCCTATTCTAGGTGCATCTTATGTGTGTCTCGAATTACGTTGGTAGTGAATGTCAATAACTAGATTATAACATCATAAGCAATGAGTGGTATTTAGCAACACATTACTTCTACCCAAGTAATTGGAAAGTTGGAGAACAACTTAAACCTACATTTGTGATTAGTGTTATTATGATTGTATGGTTCCTTTGTCATTGATATCCAGATTAAACATGAGGCCTTGAATCATCATCCTCTTAATATGCAATCCATGTATCTTGAATTGGAGTAGACTATTTGAGTTGCATGTGAGCTCACATATCACATATTGACTTACATGAGTATGGCCATATGTTTCTCAGTCTTATTATCAAGTGGCCAAGATATCAACTCTAGTAAGAGGGACAAATCCCATCTACATCACTCACAGTCAATCTCCATGTGTCACAACATATCCGAGAACCACCTTTATGGTGACCCTTGTTCAAGGTCACATTAAATGGTTTCAAAGTACATCAAATGACATGAGATGGTGTAGTGACTTTAGGTATAAGAACCACAATCACCGCTATCACTATGAGAGATGATTCTGACTACTGATTAATGGTTTCCATGTATTACTCTCAATGTGGGTTTGTCTGGTACAATGTTGTTTAATAAGTATTTATATGTTTAACTTGATATCCCATATCATGACTAATGAGACTATATCATCACTTGACACACATTCTAGTCTTATGTATTACTATCACCTATTTTGCTTCCAAAAAAAATATGACCAGGGACAACAAGAATGTATTTACTCTTATCATACATATGATCTCATTATTCAGGTCCTCAACCTAAAGACATATGTCATTGAGTAACATCATTCTTTAGACATCTACTATATATGTGTCATCATCTCATGACTGAGACAAACATAATAGACTAAATTATCTTTATTATCATCAAATCAAATATATTATGCCCCACTACAATCGTCAAATGGTTGGCTCTCTAGGCATAAATACCAACAGATTCCCACTTGCACTTACAGATAATCACCTACGAATCTTATTCCAAGTGATCTTAACATATATATCATGTTTCTACTATGCAAGTGCTTTTGTAGTGGCTTAGAAACATTTGCTTTTAGTTGGTACTTTGCAATTCTTCACATCTCCTCATTATACAATCTCTTGTATGGGATGGAAATGTCATTGCGTGCTAAACGAGTTTCCTAGCCTATATAATAGCTCCATTGTTATCACAATATTTCTATTGTTTCATCAATGGTTGGAACCTCTCACAAGTTCATCTAAAAGAACTTCCTGATTCATACAATATCCTCTATTGTGTTCAAAACATCAATGTGCTCAACTTCTATTGTAGAATCAACAACTATCTCTTGCTCAGAATTTTCTTAGCTTACAGTTTTGTTTTAAGGTCAAACATGTTTCTTGGATTGAGCCGTGGAGCAGTTGACACAAGTCCCTCCTCCCGAACCGTTGATACTATGATCACTAATCTTCTTTTTCATATTGGAAGCTTGCATCAGTGTAACCCTATACACCAAACTCTCCATATTACCATAAACAAGGAACTAATCCTTAGTGCTTCTCAAGTACTCAAGGATGTTCTTTATGGTAGTTTAGTAACCTTCACTGGGATCTGACTGATATCTGTTCATCATGCTCAAGGCGTACGAGACATTAGGATGAGTACATAACATTGTATAGACAATAGATCCAATTGCATGTGTATATGAAATGTTACTCATGCATTCTTGTTCTTCACCCGAACTAGGCCATTGATATCTAGAGATACTAAAACCATGAGACATGGATAATTTTCCTCTCTTTGATCTCTCCATGTCAAACCTTATGAGCACTTTGTCGATGTATGTGCTCTGGCTTAGGCCAAGAAACCTTCTAGATCTATCTCTATAGATCTTTATTCCTAAGACATCGGATGTTTTGCCTAAGTCCTTCATAGAGAATGAACTTCCCAGTCAGGATTTTACCATTTGTAAGGTAGGGATGTCATTCCCCATTAATAGTATGCCATCTACATATAATATGAGGAATACAATCATGCTCCCACTAACCTTCTTGTAAACACATGGTTCATCTTCATTTTGACTAAAGGTAAATTTTTGACTATTTTGTCAAAATGAAGATTTCATCTCTGAGATAATTACTTCAATCCATAGATTGACCTTTGTTGCTTACATACTTTATTGGCTTCTTTTAGATTTATAAACCCTCAGTTTGTGTCATGTACACATTCTCAAAAAGATTCTTGTTAAGGAATGAAATTTTAACATCCATCTGCTAAATCTCATAGTCATAATAAGTTGCAATGGCAAGCATGATCCTAATAGACTTAACCATGGAAATTGGACAAAAGGTTTCATCATAGTCAACACCTTAAAATTGTCAGAAACCATTTGCAACCAATCTGCCTTTATAGGTTTGTACATTACTATCCATGGAAGTCTTCTTCTTGAAGACCCACTTGCACCGTATGGGTTTTACCCCTTCAATGGAATCCACCAAGGTCCATACCTTGTCGATGTACATGGATTCCTTCTCATATCTCATGGCTTCAAGACACTTCTTAGGCTCTGGTTCCTTAATAGCTTCTAGGTAGGTTGTTGTCTCATAATCTATGACTAACTCACCGCCTTCTTGATTTAGAAGATAACCAAATCTTTCATACCAAAGGTGTCCTACAAGATCTGCGAGGTTCATGTATTACATGAGGAACTTGAGATTCCACAACAGTTTGTGAGTCTCCATGTTCCTTATAACCTCTACAGGTTCAATGTTTCTTGTTGGTCTCAAACCTCTTTGATTTCTGCTTTCCTCCCACTAATTCCTTTGTTAATAAATTCCTTTTCTAGGAATACAACATCCCTGAAGAAAAAAAACAAGTTGTTGTTAGATGAAGTATAAAAGGAATATCCCTCAATTTCCTTAGGATATCTAATAAAATAACATTTATCTAATTTGGGAACAATCTTTTCAAGAAACTATTTTCTCTCATAAGCTTTGCATCCACAAATCTTCATAAAAAGACATATTAGGACACTTCCCATGCCATATCTCATATGGTGTCTTTTGAACCGATTTAGACGGTACATGGTTTAGTGTAGACGTGCAGTTTATAAAACACATCTCTAGAAGGAAGTCAAAAGATCAGATAGATTTATCTATGATCGCAATAGGGTACAGTTCCTTCTTTTAGATACATCATTATATTTCAGGTGGAGTCCATTGTGACAAAATACTACAATCTCACAGAATGTCCTCAAACTCTCAGCTTGAGCATTCTCCACCGCAATTAGAATGAAGTGTTTTTAATACTTTTACCAAGTTACTTTTGTACTTCGTTCATGAAATCCTTGAACTTTTCAATGGTTTATAACTTGTATTGCATTAAGTACACATAACCATACATAGTGAGATCGTTAGTAAAGGTAATGCAGTATTGGTAACCACCTCTAGAAGTTTTGCTAAATGGTCCACATACATCAATGTGTATGAGTCCCAATAGATCACTTGCTCTCTCACCATGTCTAGTGAAAGGAGCCTTTGTCATCTTGCCCAATAAGAAAGATTCACACGTCTTTATTGGTTCAAAGTTAAAAGAGTCTAGATAACCATCTTTATGGAGTCTATAAATGTGTTTCTCATTAATGAGCCCTAGACAACAATGCTAAAGGTATATTTTGTTTGATTTATCGAGTCTTAACCTTTGGGTATTTATATTATAAACATTTGTCTCTAGATCTAATAATTAAAGATCATAGGACACAGGGGCACTACCATAAAACATCTCATCTTTATAAATAGAACATCGACCATTCTAATTATGAATTTTGAATCCATTCTTGCCCATACAAGATACAGAAATTATGTTTCAATTAATGATTGGTACATGATAGTAGTTCTCTAACTCTATTACAATCCTACTAGACAACTATAAATGATAGATTCCAACTATAGTGGCTATGATTCTTGCTCCGTTCACCACACGCAATTTGACCTCGCCCTTTCTTAAAGGTTTACTTCTTTTCAGATACTCCATATTAGAACATATATGAGATCCACATTCAGTATCTAATAGAAATAAGTAGACATATTTATCTCAATAATGTATGCACCTGAAGTGGATGTCTCTATCCCTTACTTCTTATTGCTCAATTCCTTTAAGTGAAAAGGACAAATTCCTTTTACACTTACCCTTCTCCTCATCTCGAGTGCATAAGACTTGGGTTTCAGATTAGCCTCATAACTTTTCTTGGATTTGCCTTCACCCTTGGACTCCCTTTCACTGATCACCACCATGGATTTAGATTTGTCCTTCTTCATTCTTGCTTTGACATTTAACAACATGCCAAGAAATTCAGATATTATTTTAACAAGGTTGTTCATGTAATAATATTTGATGAAGTGTTATATGATTCAGGCAACAATTGCATAATCATATCCGCGGACAACTCTTGTCCTAAAGGAAATCCCAATCTTTTTAGGTTTTCCTCATGGCTAATTCTATTGAGCACATGGGGATCTACTGGATCTCCTTCTATCATCTTGCACTCAAAGTGCACCTTAGAGACATTATACCTTTCTTGCTTTGCATGATTCTTGAGATGTGTTACTATCTCGAGAACATCCATGTTTTCATGTTTTTTATGCAGCTCATAGTTCATACAACCTAGCATTAAGACTTTGATGTCTGTGACATCATTGGCATGATTCAAGTAAGCATCCATTTCAGCCTTAGGTGCATTGGGAGTAGGTTCCTCTGGCACTGGTGTTTCAAGGTCATACATCTCCCTCTCTTGAATGAGAACATTTCTCAAAGTCCTGAACCAGTCATGAAAGTTGGTCCCATTTAATTTTCCCTTCTCAAGGTCCAATCGCAATGTATTGTTGTTTGCCATTTGTTTCTACCATAGGAAATTTGCATATTTCAAAACACTTTTTATTTGGTTTGAAAATATTACAAAATTATTTAGGCTTTTAATTAATTATCTCTCCCACTAATTTGTTCAATTTGATATCCCTCACTATCGATTCAAAAGATTACAACATACAACCTTCTAGTGAACCATCCAAAATAATTAAGTTATTATCCATCCAATGTCAGTGTCCATAACCAATTATTAAGGTAGGCAACATTTTCCAATTACATCTCATGCAATTCTTGAATAGATGGTATGCACAAATCCTTTTCATATTCCATATGTATGCTTCTAGGCACATAATCCCAATATGGTCACCTAGTTAAGCATGACCTAAAAGCCAACACGGTAGTAATGCACTCTGTTTACCGAGCCCATGCTTGGCATGCCCACTCTTGGTCGATTAAGCTTTTCACGTGTGTTGCTTGTGAAAAGTATCTAACACTTATTATGTTATTGAGGGAATTCATACATAGATAAATATGCATACCCAAACACCACATACTTATAATATGTATCATATAAATACTATATCCACAAACGAAACATGAAATCATAAAATACGAGCAATGGTTATGGCCATACTAATGAAATAAAATAATCATTTTAAATATTCACATCGTATGTAATAAAATAAATGATAAAAATAAAAATTGATCATATCGATTAAATCCCAAAACATAGTAAATTGACATGGATCTAATACCACTACATGGAAGTATGGCGATAGAGATGGTAGTGGAGACAAAAAAAATCTTGACATATCCACAACTATGAATAAGAAGGAAGGTGGAAGGCATATACCTGACCTTGGATCAAGTCTGGTGATAATCCTTGCAAAGTTGTGCTTCTTTCTCAAGCAACACCCAAACAACAATCAGCAATGGACTCCTGATGTAGCACCACGGATGGTGGTTGACGAAGTCCTCCTAGCGTGATGGCAAGGGCCTCCATGCATCTACATAGTCCATAAGGACCATCGGGAACTCCACGTTATTATTTTAGAACCAGTGGGAAGGAGTTGTCTATTTGTGTTGTCAACATGCTAGCATCAACTTTTCTTTATCCTTTGTCTATCTCTCCCTTTTACGGGCATGATGCCTATAGATCTTACATTGCCACAACATTGAGATTAGGAGTATCTATATTGAGAGCCTTGGCCACCCTTCTATATATAAGTGGATGGGTTAGGGTTTCCACAAATTTAGGGATGTGATGGGACATATTTCATTAATTTTCAGCTACTTTGAACCACCAGTCAATCGACTAGACACTCCATTCAGTCGACTGGATATTTTTCCTATTTGCAAAAGTAATGTTTTTATTGTGATGATTAAAGCATGTCCTAACATCAGCATCATTATCTTAATCTATTCCTACTAATCATCCAGTCGGTCGACTGGACTTTTTAGTCAGTCGACTAAACACTCTAATTGATTGACTAGCATTCCCAGTCAGTGGACTGGACACTTCAATCGATCGACTGGCACTCCCAGTCAGTTGACTGCACACTCCAGACAGCCAGTTGTCAGTTAGTGTTGTTTAAGTCGATTACCTGAACACTTTAGTAACCAAGTTAAACCTTGTCCATGAATAAACTCCTATTCCATGTGCATCCTATGTGTGTGACCTTATAGGTCCTTAATTAAGTTGGATAACAACTTCAACCTACATCAGTGATCAGTGTTATTGTGATTGTATAGTTCATTTGTCACTGATATCCATATTGAAATGAGGCATGGAATCACCATCCTCTTAATATTCAATCCATGTTCCTTGAACTAAAGTAGACTATATGAGATGCATGTGACTCATATATCACACACCGAATTCACATGAGTATGGCCATATGTTTCTCAATCTCACTTATCAAGCAGCCAGGATATCAACTCTAGTAGGAGGGATGAATCACTCATAGTCAATCCCCATGTGTCACAACGTATCCAAGAACCATATTTATGGTAACCATTATTCAAGGTCACGTTGAATGGTGTCAAAGTACATGGAATGACATATGATGAGTGTAGCGACTTCAAGTCTAAAAACCACAATCACCAGTATCACTATGAGAGTTGATTCTGACTTCCGATCGATAGTTTCCATTTATCACTCTCAATATGGCTTTGTCTGGTACACTATTCTTTTAATAAGTACATATTTATTTTACTTGATATCCCATATCATGACTAATGAGACTCTTTCATCCGTCAACACACATTCTAGTCTTATATATTACTATAGTCTATTTTGCTTCCAAAGTAATATTCAATTAGGGACATAACAAGAACGTATGTGCTCTTATCATTTACATGATCTCATTTTTCAAGTCCATAACATGAAGACATATGTCATCGAGTAGCATCATTCTCTAGACATCTACTATGTCTGTATCATCATCCCATAACTAATACAAACACTATAGAGTGAATTGCCTTTATTATTATCAAATCCAGTACATGATGCCCTACTATAATCATCATCCGGTTGGCACTCTAGGAAAAAATACCAACAAATTTCTCACTTTCTAGAGAGTGTTAACTTAGTCAGATTATAAATTTCCTTATTCATGTTAGTCAACCTTTTTAAAAATAGTTAGTTCTTATCATTAGCCACTTGTGCTAGATTTTTTAATTTAGTTCATTTCTTACCTTCTTAGTGTAATTGCTATTCTAGTTTAATTAGTTGTTGTTTCTCTTGACTTACTTAGCTAACTATTTTTTTGATATGATTGGGAGTATTGTTGTGTAATTATTGTAGTTGAATTGCTTGCTTAGTTAGATAACACCAATTGTGTAGGGTTAACTTAGGTTTATTCTTTCTCATCTCCATTGTTGGTTCACCTTAGTGTACTTCAAACTCTAAAGTCAAACCTTAATGACCTAACACTTATCATTAGGAACATAGTAAAGCAAACATAGATCTAGCACCCCCATCTCTCCCAGTGGATCGATCCCTAACTTTCCTGCTCTATGTTATATCCCAGCACATGCACTTAAAAATAGTTTTGTGTATTTGAGTGTGTCGATTAGGGTCCAAAATTTTTGTTATTCCAAGTGTGTATGTCTTGTTCACAAATCAAACCCATTTAGGTTATTCACTTATGACGACACCTATTTTATTCATCCACGCATCTTTAATATGTATAAGGATATCCTTCCATGTACCCCTTCCCTTTAGAGATTATGTGAAAAATATTGCACACAACTACCATATCAGATCTCTTTTCCATTCCTTGTTCCTTGACACTCTGTGCACCTATAATCTATCCTAGTCCAATGATAACTATTTAAAGAAATACATGTGTGAATTCTATGTAAACCTCCCTTGAACTGCACCTCTCATTTGCCTCCTGCATATACCCAAATGATTTTTTCTTCCACAATTATAGGAAATTTGCTTTTAAGTATATGGTTAAAGACTAAATCGTTTCTTTACTCGCTCACGCCATCTATACACTTGGATGGGATCCTATCCCGAGCACATAGCCTTGTTAGTTCATGACAATCTCTACAAAATATATGACCCCAAACTCAATATTCATCATATTCACATGGCTATGAAGAAGTAGTGTTACCCCTATCATGCAAGTCTATTTCTACTCTCCTATGCTTGACATGAGAGCTAGCATTGTTTCCCTACTTATTGACTGTGTTGTCCATCTAAATAAAAATGAAACAAACATTGCATAGAACACTATTTTAATTCTTATTGCATTATAAAAGAAATCAAAGTCCATTTGGTACATTATATCCTACATTGCATGACTTGTTTTGACTATAAAAATTTTACATGGATACCCATACCCCTTGCCAATTCTTATTTTTGGTCTCTTAAACTTTCTCACAAAAAAATCATCATCTCTCAATACAAATACAACATCATCCAAAAATGAGACTACAATAAGTGATACCTCTGTTAAGAATTCCTTCTTTCACGCATATCCATTTCCTTCAATTTTTTATTCCTCCTCCCATGCACTCCCACCCACCTAGCCTACTCATTCACCCATACCACCTCAATCTAGTAAATATTCCTTTTATGTTTCCATGATACTCATGTAGGATACACATTGTACCAAAATGCCTACAAACTCTAGGCCCAGAATCACCTCCATGAAGACCTCCTTCACATCATGTCCAACATAAACATAACCCGATCTGACTCATACCCTGTATATTAGCCCTCTTTCTCATGCACTGATTATGCTACATACACATATGATCAAGTCTATCCTATCTCCCAGTACCCACCATACACTGCCCCTTTGCCCGTGCCTCTCCTTCTTCTATTATTGTTGATGCTGACCTGATGCACTCTTCCTCACATATGGCTCATCCTCATACCTCTCCACCAATGGTTTTAGACTTCTCTAGGGCCATTATTTCGTCTCTTGGTGTTACTGGTGTTATAGTAGGCTATACCTACCATGTCCACATTTTCACCAAGCTCATGCCATTATCTCTCATTGTTAAATGACCTATGAGCAGTTCCGTTCGAGGTAGCCAGGACAAGAGTTTTTGTGATAGAGGATATTGCTAGTTGTAAATAATGATGATGAGTAGATGGCTAGTGACCCCTCTAGAGATAGCTCAAATGACCCCTTTGAAGATGATCTTGAGGGTTCTCCACATAGGTCTCTCACTCCCTACAACCAAATAATGATGAAGACTATGATACCTTTTGGGATAACTACATATGGTGCCTAGAGTGCCCAATCATTGTGTTTTTTGAGCTTAATATGTGTCATATAGAACAATATTGTCTGAGTTTATACTTTTTCAACTTATTTTCATGTTGTTTTCTTTTGTAGTACTATATTTTATTTTCCACATGTTGGAATCTTCTCTGTGATCTATTGCACCCAAACACGTTATTAGTTCATTTTTTTGGCTTTGAGATAATTGTATGCATATTTTGATTCTAACTTGTAGAAATGCATCCATATATACTTGAGTGATTCTATATATTCGTTGGTGTTTTATTGTTATGTTCTTCTACACCCCACTTTTTTATATGAAAAAGGGAAATAAACTCAAGCAATATTGAGATGAATCAAATTAACATATATTCACGACGGTTGATAAATGAATGGATTATCCTTAGAACTTGTGTATCTTGTGAAGTAATAACACAACATGTTAGTAAGCATGAATTAAGGAGAGGGGGTGCATTAACTCAATCCATAAAACTCGTAAGATTGAAAGGTGAAGGATTTCAATTCATATGTTTCAATATTCTTTGGAATGGTTTGTCGTCTTCAATAAGGTGGCGAATCTTGACCCAACCATTATAAATTGTCCATTTTGATGACTTCACCATTCCATTTATGTGCATATAATACTTCTATTTGAGATCATTTTAATCATTAGATACACTCGAAGCAATCATATTCACAAACCCTAGAATAGAAGATTTTAAATCATACAACTCAAATTTCTAAGAGTTGAATAATCAGGTATTTCCTCCATATAAAATTGGTGTAAATAATTAATGATGATTTTGTGACTAATAACTAGTCTCAACTATAAATTAGATATGATTAGATTGAATTAATCATGCAAACATGGGAAGTAAGAAAAATTCAAAATAGATTGCTTTGTTGATTGAACTCCCCTGGGGAAATATGATTGACAACACTGTGTTGGCCTTTTCCAAGAAATCTTGTCAACTAAGTTTCCTACCAATGAAAACTCAATCGACCAAGCCAACTTCTAGACAAAAATCACCATTGACTGAGTTTAGTGAGAAGGTAACTTGACTGAACAAAATTGTTCTAACAAATTTTTGTAATGTGCATATAATCATTATAATGGGCCAAAACTTGAAAATATATACATTAAGGAACCCCAATAACGAATTCAATCTAAATGTGTGTACTATATATGAACCCTCAACTATAAACGATACCCATTGGGCATCATCCCAAGGTTACCTTCCATGCTCCTATAATATATAAAGTGTTTGTACCATTGTCCATGATCTCTCTTGAACTTGATTATTCTTCCACAATTATTAGATTAAACTACAAAAGTCATAAGGAGAGATAGCCTTAGTTGTCACATTTGAAGATCTCCACTCTCTACTTTCAATTCTCTTTCTCTCTACTAGGAGAAGATATGCAGGGGCTTCCTAGGTAAAGGAAGGAGAAAGTAAAGATAGAAGACCCTTGGATAGGGGTGGGTAAGTGATGTGTGTCGTTGTACATGCAACAATCACTAGGAAAAGTCTTAGAGTTTAACCTTCTAACCCGGTTGTCAACTTGTTGTGAACAATAAGTCAACTTAGTATAGATAGGACTCGATCCAAGGGCGGTGGAAAAGAAAAGTCAAAATCCAAATCCAATCGCAAGAACAAGAAATAAATTTCGATGAGAAGATTGTTAATACTAAGAAAAAAAAATAAAAGTGTTGAAATAAAGTTTAACTAATCAAGAAATAAAGATCTGGGGTCCAGAAGATCACCACTAAAACCATGTTCCTATTCAACTAATCAAATTTTAAACTCCAAGGATCAAATCAGGACCTTGTGGTTACATGTCCTTATGGACAAACTCACAAGGGTCGGACTTCTCGTGAACTCATTGGTCCCGGCATTCACAGATCATTGCCCAACCGTCCAACATACCATTATCCACGGTCGTATCAAAAAGCATGTGAATTCAGACCGGCGTTCAAACCCAAGGCTCAGGTGGTCGCGTCACCAAGGATTATAACAATAATAAGATTAAAAAGATGAAAAGATGATAATCGCAATTAAGGGACTATTGTTTTGTTCTTACAGAGATCCACGGTCATATCACTCCATAAGAATATATCAGATCATCCAAATAATCACACATAAACAGAGAGAAGACATTTATTCGATGGAGGAATATAATTGATTATATTGAATAGAACTGGACTAAGGGGCTACTCCCATTCCCCAGAGAGATTTACTCATACATAACAAGACTAGAAGAAATGTAAACTAAAATGAGATCCAACATTATACAAGATGTGGTCTACAACTAAAAATCGGATGAAATAGAATGAAGAATGGAATGTTTTTACAAGTAAAGAGTCCCTCCTTTCATAGGATGGGGAGGGAGTAGGCTGCCCTCAAAAGAGGGGGGGAAAAGAGAGGGAGACCAATTTTTTAATTTTCTGGATCTGGTCAAATCTAAAGTTGGTTGTCTTTAATTATCTTGACCATGTAACTCCCTTTAATGCAGATTCTCGCAGCAGATATTTCGAACATATTTCTCTCCCATGAAAAGCACAAAATCGGTCCAAATAATAGGATTTTATTTTAGTAAATTAAATTCCCTTTCTAATGAATACTTGTACACTCAATTTGGAGTTCGAATGCAAGAGTTATGTCACTTTTGGTGGAGGGTATATATGAATTTCAGGACTGCTGCAAATTGTGTAATTTTTCTACAAAACCCAAGAAAATAGAATCAAAACTCCAATTAAAGAGAAAAATCTAAAATAACACAATTAATTATGAAACTAAGAGAATAAATAACAAAATAATCATCAAAAATATATAAATAAAAGGGATAAATATATATTTATCAAAATACCCCATACTTGAATCTTTGTTTGTCCTCAAACAAATAAAATCACAAATTATTCCAATTTATACTAACAACATGTCTATCTTCACCCTTATAACATCACTTTATTCCTTACCTCCAAATTTGGCCAAGCAAACCAATCTCCGAAAACCACAAAACACAAAATTCTATATTCCCTATTAAAAACAAATATCATATCTTGGTTCTAAATCAAGATTTTGTAGAAAAACATGTTTCATCTTACTTTTGCTTTGACACTCTCATTTTTATAAATATTTTTTTTTGTGATTTGTTGCACAAGAACAAGATGAAATTAGGGGGTGTGAAAACAAAGAAGGAAGTGATGAATTTTTTTTTGATCCCTCCTCTATTCAACTTGGGATTTAGATTTGTGGAATTGTGGCTACATTGGTCACAATTTTTTTCATGTGCACTTTTGGCATCTTTGGATGGTACACCCCTTTGTGGGGTATGGAATTTTTTTTATGGGAAGCATGCCACCCCAGACTTAATTTTTGTCTAGTGGTGATTCTTTGCTTCTCTTTTTTTAGAGAGAAAATAAGGGAGAAACAAAAGGTGTCCTTGTTCCTATAACTTCACATATTTATTTTCTCCCTTTTTTTTTAAAGTGCCATTACATCAGAAAGAACATTCATGTCAATCACATTATACAAGATTTATATCAAGTTAATCAATGTTTAAAAATAGAGAAAATTTGTGTTTGGTTTTGATTGATTCCATACAGCTTGCCAACTTTTCCAAGGAGTGATGCTATTTTGGGATCTTAGGTGACATGGTGGTTTCAGACATGGCAATTTATAACAATTTTTTGCAAAAGATTTACTAAACTCAAAGGGGTACAATGATAAACATATATTCATATTAGCCGACTAGATAAAGGCCATTTTGCAACAAAAGAAATAAAAACATGGCCGACTAGATAATGTCCATGAACAAAACAACTATATGCAAAAAAAGGTAGAAATAATGCAAGAATAAAAAAGATAAGGGGTTGGAATAGAAACATACCACTCACCTCCACCCCAGACTTAGATTTTTGCTCGTCCCGAGCAAAATCGAAACCTGAGATGGAGGGAAGAGAAGAGTGAGGATTTCCAAGTGGCCCAAGTAGCTCAAAAAACATCCAGCTAAAGGGGATGTGTATGAGGGCTGGGACCTTTATCTGAGGAGCTTCATAATGTACCCTATGATAGGGTAATTTTAGAAGCTTATTGGGGTGCTCATATTTTCTTTCACCTCGCATTCCCTCCAATAATATCCATAGATCTTCCTTCGATAGCAAGGGAAGTGTTGAAGATGGATGTGAATTGGGAGAGGTTGGCGGGTACCCGACCAGTAACGCCAGTAGAGCGTGATGAACTGGGTTGGGCGGAGGATCTGGTTCAGGTTTTCCACCATCATGATAACCTTCATATGGGAGAAATGATGCTAATACAAAAAAATTAAAATCATTTACAAAAGTGTTTTGTTTCTCCTTAAAATTAATTCCATCAACATTGGGTTTGGTAAGTTTCATTATTGATATAACATATGTCTCTAATACTTTTGTACAAGGGTTCCCCAAGTATTTAGGAGGGATGATGATGTCTTCCTTGCAAACAATAGAAGGGGGTGTGTGGGCTTCTTCCAATGGTGGTATCTCCCCTTCTAGATCAGCCATGTATGGGATGGGAATTGGCTGTGACAGCTTGGGAAGAATCAATAAGGGCATTAGATGCTCATTATCCAAAATAGACTCAAAAGAAGGGTATTGGTCTATGGTATCATTCAGATTTATGTTGAGGATGGGAGGAGTTGTTGGATCTTCATAATGACTCTCCTGCTTTGACATTTCATATTCAAGTAATAGAGTCTCTAAAGGAAAGATAGGGATACCAACGTCCTCATCACACACAAAATATGGCTCCATGGTTTGTTCTATTTCTTCAGGATCCAACATATATGACACAAAATAAGGATCATCATCGTCGTCATTAGGAAGAACCATCTTGGGTTGCTCAAGCTCTATAGGGGGAGTTTGTGATTGATCCTCTAGTAAGGTAGCTAACATGGCTTGACTGGATTCAAGTTTTGCTTGTCCTTCTGCTACCATATTTTCTAGGGCATTAAGTCTCTCTTCCATTTCAAGATTAATTTGCATTTCACCATAGGATTTATACACCCCAAAATTTTGGTCATCCTCGCCACACTCCCCATAGTGTCCTTAGTCATAGTACTCCTCATATTGTTTTGGGTGGCATTGCTCCTCATAATAATCTCTAGAAGATGGTGGATTGTAATTTCCATTGCGTCCATCTTAGTAGGAAGATTCAATATTATAAGGTGTCACCAAATCATGAGGAAACATATTTGAACAATCTATATTGTTAGTTTGGGCTTCTAGCAGGGTGGTTAAGAAGGCTTGACTGGCTTTTAGTTTTATTTCTCGTTCTATTTCTATCTTCTCTAGGGCCCTAAGTCTCTCTTCTTGTTGAAGATTACATTGGGTTTCATAAACATGCTCATAACCCCCAAGGTTTTGTTGGTTACACCCCACAAAATTTTGTTGATCATATCCTCCATTAGAATATGGATAGCAAGGTTCCCCATAATGGTTCTCAGAAAAATGTGGATTCACATTGTACCCACCAGGATGAAAGGGCTCACAATTAAAAGGGGTGCTATTATAAGCATGTGGTAGAGTCAGACAGGCAAGAGATGCATGGTGGTAAAAACCACAATAATAACATTGTGGGGGATATTGGGATGCCCACTCCATTTGAAAAGAAAAGTTCCTGAAAGATATGTCAATCAATGAACGAGAGAAAGATTACGAGATAAGAGGTTAGTCAAAAATTACAAAGAGAACTAAAAATTATAAATCTAAAAAAAATATTAAATAAACTAAAATTACTAAAAAAAAGTAACTAGAAAGCAGTACTACTGGAATGGAAACTCAACAGAAAAAGGAGATACACTTCTGGAATTGTACTCGGAAGGCAAAAAGAAATTACAAAAATCTAAAAGAAATTATAAAAAAGACTAAAGTTATGAAAGTTAGAGAATATGAATAAGGATTATACAAGATATACAGACAACTAGATCTGAAAAACATCTGTGTCGTTCCCGGCAACGACGCCAAATTGATGTGCGTCATTATACACGCAACAATCACTAGGAAAAGTCCTAGAGTTTAACCTTCTAACCCGGTTGTCAACTTGTTGTGAACAACAAGTCAACTTAGTATAGATAGGCATCTATCCAAGGGACGGCGGAAAAGAAAAGTTAAAATCCAAATCCAATCACAAGAACAAGAAATAAATTCCGATGAGAAGGTTGTTAATACTAAGAACAAAAATAAAAGTGTTGAAATAAAGTTTAACTAATCAAGAAATAAAGATCTGGGGTCCGGAAGATCACCACCAAAACCGTGTTCCTATTCAACTAATCAAATTCTAAACTCCAAGGATCAAATCAAGACCTTGTGGTTACATGTCCTTATGGACAAACTCACAAGGGTAAAACTTCCCGGGAACCCGTTGGTCTCGGCATTCACGGATCATTGCCCAACCGTCCAACATGCCATTATCCACAGTCATATCAAAAAGCATGTGAATTCAGACTGGCATTCAAACCCAAGACTCAGGTGGTCACATCACCAAGGATTATAACAAGAATAAGATTAAAAAGATGAAAAGATGATAATCGCAATTAAGGGACTATTGTTTTGTTCTTACAGAGATCCACGGTCATATCACTCCATAAGAATATATCAGATCATCTAAATAATCACACATAAACAGAGAGAAGACATTTGTTCGATAGAGGAATATAATTGATTATATTGAATAGAACTGGGCTAAGGGGCTACTCCCATTCCTCAGAGAGATTTACTCATACATAACAAGACCAGAAGAAATGCAAACTAAAATGAGATCCAACATTATACAAGATGTGGTCTACAACTAAAAATTGGATGAAATAGAATGAAGAATAGAATGTTTTTACAAGTGAAGAGACCCTCCTTTTATAGGAGTGGGAGGGGTAGGCTGCCCTCAAAAGAGGGGCAAAAAAGAGAGGGAGACCAATTTTTGAATTTTCTAGATCTGGTCAAATCGAAAGTTGGTTGTCTTTAATTATCTTGACCATGTAACTGCCTTTAATATAGATTCTCACAGCAGAGATTTCGAACATATTTCTCTCCCGTTAAAAGCACAAAATCGGTCTAAATAATAGGATTTTATTTTAGAAAATTAAATTATATTTCCAATGAATACTTGTACACTCAAATTGGAGTTCGAATGCAAGAGTTATGTCACTTTTGGTGGAGGGTATATATGAATTTCAGGACTGCTGCAAATTGTGTAATTTTCCTACAAAACCCAAAAAAATAGAATCAAAACTCCAATTAAAGAGAAAAATCTAAAATAACACAATTAATTATGAAACTAAGAGAATAAATAACAAAATAATCCTAAACAAATATCAAAAATATATAAATAAAAGGGATAAATATACATTTATCAATAAGTCCTTAACATCGTTTTTGTCTCTCTTGGCTTAAAAGGAATGCTAGTTGTCCCTTGATCTAAAAAGGGTTATCTCTTGGTGTAATATCTTATGTAAGGTGGCTTATGTTAGAAATTCTAGAGATTGACCCCTTTAGGTATTGGAACTGCACCATTGAGAGACGAAACCACTACAAATACTTGCCTCCTTTGTGGTTGCTTCAATCTTTGTATCCCTTGGTTTTAATACTTGCATTATTACTTTTGAGAATGATTTTGAAGTTCTACAAATTTCAATTGAAGTGTTTTTAGATCAATTTACCCCCATGTGGAGCCCATCGATTCAGTGCTACATGAAACAATTAAATCATTTGTGTTGCAAGAGGACAACTTTTCCATAAAATACATCAGTCTACATCTTTGTCCTTTTAGACTTCAAAACTCAATTTAGGACCCATAATATTCAAAACTATCAATACTCTTGCTAACTAGAAATTCTTAGTAGAACTATTATAGTTACTCTTCTTAATGCAAACATACAAATATCTCATCCTGTTTTTTGAGTTTTATTCCTCTATGTTCTTCACTGCAAAACCAAACTAATGCCATTAGAATACACTTCTTGTGGGGAGACCAAAATGGTCATCTAGTTCATGAGGACACCATATGCAAGCCATATAAACGGGAAGGGTTGAGTATCATGAATGTTAAGCTACAATACCACTATATGTTCAACATGATCAAAGACACCCTTTGTGAAAATGAACAATCTATTTGGTGAAAATGTGCTTTAACCAAGTACTATAATAATTGGAATATCTAGGAAAGAGTAACCATAAATAAAGTCTTTGCCTTTTAGAAATATATTCAAAGGTTAGTCTATATCATTCATATCCCCTCTTTACATTTTTCTTTTTCTGGGTTCAAAAATTTTGGAAATACTTGTGAATTAATTTTGGAACTATTTATAGTATTAAAACTACCATAGATTTTAATCTTGTGTTGGAACACCTTGACATCTCCAGAGCTACCAAATTGCTCACATTAAACACTATCAATATCCTAAAATATAATCTCAGTGTTAATTGCTTCAAATGTAGAGATATTACATATATTACTATGAGCATCATTCATATTACTTCCATACATCATACTATGTGGTGTTGTGGTTCTCATTTTAAGGCCTCTAAAGTATACAACTTCCTTATTGATATCGGAGTTCATTGCCTTATCATTAGGATTTTTTTTACAAAATCAACTACACCATGAAAGGTACTTATAAACCTTTAGATTATCTCTAAATATTAATTTGATTAAATTCCCATTGGTATTACAAGAGATGAGACATGATCACAAAAATGTGAGCTTTGACATCATGATAATTAATTTATACCTCATTTATTATTTTTCTAAACAAATTCAAGATTTTTGTTTTGACTTGGACTACACATACTAACTCTCTATCTTGGATACATCATATGTTCTTTTTTAACTCTTAACATGCACTGAAAATGATATCCATCATCTTCAACTGCTTATGTTTTAAACCATCTCTTGTGAGACATAAATAGAAAAGTCTATAATAGTTACAATAAAAATCTGAACTTGATTTTCTCTAGACCTGCCTCCTTTTTCCTCATGGATTTCTCATTATAAGTGGTGTTTCTTAAACAAACAAATATAAAGTTAATTGGTGTACCAGGTGTTCACGGTCCATGATGATGGTGATGATTGAGCTATAAAGGGGCCATCTACTTTGACCCTTTTTGTATGACTCCTAAACTTTCTTAATGGGTTGAATAAGCTTAATTATCATAATTTAATTCTTATAAACCTAATATAACCTTTTGATATGCTTTGAAATCATAATACAAGCTTAAGTTTCAAATTTGGTCCAATTTGGACACTGTTTGAGCAAGTTATGCAATTTTATGCACATTTTGGACCTTTCTACAATTTACCCAATTGAGAGGTTTATTTGCAATTTATCACTTGCATTATGTTCCTTGGATATTATATCATCATTATTGATCTTTTTGGTCCATGGGGCACCTATTTAATCCTTGTTTTGAAGGTGTTTTCTCCAAGGGTATTTTAGGGTTTACCCCTTTATGGATGAGCTACCTTTAGTAGCTATCAACTAATGAATTATTATTTTTCTTGGAAATTCAAGAAACAAGGGACAAGAATGTCTCTATGGATGGTGTGGGAGCATATTGTATGTGTTCCTATATATTATTAATACTTTAAGGCCATGGACACTTGGAAAGATACTAGAACTTCAACTTTTTCTTTTTCTTTATCTTAAAGTTTCATATACTTATCCCTAAGCATTAAAATGAGCCATTTTCTTTCCAACACTTCCCACCTTCTATGAACCTTGTTCTCCCTCTGTGCTTCTTCAAATTTCCTGTCCAAGTAAGAAGAAAGAGGGGATCTTCTTGGAAAAAGAATCTAGGGTTGCAATTGACTTCCTTTTAGGGTTTGAAAAGCTTCCTTCTAGTGATCTTGACCTAAAAAAGTAAGAATCCCCTTCTTTTCTCCATTTATTTCTTTTTTATCCTTACTCATACCTTTATCCAGGTCATAACCTTGCTGTTACATGGTATAAATTTCTCTAAAGCTCTAAAACCCTACCTTTCTTGCTCCTTATGCTTAGGGTTTGCTCATTTGATGAAGAAAGGTGCTATATGGACGAGTTCACAGCTTATGATTGGATTTCCTACCCTACTTGCTCAAGTTTTCTTCTGTTTGGGAGTTTATCTTCTAATTAGAGGCAAGTTTTATAACTTGATTCATGTTTATTTCTTACCATAAGCTTTCTAGCTCATGTTCTTGCTTGAAATGATGATCCATGCACTAAAAAGTTATGCTTGACTTGGATTTTGATTTTTATAATGTTTCCTATTCTGATTTCAGTTCTAGATGAACTTTTGATCATTTTTATGTTATTCCTAAGGTATAATATGACTTGTATTAGGTTGGTTTTACAACCTATGGTACTAATCACCTATCAACCAATGGTCAATTTTAGGGTTTTAAGTTGATTTCTTCTATAAACCCATGACCCGATGCTGGTACCATGGAAACAACCCTATGATGTTGTCTTCATGACAACTGATGGTGGTGAACAAGTTTTTCAACTTAAATTCATCCCTTAGGTCAGGTATTTGCCTAATTAGAAGCCTAGTGACTAACAACTAAGTACCCTAATGATGCTATCAATCAATGGTGATATTAGTTTGATATTTGATGTTGATTAATGAATATAGTGATGACCTAAAAACCTATAGTGACTTAATGGTCACTAATGATGGTGGATCAGGTCTCCAAAACTTATGGTGAGTTAATCATATAGTTGTAGCATCAATTAAGTCTTATACCAACGGTTTCTTGGGTCACTGGATGCAATGGCCGGATGTATACTATAATTGATGGTTTTAACATATGAACTTGACCCAATGGTCAAGATCTAATGTTTATTCCTCCAATAAAGTGGAATTATCACTAATGTAATATGTTGGTACTAATAATGTGATTTATATGGTTTCCTTTATATGATCAACTTAAGGAGCTTACTTGTTGACAATGGATGGCTTATTTTAAATGAACAGTCGGTTGTGCGTTTTACCCTACTGTCAATGGAACTTTTTGTGTTGTTAATCAAGGGATGTCTAGGGATAGATGTGACTCTTTATAGAGCACAAATCAAGGACTTAATAGGTGGTTTATCCAAGGTGTTTAGTTATTTAAACAACCAATGGTCTTACCTTTTAAACATCTAATGGTTCTGGGTGACATTGTGGTATAGTGATATGGGTTGAATGATGATGGAACAAATGGAGGGTTACCCTTAATAAGGTAGTCTTACATATTCACTCATATGAATAGAAGGGATGATAACCATATTGTGTTGATATGTAACCTGGTGCGCTCCCGCTAGAGGCTTGCAACAAAGTGCAATCCACGAGGTCGGGAGGCACGGGATGAGATGGGATCTTTGCTTTCGAAATTTGTATAGTCCCACACTAACTATCTACTTCTACTAAGACATTACACCCGCAAGCGCACGGGGTCGTGTCGTAGTATAGGTGAGGTGGTAAGTACGGGGTCGATCCGCGAGGATAAAGGGGGCACTAGAGTTAGATGGCGTGAGCTACGTTCCTAGTGCGGACAGTAGGGTTTTTAGGGTTTTAAGATTGATTGTTGATTGATTAACTAATAGAGCAGTTAAGAAATGCGAGATGAAAGCTAAATTATCAACAGGCTAAGTGAGCAATCTAAGTTAACGAGCTATCTAACCAAGAGCAAGAACGAATTATACCAAACTAAGCAAGCAACTAACAATTTAGAGCCTAAGTTAACCACTAAGCAAGATGAAAGATCTAAATTAACACTAGCTAACAAAACGAGGCAATTGACTAAGTTAGACTAAAGCAATTGAACTAAGCTAGCATTAACAAGCAAACGAAGTGATTAGGGTTTTAAGCAAGGTGATTAAGGTGGTGGGCCGTTTGGGAAATGTCACTTTGATTTTAGTTGGGGGAGTTCATTAAACATGCATGGTGCTCAATTAATATCTAGATTACCAAACCAAACAACAAGGGCAATGCCATTAGAACATACCCTATACTACTAGTAGAAGACTAGGGTTAGGTGTAGTTCTAGTGAGATTGGCCAAATCTAGGTTTCTAGGGTAAGTGATAGTGGACAATTGAGGGTTGAGGGTAGAGATGGGAGTGGAGATGAGGGATTTAACCTCATGCCACTAGCCATTCTAGCCTTTAGAAGGCCCTAAGCAATTGCACCACTCTCACTTACACTAGCCACTTAAATCTCACACTCATTTGTAGGGGGAGGGATGTATATGTAGGAACAAAGGGGGCTATCTAGGGATCCACTAATTGGACCTAGGAGCCATTCCTAAGATTGCCACATACACTCCAATTCCTCCTAGAAATGAAGTGTCATCAAAAACCTCAAGACAAGCAATTCATACAAGAAGCACAAACCACATGCAATAAGATTGGAAAAGAGATGGAAGTAAGAAGTAATCATCATAAATATGAATTGAGTTCATTACAAGAATTTATCCCCCAACATGGTATCAAAGTAACATTTTAATCCCAAACAGCCCACCACAAGGGGGCTTAGCTATACATGATCATGAAAACAGGAAAAGAAAGGGGTAGAAGAAGGGAAAACGCCATGAAGCTCGATGTAGTGGCCTCCTTCTTCACCTCCAAGCAGCTCAGGACGACCTCCCTCCTCCAAAGGTGCAGGGGTGCATGAAAATGGTGAAATGGATGGATAGAAACCTAGAGAAACTAGGTTTCTATGGTGGAAATGAGTGGAAAATGGATGGAAATGGGGTAGATTGCAAGGAAATGGGTGGATTGGAGCAAAGGATGCAATGGCAGCAGCTAGGGTCGGCTAGGAGTGCTCTCTCCCGAGCCCTAGAAGCAACTAGTGCTTATATAGGGGCTAGGGCTAAGTGGGGGTATAATAGGAAAATCAGTGAAAGTTGTATAGGTTTTGGGGTGGTGGCACGGCCGTGCTGGCCAGCACGGCCGTGTTGGGTAGGAGTGAGCACGGTCGTGGTGGAGGGGAACGGCCGTGTTGGCTAAGTGTTAATTTAACAGGTTGGTGGGTGAAAATGAAGGCTGGTGGCACGGCCGTTCTGGGCAGCACGGCCGTGTTGGGTACTAGGTAGAACGGCCGTGCTGGGTAGCACGGCCGTGGTGGCGGAGTTGGGAGGAGGTCGTTCTGAGCAGCACGCCCGTTCCATCTTCATCCAGCACGGTCGTTTTGGTCAGCACGACTGTGGTGTGGTCTTCGTAGCACGGTCGTGGTGACTGACTTGCTTGAACTTCCAAAATTTGTCGATCAACCTGTAATTCTGCTCAATTGCCAGCATGGCCGTTCCATGGCACTACGGCCGTGTTGGGGTCTTCTAGTGCTAGCATGGCTTCAAACTTCATAATTCTTGGATGTTTTTTCTTGGAGACGATCCTTGGCCACTAAGGTAGGTTGGGGGAGCTTTGGGGC
Organism: Alisma plantago-aquatica; assembly: GCA_963693085.1. Classification (NCBI taxonomy): domain Eukaryota; kingdom Viridiplantae; phylum Streptophyta; class Magnoliopsida; order Alismatales; family Alismataceae; genus Alisma; species Alisma plantago-aquatica. The sequence goes on from OY856409.1 coordinate 685,731,115, forward strand.
CTCCTTTGGGTCCCTCCATCACACTCGTCCATCCATTGTGGTCTAAGTACCTGAAAAACAGCGCAAAGAACATCCATAAGCGTACTTGCAATGATAATCAAATTGGGGGAAAATACTTGTAATCTAACATGTTTAGATGCAACTTATATACAAAATGGCACAGGATGGAGCCCTAAAATAGGGCTGCATCACCACCCCAAACTTAAAACATACTTGTCCTCAAGTATGCTCCAACTTAATCTCTCTTTTCCGTTCTTTTCAACAAAAACAAATGACAAATGCAAAGCAGCAGAAGATTATTGAATATATATGGTCTTGGAAATGACTAAGTTCATGTGTCTCACATCTCTCCTCTCCTTCTTTCACAACCCAATCATGAACTGAGCACTGAGCATACAAACTTCAAATGTAAAGCATAGAAACACAAGTTGTCCATATGTCCTTTATGTCATTCTGGGTAAACCGTTTCATGTTGATGTTAATCACAGGTGACTAGGAGTGTTGTTTCGCTTTCATGCATTCGGTCTTATGCTTCAAACCACACTAGATGATCCACTTGGCTGTAGAAAGGGTAAAGTGAGCTAGATTTGATGTTTTCTAGCTCAATGGGTATAAAAGAAGAAGAAAGGGTTGCGGTAAGATTTGGAGTGCTTTTACACACTCTTCATTTCTTTATTTGAATGCTCTTAAACAGGAGCATCCTTTTATTTTATTTTTTCTTTTCTTTTTCTTTTTCTTTGCCCTTGGTATAGATAGGGCATATGGTGGATGGAGTGAAGCGGGGAGGTAAAGATGTGGCCACCCCAAACTTTTGGAGGTGGCCACGGCTAATATGTGCACTTTGGCATCTTTTTATGAGGCGGAGGGGTATGAAGATGGTGGAAGAAAATTTGGATCAAAGAGGGGTCATCAATGTAGTTTTCAACATACGATTCCCTGCATGAAAGTTAATTCAACACTTCACCAAGTAATATCACATCACATGATAGAATTAACACAATATTCATATTTCTACCAAGTGAAACCATTGGCTTTAAGCGTTTGTCGCTTGCTCAATTCATGATTTAACCAACACATTCACAGACTTAAGAGATGTGGTTCACATGTAAAAAGTCACAAACAAGACCATATATCAATAAGATCTAAGAATGTAGCATGCATTTGTCACAAGAGTAAACCTTTTCATTTAAAACATTGGAGATTAAGTCAAAACATCCTATCAGAGCAAGAATATTCAAATCTGGGCAAAATTGGCCAAAATGGTGCCAATTTTCACTAAATCGCATCTAAACCTACTTTAGGGAATTTAAAGACATAAAGCAGAAAATCCTACTTAACATGCAAAAGAAATTATCAAAAACTACATGAGAATGCAATGCATGGTATGAAGAAGCAAAAATTTTGAAAAATTACTCAAAAATGACGAGAATGAAAGCTACATGACATGCATGGATGCAAGCAGAAGACAATCTATACTAGGTGGGTTAAACATCAAACAAATAATGATCAGGTGGAATAGGCAACTGTCAAAATAAACTGAAAACAAAGGGCTTACCGCCCTACCACCCCAAACTTTTGAATCATGATGTCCTCAGCACAAAACTAAAGCTTAGGGATGATAGGGTAAAAGTCAGGGTTGTGGTGGTGTGGGGTCCTGCGGCGGGCCAGATTGTGGAGGAGGCTGCTGGTAGTAGTGGCCCCAGTACTCCGCCTGTGGAGGCGGGTATGTCTCCTGGTAGCCAGAAATTGATCCCCATAAATCCTCCCCCCACTGGGGGTTTCTTTGTGTCTGCGCATGCTGGTACTAATACATGTGGTTGATTTGGTGATGCATCTGCTGCTGATCCAACCACATGTCCTATTGCATTTTCTGAATCTCCTCCAACTGTGCATGGATGGATGCCATATCATATGCATTTGTCGGAGGTGGCTGCGCCTCAAACTCTTCCATTCTCGGCCTTGTGCGGCGTGGATGCTCCAAAGATCGTTGATGTTCTGGCACATTTGTTTCCCCCTCCTCATCAGGTAAGACTACACTTGGTGCTCTGTATCCTTCTCTAGGGGTTTCTTCCTCATATCGTGATAACCGATTGAGAAAATCATCCACAGGCCCCGCATTCTTGAGCAAAGGGAGGGCATGGTAAGGGAGTTCCAAAGTGATTCCATGGTAGCCGGGGTTCAACACATAAAAAAATTTGTCATCCTTGACAGAAATCATCTGTGACCTCGCAAGATAGTTTAGGTCCACATGTTTGTTTCCATCTACCTTGGTGAGCCCTTCCAGATTGCATCCCAACGCCCTCGCCAAAATGGTGACAATCCCTCCCATGATGAATGGATTTTTACTTTTGGATGGGATTGTCTTCACGTGATCAATAAACATGGCACCCACGTTCACGAACCCCGTGCTTGCAACTATAGCTATGAGAAAAAGGTCTTTCTGGCCGCCTGATCCTTGATTATCATAGCGACCAAACACGGTATTTGCCAGCACTTTTTGCAAATATCTCATGAATGGGTTGTGGATCTTGCTTGTTTTGGATTTCCCTGAAGTGAAAGTGGATTTGCCTGTGATCGTCTTCCACATCTTGGCGTAATCTGCCTTACCATTCTTGTCAAATCTTCCCCCGTCGAATTCCCTTGCCATTTCTGGGTTGGGGGCAAAGATTGCATTGATCTGAGAGGCGTTGAGGACATGTGTTGAGCCATTTAATTTGAACCTGAGAGCATCCTCTCCTCGGAACTGAACCTTCTCTAAGGTTGCGAAGAACTCATGAGTGATCTCCAAGTATGCATCTTCGGCCTTAGTTAAAATGTCGTACAATCCACAGTGTTTTAGATGAAACTCAAAACTGAAAAAGATACCTAAAGCTTCCATTGTGGGCACACATGCATATCTAGTGGCAATCACCCTTCTTGTCATACATTCGGGGTGAAGGGGTTTTACTGCTGCACTTCTTGTGACTCCTCTACCATAAGTGGTTCCTTGTGGTTGCTTTCCCACCCATGTGAGTCTGTCTTCCTCTAGTCTTGATAGGATATCCACTGGTTCATCCTCCAATTCCTCGCTCTCAGTATCATCCACTTCCTCTTCTTGATAGGTATGTGACCCCAAACTTGTGTCCCAGTTCAAGGGCACTCTTTCAATGCTTCCACTGGGTCGGGATGATGACGTCGAATGCCTTGCTGGAGCTGTTCGTGGCGGTAGGCGTGAGGACGAAGCTTCATTAGTTTTCTTAGCCCTTCGCTCACGAGTTGGTGCGGTAATTTCAATAGAATCCGCCATATTCTCCAGCTCTTCCTCTTCTTCCTCCTCCTCTTCCCCCGGGTTGTTGTAGCTTGGATCTGAGAGGTGCTCGCTGGAGGGAGAGTGTAGCCGAGATGAGCTCATCGACGCCGACCATCCAAAGGAACGTGAAACTGAGTTGGACGGTGAGGAGGCGCCGCCGGACTGATGTGAACCGGCCGCTCGTTTGGATCTTCTTTTACCACCGGTGAGGATGCTTGTGGTCTTCTCCACTCCTTTCTTGATTGCCTTACCCATGCCCTTCATGATTGCAAGGTTCTTTGACGAGGAACGAAGCTTGCACTGGAAAAACACAGCTCCGGGCTGATGGGGCGGAATATGTGTGTAGCTGGAGGAATCGGTGGTGATGAGTGGTGGAAATTGAAGCTAGAGGTTGGGGAAAACAATTAGGGACCAAAGGAACTTCAAATCGGGAGCTTGGGAGCAAGAGGAGGTGATTTTGGGGTGTGGGGGACTCGCCCTAATCGCCAGAAATCGCGGCACGGCCATTTTGGTTCGCAAGAATGAGCGAGGGGTCGTGTTGGGTCGGGGTAGATGTTAGGTTAATTTGGGCTAGCACGGCCATGGTGGCCAGCACGGCCGTGTTGGTTTTAAGCCAACACGGCCGTTTTGGCCAAAACGGTCGTGTTGCCAGGGGCCAAAAATCTCCAATCAACCTGTAAAATGCGTCTTTGTCAGCACGGCCGTTCTGGTGTGGTCCCAGCACGGCCGTTTTTATCAGCACGACCGTGCTACTCTCTTTTATGTCAAAACTTCAAAAATTCATCAAAACTCTTCGAAACTCATCGTTTAATCGTCATGAGTGAGCTTTTCTTGGTGGAATATCCACCACCTTGACTGACTGTGCCTCAATCTTCAACTTGGACCTGTTCAACCTGTCATTCCATCAAAACTAAAAACAAAACTATCAAGCACAAGTGTGCGTGTGTGTATTTGTGTAAAACAAAACTAAAGTATCAAAATAAGGGTTTGAGAATCTCCAACCACGTGGGTTGCCTCCCACTAGCGCTAAATTTTACGCCTTCAGCCAGGCTTATTGATTGTTGTGCTCCTTCATTTCTTTGGAACTTTCAAGAGATCTTTGTAGTAGATCCCTTTCTCATCCTCATCTAAGCATTCCTCTTCATCAAATTCTTCTTCTACCAGCATAACAACATCAAAGTCTTGGTTGGCCTTGTCTAGGCCGACTTCAACGACAGGTTTCAGCCTTTGCCCATTAATAGTGAATTCCTTAGCTCCTTCTTTTGCACAAATGATCACTGCCCCGGATGGGTACACCTTCTTGACAAGGTAAGGACCTTCCCATCTAGAACGAAGCTTTCCGGGGAAGAACTTCATCCTTGAATTGTACATCCATACCCATTTGCCGGGCTCAAACTCTTTCTTCTTTATGATCTTGTCATGTAGAAACTTGGTTCTTTCCTTTTAGTTCTTTGACATTTCATAGGCTTCATGTCGCATCTCTTCTAGCTCATGCAATTGAAACTTTCTTCTCATTCCGGCACTCTCGTCATCAAAGTCCATCCTCTTCAAGGCCCACAGTGCCTTGTGTTGCATCTCAACTGGCAAATGGCAACTCTTACCATAGACAAGCTTGAACGGTGTAGTACCAATCGGGGCTTTATATGCAGTCCTATATGCCCATAAAGCTTCATTGAGTCGAAGTGACCAATCCTTACGGTCCGGTCGCACCGTCTTCTCCAAAATGAGCTTTATCTCCCAATTTGCCAACTCAACTTGACCACTCGTTTGAGGGTGGTAAGGAGTAGCTACACGATGGTTCACCCCATGTCTCTTTAGCAGTCCTTCAAAAGTGCGGTGAATGAAATGACTCCTGCCATCACTAATCACAACCCTTGGAACACCAAAACGGCTAAAGATGTTGGATCTCACGAAATCACACACCACTTTATGATCATTTGTTCTTGTTGCCACAGCCTCAATCCATTTTGATACATAGTCTACGGTGACCAAGATGTAGACATACCCGAAAGAAGGGGGGAAAGGACCCATAAAGTCAATCCCCCAAACATCAAACACTTCTACCACCAAGATAGGTGACAAAGGCATCATGTCCCTCTTGGAGATAGTGCCCACTTTTTGGCACTTGATGCAACTCTTACAAAAGTCATGAGCATCTTTGAACAATGTCGACCAGTAGAATCCACATTGAAGAACTTTGGCAGCCATGCGTTTCCCTCCAAAATGGCCTCCACACACTCCGGAATGGCACATAGATAAGATTTCTTGCTGCTCCATCTCCGGAATGCACCTCCTAATGAGTTGGTTTGGGCAATATTTATAGAGGTGAGGGTCATCCCAAATGTAGTTCTTTACCATAGCAAACAATCTCTTGCTTTCCTCTCTTGTCCACATGCTCGGTATCCTCCCACTAGCTAGGAAATTCGCTATGTGCTTGTACCATGGCTTTTGGACATATGAGACTAAGAGGAGTTGTTCATGTGGCATTGTCTCTTTGATTGGACTTGTCACATCAAAAGGTCCATCAAGACGGGAGAGATGATCTGCAGCACCATTTTCTATTCCTTTCTTATCCATAATTTCTATGTCAAATTCTTGGAGCAGCAAAATCCATCGGATCAACCTTGGCTTTGAGTCTTTCTTGGACATGAGATACTTCAGTGCAGCATGGTCCGTGTAGATTGTCACTTTGTTTTGCAAGAGATACGGTTGGAACCTGTCAAGAGCGAAGATCACCGCAAGCAACTCCTTCTCGGTAGTCGTATAGTTTCTTTGAGCATCGTCTAACGTTTTACTTGCATAATAGATAGCATGAGGAATTCGGCCAATGCGTTGACCCATCACAGCCCCCACCGCCATATTGGATGCATCCGTCATGATCTCGAATGGCAAAGAGAAATCTGGGGGCTGCATGATAGGAGCAGAAATAAGCCTCTCTTTTAGATGATTGAAGGCTTCAACACATTTGTCATCAAACTGAAATTCAACATCTTTCTCAAGTAATCGACAGAGTGGTCTTGAGATTTTGCTAAAGTCCTTGATAAAACGTCGGTAGAATCCTGCATGTCCCAAGAAAGATCGAACATGTCTTACGGTCGAAGGAAAGTCGAGTGTAGAAATAAGGCCCACCTTGGCCTTGTCAACTTCAATCCCATCTTTCGAAACTCAGTGTCCCAGAACTATACCCTCAGGTACCATGAAATGACTTTTTCCCAAGATAGAACTAAGCGAACTTTCACACATCTTTCCAGAACTACAGCTAGATGTAGCAAGCACTCGTCAAAGGTCTTCCCGAAAACTGAAAAATCATCCATGAAGACCTCGAGTGACGAGTCAAGCATGTCAGCAAAGATCGAGGTTACACATCTCTGGAAAGTGGAAGGGCATTGCAAAATCCAAACGGCATTCTCCGGTAGGCAAATGTACCACTTAGACAAGTGAATGTCGTCTTTTCCTGGTCCGCCGGATGCACAGCAATCTGAAAATATCCCGAGTACCCATCAAGAAAACAGTAGAAGCTCTGCCCAGCCAATCTCTCTAGAATCTGATCAAGAAACAGAAGTGGGTAGTGGTCCTTCTTTGTCTTTTCGTTGAGCTTCCGGTAATCCACGCACATTCTCCACTTGGACTGCTCTCTCACCGGCATAAGCTCACCATCGGCATTTTCTGCAACTGTAATCCCACCCTTCTTGGGCACAACCAGGATGGGACTCACCCACGTACTGTCAGAAATGGGGTATATGATCCCTGCATCAAGCAACTTAACAACCTCTTGAGTTACAACGTCCTTCAATTTTGGATTTAGTCTTCTTTGCATTTGACGGGTCGGTCTCACATCTTCTTCTAAGTATATCTGATGCACACAGATAGAGGGATCAATCCCTCTCAAGTCAGCAACAGACCATCCAATGGCTTGGACGTTCTTTCTCAAGACTTCCATCAAGGCATCTTCTTGCTCAGGAGAGAGAATGGAGGAAATGATCACCGGGAGGGTGTCATTTGAGCCAAGGAAAGCATACTTCAATCCTTTAGGAAGTTTTTTCAACTCAAGAATGGGGGGTGCTTTAAGGGAGTTCTTCAAAGGTGCAGAAATAGAAGGGAGGTCCTGACTTACAGCCACTAAGGCTAGCTCACACTCTTCATCATCCTCATCATCGTCGTCAGGGAACTCAACAATTGGCTCAAGACCTCTACCTTGAGTAGCAGTCTCAATCCAAGCGGGTAGGAACTCTTCAACAATCTCATCTAGGCATTCCACAAAATAACAATCTTCTTCGGTGGCCCCTATCACTTCAGCTGTAGTAGAAGACTTAAAGATGTTCAACTGGATCTTCATGTGCATGAATGTAACATACATGGTCCCTATCCTCACATGGATCACGGCATCAGCTGTGGCTAAGAAAGGTCTCCCCAAGATGATTGGCACCTTTCTAGCTTCCTTTTCCATATCAAGAATGATAAAATCGGCTGGGAAGAAGGCAGATGTATCCTCATCAAGACGGACCAGCACATCATCCACACGCCCTCTAGGCGTCTTCACAGAACGGTCGGCCAACTGTAGAGTGCAATGGGTCGGCCTCAACTCTCCCATTTGGAGCTCAGCAAACAGATCATAAGGCATCAAGTTTATGCTAGACCCCAAGTCAAGAAGAGCGTGGTCTATGGGATGCGCCTTGATGTAGCATGAGATGATGGGGGCACCGGGGTCTTTTCTTTTCCGGGGGATGGTGTGTTGGAGAATGGAGCTCACTTGCTCAGTGAGCTTGATCTTCTTAGGCGTTCTCCCTGTTGTCTTTCTTTTGAAGGTGCACAATTCTTTAAGGAACTTCGCATTGGACGGAATTTGCTTGACTGCGTCTATAAGAGGTACATTGATTTTCACTTGCTTGAAGATCTCCAAAATATCATCCGCATGCTTCTTCTTTTTCTTTGCAGCAGAAGGCTCCTCAAGTGCATCAGGATATGGTGGGAGTTGGGACCCCAATCGGTCCAAATCAACAGTATCATCTACTGGTATCATTGGAATCACAGTATCACGGCTCGGAATCACAGTATCACTGCTCGGTGTCACAGTATCAGCATTGCCTCTTATCACAGTATCATCATTCTGCATCTCAGTATCAACCTGCTCTGCCTCACTGTCATCTCTTCCAACAACATCACCATGGGGGCTCTCCAAAGTCCTACCACTCCTCAAAGTAGTCACAGCCTTCACATGCTCATGGGTGGTAGAAGGGGGAGCTTGTGGAGGTGGTTGTGGCTGTTGGGGTGGTGGAGGCCTTTGGTGAGGGGAATTGGGATTTTGAAGGATGAATTGGGATTGCGTTTGTTGTTGAGGTGGGGGTGATATTGTGGAGGTGGTTGTTGGTAAGTATGAGGTGGGGGTGGAGCATATTGATAATTGAGCGGCGCTTGAGGAGGTGGAGGAGCATATTGAAAAGTCCCATCATTGTTTGGATTCAGCATAGGTTGAGAGGGGAGTCTTCCTTCTTCTCTTCTAGACAAAGAGAGATAAATCTGATCTAACCTCTGCTCAAGTCGGCTTATAGACTGTCCATGTGCGTTGACATCCTTTTTTACTTCATCTAGGCTTCTTATCCTTCCAAGAACCTTGTCCTCAAACTTAGAGCTGTAGAGTGGCTTGTGCTGCCCCTGTCCTTGTCCATCCTCATTTGGTTGTTTCCATGAGAAATTTGGATGGTTCCTCCACTCGAGAGTGTAGGATTGGGACATTGGGCCCTGGTTGTTGCGGCTACCAAAGGAATATAAAGCGTTAACTTCCTCATCTACAACATCCACAGCCATTGCGGGTTGGCTAGAAGAGCCACCCACTTGATTCTTCATCATTTGCATCATATCTGCCATCATTTTCATTAGATCGGGGTTGAAGGTATTGCGTGCGAGAGCCACGGAGGACGGTGGGGGAATGTAGTTCCGATCACAATGCCCCCCCTTAGTGGAAGCTCGGTGGCGATAATTCTCGGCGAGATGTTCAAACAGTGGCCATGAGTCCTCAGGCGGCTTGGCCATGAACGTGCCCCCGCAAGAAGAATCTACATTATTTTGGATCTGCTCCTCAAGCCCGGTGTAGAAGGCTTGAACCAGCTGCCAAAGCGGGACCTCATGGTGAGGGCAGTCACGAAGCAACTTCTGGAACCTCTCCCATGCCTCATGGAAAGGTTCGTTCTCTTTTTGGGAGAAGGATGTGATGCACCTTCTCATGTAGGATAACTTGGCTATCGGAAAGAACTTCTTCAGAAACTCATTCTTTACTTCATTCCATGTGACGAGCTCTGGCCTCGAGACGTACCACTCCTTGGCTTTCTCCTTGAGGGAGAAAGGAAAGAGCGTTCTGCGGATTGAGTCGCCGGTGGCAGCAGGCGTGCGGAAGGTCGAACACGTTTCTAAGAACGCGTCTATATGGTGATAAGGATTTTCGTTCTCCATTCCGTAGTATGTGGGCAGAAGTCCCAAGAGTGATGGCGGAATGGAGAACTGCTGACCGGACATCTGATCCACCAGCGTGGCTATGGGGGAATTGTAGTTCCCCGGTGTGAAATACTCATGAAGCGGGCGGTGCGGTGGTGGAGGTGGAACATCCAGTGGTGGGTTGTTCTCGGCCATCTCGACCTCTCGGTGTAGGTTGCGGCGAGCTTGACGTCTTCTCCTCCCAATCTCGAGGTCGTAAACCACCAAGTCAGTGCAAGTCGAACGCGTACTACGCATGCGCAGCTGTCACCTGCGCACGTCACAAACAAACAACAAGGAGCCAAGTTAGCGAACCAATATGTAAGAGTAACACAAAGAATAAAGAATAGCAATGGTGAGGGCAAAAGGAAAGGCTAAGCTACACTATCTAACTAGGTCGAGTGCCTCTATTCCCGGCAACGGCGCCAGAAAGCTTGGTGCGCTCCCGCTAGAGGCTTGCAACAAAGTGCAATCCACGAGGTCGGGAGGCACGGGATGAGATGGGATCTTTGCTTTCGAAATTTGTATGGTCCCACACTAACTACCTACTTCTACTAAGACATTACACCTGCAAGTGCACGGGGTCGTGTCGTAGTATAGGTGAGGTGGCAAGTACGGGGTCGATCCGTGAGGATAAAGGGGGCACTAGAGTTAGATGGTGTGAGCTACGTTCCTAGTGTGGAGAGTAGGGTTTTTAGGGTTTTAAGGTTGATTGTTGATTGATTAAATAATAGAGCAGTTAAGAAATGCGAGATGAAAACTAAATTATCAACATGCTAAGTGAGAAATATAAGTTAACGAGCTATCTAACCAAGAGCAAGAACGAATTATACCAAACTAAGCAAGCAACTAACAATTTAGAGCCTAAGTTAACCACTAAGCAAGATGAAAGATCTAAATTAACACTAGCTAACAAAACGAGGCAATTGACTAAGTTAGACTAAAGCAATTGAACTAAGCTAGCATTAACAAGCAAATGAAGCGATTAGGGTTTTAAGCAAGGTGATTAAGGTGGGTGGGCCGTTTGGGAAATGTCACTTTGATTTTAGTTGGGGGAGTTCATTAAACATGCATGGTGCTCAATTCATATCTAGATTACCAAACCAAACAACAAGGGCAATGCCATTAGAACATACCCTATACTACTAGTAGAAGACTAGGGTTAGGTGTAGTTCTAGTGAGATTGGCCAAATCTAGGTTTCTAGGGTAAGTGATAGTGGACAATTGAGGGTTGAGGGTAGAGATGGGAGTGGAGATGAGGGATTTAACCTCATGCCACTAGCCATTCTAGCCTTTAGAAGGCCCTAAGCAATTGCACCACTCTCACTTACACTAGCCACTTAAATCTCACACTCATTTGTAGGGGGAGGGATGTGTATGTAGGAACAAAGGGGGCTAGATAGGGATCCACTAATTGGACCTAGGAGCCATTCCTAAGATTGCCACATACACTCCAATTCCTCCTAGAAATGAAGTGTCATCAAAAACCTCAAGACAAGCAATTCATACCAGAAGCACAAACCACATGCAATAAGATTGGAAAAGAGATGGAAGCAAGAAGTAATCATCATAAATATGAATTGAGTTCATTACAAGAATTTATCCCCCAACATGGTATCAAAGTAACATTTTAATCCCAAATAGCCCACTACAAGGGGGCTTAGCTATACATGATCATGAAAACAGGAAAAGAAAGGGGTAGAAGAAGGGAAAACGCCATGAATCTCGATGTAGTGGCCTCCTTCTTCACCTCCAAGCAGCTCAGGACGACCTCCCTCCTCCAAAGGTGCAGGGGTGCATGAAAATGGCGAAATGGATGGATAGAAACCTAGAGAAACTAGGTTTCTATGGTGGAAATGAGTGGAAAATGGATGGAAATGGGGTAGATTGCAAGGAAATGGGTGGATTGGAGCAAAGGATGCAATGGCAGCAGCTAGGGTCGGCTAGGAGTGCTCTCTCCCGAGCCCTAGAAGAAACTAGTGCTTATATAGGGGCTAGGGCTAAGTGGGGGTATAATAGGAAAATCAGTGAAAGTTGTATAGGTTTTGGGGTGGTGGCACGGCCGTGCTGGCCAGCACGGTCGTGTTGGGTAGGAGTGAGCACGGTCGTGGTGGAGGGGAACGGCCGTGTTGGCTAAGTGTTAATTTAACAGGTTGGTGGGTGAAAACGAAGGCTGGTGGCACGGCCGTGCTGGGCAGCACGGCCGTGTTGGGTACTAGGTAGAACGGTCGTGCTGGGTAGCACGGCTGTGGTGGCGGAGTTGGGAGGAGGTCATTCTGAGCAGCACGCCCGTTCCATCTTCATCAAGCACGGCCATTTTGGTCAGCACGGCCGTGGTGTGGTCTTCGTAGCACGGCCGTGCTGGTCAACACGGCCATGGTGACTGACTTGCTTGAACTTCGAAAATTTGTCGATCAACCTGTAATTCTGCTCAATTGTCAGCACGGCCGTTCCATGGCACCACAGCCGTGTTGGGGTCTTCTAGTGCTAGCATGGCTTCAAACTTCATAATTCTTGGATGTTTTTGCTTGGAGACGATCCTTGGCCACTAAGGTAGGTTGGGGGAGCTTTGGGGCCTCCTTTGGGTCCCTCCATCACACTCGTCCATCCATTGTGGTCCAAGTACCTGAAAAACAGTGCAAAGAACATCCATAAGCGTATTTGCAATGATAATCAAATTGGGGGAAATACTTGTAATCTAACATGTTTAGATGCAACTTATATACAAAATGGAACAGGATGGAGCCCTAAAATAGGGCTGCATCATAACCCTAATGAGGTATATCTTGTTATATCTAGCTTTAATATAACTAAATGATGGTAATTGGGTATGAATAGTCCTTGAATGATTAATACAATCATGGAGTACTCTCTTATTGTTGTTAAAACCTTAGTATGCTATAACTCAATGGTTACACCGTGATTTATGTGTGGATTCATACTCGAGAATAGTATGCAATGTGATGGTGATGCTTCACCCTATGCATCCATGATCCAATGGGGATGATGTGAGTTAGGGTTTGGGTATGAGTGTTGATTAGTAACATTAATATACTTTATCTTGTTGAACCTAACTCTAGTGCAAATAGATAAAGATGAATATCCATGTTTAACCTCTTATATGACGGTGTGATGGTGAAATAACCTCCTTAATATGATCATAACCATAATGTGTTGATTGGTGGTTAGCATAGCCACATGGTTGATACTTTCTTATGCTAAACATGTGCATTATGAATATGATGAGGGTTAATCATATCTAGATTCCTTGCATGTTGATGTAATAAAGGAATGTTCTTAATGTTAATATAACCCTACTAATATTTTTTATGAATATCTCCTAGCTCATTAATGCAATATTGTGTTGATCTAGTGTATTATATGTAAGCGATGTTGTTCAGCCTTATTATAAGGCATGCAAAGATAATGATGATCTTACAGGGAATAGTATGATGGTCTTAATGACCTTTAGGCATGGTTGAGCCCTAAATGAGGTGTAATCCTCTTGTGTTGATAAGGGTTGATACCCTGTAACATTGTAAAAAGGATTTATATATTGTGATAGTATGATGACTAGTGTGGTCTAATGAATGGCAAGTAAATAGTACCATGTGATGATGAGATGAGAAATTATGTTCCACACATTTATATCTTTTAAAATTTGTGATATTTATATGTATTCTAGAAGTGAATTAAGGTTTGTATGTCCACTTCTTTGATGCAGCCTTAATTCACCCAATTGGCATAACTAATCAAGTGAAACTCTAATCATGTAGTGCCTTGTGTCATAGATCCATCTGAGTGTCAGAACTTGCCAGATGGTGAAATGAGTATTCCTAAGGGAAACTCAGAGCATATACTGATGAGTATGTGGGGTGCTTGTCATCCTAAATTCAAGTGTTTAAGGAGGATGATTGCGGTCATACCTAGCCCTCAGTTTGAGAATCGTTGCAGTCATGTCTCGGTGATTATATATGTGATGAGATTGGAGGACAACTGTGGTTGTACCTCAGATGGTAGGGTATGCTTACCCACCTCCTTTCACTAGTGACATGACCTGTACCAAGGACAGACTAGGTTGTTAGTAGCTTGACCTTATGTGTCGTTGTGGCGGACCCATACTGATCGGGGGTAGAGAAGATCTTAGGAGTCCGGCTCTTCTAAGATCTTGTATGGCACTGATTTTGACTTAGCAGTGGTCAGTTGGATTTTGAGTGGTATCCTCAAATTCCTCAGGGCATTATAAAAGATGTAAGACAACCGTGTAGCATATTTATTTAGGGTTATACACAACGCTTCATATTGGATGATAACCCTTGTTTACTTTCTTTTCACTAAGATCATGTATAGTACAATAAGAGATAATAGTTATAGTATGCTCATGTTGTAAACATGCTTATGTTGTCAAATATACTGACATTGATGGTTAAGATGTTGCTTCTAGCTATGTTTAATATTGCTAGCCATGTCTATGTAATTAGAAATGCTTAAATTACTAAATACTCCAACTGCTTAGTTCTACTATTTAAAATGTTGTAATTAATAAGCATTGTTGGATGTTATATCTCTTGCTGGGATATGGGTCTCACCCTTGTGGTTCCCCACATCTTTTTAGGTAATCTGAAGTGATGAAAGCAAACCTACGGCAGAAAAGAGGAGCTATAGTAATGAATCTAAGATAAAGTTGATTAGATGTCTAGTGTGTCCTAGAGTCATTCCTGTACTCTCAGGTCTGGGCTGGAAAAGTTTGTATATGGTGTTTCAAACAAATCAGAATTTTGTTAGCATGTTAATGCTTATTTGTGTGACATATATGAATATTGTTCTCCTGTGTATATTTGTTGTGGCTAAGGTGATAGACCAATTTGTATCAAATTCTGGGCATAGTAAGGATACAAGAAAGATGTTGGGCTCTTATGCAAATGTTTCTGACCAGGTGTTGACGTTGAAATCAGTTTTAATTTACCCAAATTTTTGGGTGTGTGATTAATTAGTGATCGATTGTGCTTTATGTTTTGGGTAATCTCATTTAGTGTAACGATTTCTCACAAGTTGGTATCATAGCTTTAGGTTCATTGAGTCTACCCTAGGACTTAAGACTAGGATGAGGTCAAAATTAGGAATATGACATAAAAATATGGTGCATACTGCCTAATCTCAGTATTTGGGTGCCTTGGCCAGGTATTCAATTATTGAAGAAAAGGTAAGTATGGAACTTTTAAATTGTTATCTTTTGGATTAATCTGATCAAGTAATCATTTTGAAAGAATCTAAAGAGCATAATGAAGCAGAAATCATGGTGCAGATAATTGAATATTACCTCAAGAGAAGATGAGGATTACATCATTATCTATCAAAACCTAAATTGTTGGTAACTATAAGAGAAATATATAACACCATGAAATCTAAATCTGAATACAAATAAGCAAAGGAGTAGTTCTTGAAGATGAAATTCAAGAAGATAATAAAGTAAAAGATAGATAAGTCTGTTCTTATAAAGTGATTCAAGGTATGAAATTCACATAAGATGGAGAGAACTCCTATAATAAGTACAAAATGAGAAGATGAATGGGAACAATGACAAATGAATAAGGTGGAATCTGAGTTAATATCAGACCAACCTATGTATGTAAGAAAATTTTAATCTAAAATCAGCATGGTATGTGAAAGAAATTAAGGTAGATGATCCATATTTAATGAAGAAAATGAAGAATATGATGATTTACCTGTTGATAAGTGGTTGAAAAACATAATAAAATAAGAGAATATACCCTAGTGGGATAAATAGTCATCAAGAAAGGAGTAATGAGATATGTTAATCATGATGATTCCTATGCTAATGGAAAGGAACCCAAAATGAAAAAAGTAAAATGATACATAAGAAGCTATAACCTGCATAATGAAAATAGAATTGGTTACGTTTTTGCTATTTACCCTTGAACAATGTTGCTATGATGTGGGAAATGTGTTTCCCTTTGTGTCTTTCCTTTCTAGGGCACAACTTTCAAGTGGATCATTGCCACTTTGTATGTGTGGATTCATTGTAAACATGAGGGTGGATAGATTATTATAGCATAAGGTTGTTTGGACTATGGTTCCAAGATCATAAAGTTTGTGATGATATTGCTTTTGAGCCTTCCAATAATTAGGAAGACTCCTCTTATATGTCTTGATATTTGTTATGTTGGTAAAAGTGGATGAGATAATGATGTGAGTTCCTTATAGCACATGAGATGGATACCAAGGTAGAAATATGTGAAGGTTGGAGATGTTTATTAAATAAACATTCCAAGTACTCCTCTCCCCTAGAGAGAGAGAGAGAGAGAGTTGATGATGATCCTATAAATGTTGTTTGGAAGGAAAAACAAAAGTGACTCTATAATGTTGTGCATAGTCTAGTGATAGTTGGGCAAGACCACTATCAAGGATAGATAGTTTGTTGATACAATTGATATAATTTTAGGATGATAGCTAGAATTTAAAGTTGAAAGTTACTATTTGATTTATACAGGTGGCACAACAAGTTTCTATGTTCCATATTTGCAAATGTCTTCTTATGTGGGGGGTTTTGTGTTGACCCAAGATGAGATATGTATGAATGATGCGACATCACCATGATATTAAAGTAACCATGTGAAGGTAATAGGATTAGGTGCAAAGGAAGTACCCATCTTTGTTTACTTTGAATTTTAGGGGTAAAATCCCTGTTAGGGGTTTATAGTTATAAGGCCCCTAAACTTGCTTAATGAGATGAATAAGCTTAATTATCATAATTTAATTCTTATAAACCTAATATAACCTTTTGATATGCTTTGAAATCATAATACAAGCTTATGTTTCAAATTTGGTCCAATTTGGACATTGTTTGAGCAAGTTATGCAATTTTATGCATATTTTGGATTTTTCTATAATTTACCCAATTGAGAGGTTTTCTTTATAATTTATCACTTGCATTATGTTCCTTGTATATTATCTCATCATGTTGAGATTTTTGATCCATGTGGCACCTATTTAATCCTTGGTTTGAAGGTGTTTTCTCCAAGGGTATTTTAGGGTTTACCCCTTCATGGATGAGCTACCTTTAGTAGCTATCAACTAATGAATTATTTCTTTTGCTTGGAAATTCAATAAACGAGGTATAATAATGTCTCTATGGATGTTTGGGGAGTTTTTTGTGTGTGTGCTTGTATATTCTTAATAGTTTAAGGCCATGGACACTTGGAAAGATACTAGAACTTCAACTTTTTCTTTTTCTTTATCTTAAAGTTTCATATACTTATCTATAAGAACCAAAACGATCCATTTTCTCTCCACCACTTCCCTCCTTATATGAACCTTGTTCTCCCTATGTGATTCTGCAAATTTCCTGTCCAAGGAAGAAGAAAGTGGGGATCTTCATGGAAAAAGAATCTAGGGTTGCAATTGACTTCCTTTTAGGGTTTAAAAAGCTTCCTTCTAGTGATCTTGACCTAAAAGAGTAAGAATCCCCTTATTTCCTCCGTTTATTTCTTTTGTATCCTTCCTCCTACCCTTCTCCAGGTCGGAACCTTGCTATTACAAGGTATAAATTGGTCTAAAGCTCTAAACCCTTCCTTTCTTGCTCCTTACGCTTAGGGTTTGCTCATTTGATGAAGAAAGGTGCTAGATGGACAAGTTCACAACTTATGCTTGGATTTCCTACCCTACTTGCTCATGTTTTCTTCTATTTGGGAGTTTATTTTCTAATTAGAGGCCATTTTTATAACTTGTTCCACGTTTATTTCTTACCATAAGCTTTCTAGCTCATGTTCTTGCTTGAAAATGATGATCCATGCACTAAAAAGCTATGCTTGACTTGGATTTTGATTTTTATAATGTTTCCTATTCTGATTTCAGTTCTAGATGAACCTGTGATCATTTGTAAGTTATTCCTAAGGTATAATATGACTTGGATCAGGTTGGTTTTATAACCTATGGTGCTAAGCACCTATCAACCAATGGTCAATTTTAGGGTTTTAAGTTCTGATTTCTTCTATAAACCCATGACTCGATGATGGTACCATGGAAACAACCTTATGGTGTTGCCTTCATGACAATTTACGGTTTTGACCAAGGGTTTCAACTTATATTCACCCCTTAGGTCAGGTGTTGGACTAATTAGAAGCCTAGTGATTAACAACTAAGTACCCTAATGATGCTATCAATCAATGTTGATATTGTTTGATATTTGATGTTGATTAATAAATATAGTGCTGATCTAACAACCTATGGTGACTTAATGGTCACTAATGATGGTGGATCAGGTCTCCAAAACCTATGGTGAGTTAATCATATAGTTGTAGCATCAATTAATCCTTAGACCAATGGTTTCTTGGGTCACTAGATGCAATGGTCGAACCTATACAATAATTGATGGTTTTAACATATGAACTTGACCCAATGGTTAAGATCTAATGTTTATTCCTCCAATAAAGTGGAATGATGGCTAATGTAATATATTGGTCCTAATAATGTGATTTATATGGTTTCCTTTATATGATCAACTTAAGGAGCTTACTTGTTGACAATGGATGGCTTGTTTTAAATGAGAAGTCGGTTGTGGGTTTTACCCTACTCTCAATGGAACTTTTTGTGTTGTTAATCAAGGGATGTCTAGGGTTAGATGGTGACTCTTTATAGAGCACAAATCATGGACTTCATAGGTGGTTTATCCAAGGTGTTTACTTATATAAACAACCAATGGTCTTACCTTTTAAACATCCAATGGTTCTGGGTGACATTGTGGTATAGTGATATGGGTTGAATGATGATGGAACAAATGAAGGGTTACCATTAATAAGGTAGTTTTACCTATTCACTCATATGAATAGAAAGGATGATAACCATATTGTGTTGATATGTAACCCTAATGAGGTATAGCTTGTTATATCTAGCTTTAATATAACAAAATGATGGTAATTGGGTATGAATAGTCCTTGAATGATTAATACAATTATGGAGTACTCTCTTATTGTTGTTGAAACCTTAGTATGCTATAACACAATGGTTGCACCTTTATTTATGTGTGGATTCATACTCGAGAATAGTATGCAATGTGATGGTTATGCTTCACCCTATGCATCCATGATCCAATGGGGATGTTGTGAGTTAGGGTTTGGGTATGAGTGTTGATTAGTTATATTAATATACTTTATCTTGTTGAACCTAACTCTAATGCAAATAGATAAAGATGAATATCGATGTTTAACCTTCTTATACAATGGAATGATGTTCAAATAACCTCCTTAATATGATCATAACCTTAATGTGTTAATTGGTGCTTAACATAGACACATGGTTGATACTTTCTTATGCTTAACATGTGCATTATGAATATGATGAGGGTTAATCATATCTAGATTCCTTGCATGTTGATATAATAAAGGAATGTTCTTAATGTTAATATTACCCTGTTGAGATTGTTTATGAATATCTCCTAACTCATTAATGCAATATTATGTCGATCTAGTGTATTATATGTAAGTGATGTTGTTGAGCCTTGTTATAAGGCATGCAAAGATAATGATGATCTTATAGGGAATAGTATGATGGTCTTAATGACCTTTGGGCATGGTTGAGCCCTGAATGAGGTGTAATCCTCTTGTGTTGATAAGGGTTGAGACCTTGTGATGTTGTAAAAAGGATTTATATCTTGTGATAGTATGATGACTAGTGTGGTCTCATGAATGGCAAGTGAATAGTACCATGTGATGATGAGATGAGAAATTATGCTCCACACATTTTATATATTTTAAAAGTTGTGATATTCATATGCCTACTAGAAGTAAATTAGGGTTTGTATGTCCACTTGTTTGATGCAACCTTAATTCACCCAATTGGCATAACTAATCAAGTGAAACTCTAATCATGTAGTGCCCTATGCCATAGATCCATTTGAGTGTCAGAACTTGCCAGATGGTGAAACAAATATTCCTAAGGGAAACTCAGAGTGCATATTGATGAGTATGTGCGGTGCATGTCATATTAAATTCAAGTGTTTAGGGAGGATGATTGTGGTCATACCTAGCCCTCAGTTTGAGAATAGTTTTGGTCGTGTCTTGGTGATTATATATGTAACAAGATTGGAGGACAACTACAGTTGTACCTCGGATGGTAGGGTATGCGTACCCGCCTCCTTTCACTAGTGTTGTGACATGTACCAAGGATGGACTAGGCTGTTAGTAGTTTGACTTTATGTGTCACTCTGGCGGACCCGTACTGACTGGGGGCAGAGAAGATCTTAGGATTCTGACTCTTCCTAGATCTTGTATGGCATTGATTTTGACTTAGCTGTGGTCAGTTGGATTTTGAGTGGTATCCTCAAATTCCTCAGGGTTTATAAAATATGTAAGACAATCGTGTAACATATCTGTTTAGGGTTATACACAATGCTTCATATTGGATGATAACCCTTGTTTTCTCTCTTTTCACTAAGATCAGGTATAGTACAATAAGAGAAAATTGATATGGTTATGTTGTAGTTATGCTCATGTTGTAAACATGCTTATGTTGTCAAATATACTGACACTAGTGGTTAAGATGTTGCTGCTAGCTATGTTTAATATTGCTAGCCATGCCTATGTAATTAGAAATGCCTAAACTGCTAATCATGCCTATGTAGTTCATTGTGTTATGATGTTAGTTCTACTTATGATATAGATCTATTCCCTTCATTTGAGATGTCAATATTGATAGCCATGTTATGTTACTAGACATATTCATGATGTTAGGGATGCTTATGCTACTAGATTGCTTGTACTATTAGCAAGGAATATGATGATAGTCATATTAATGATAATGATTGTTATTAGATGCAATTTGGTGATATTGGAGTACATATCTACCCAGAGAAACGGATTTAATTGTTATCTATATATGCATTGATGATCATACTTGTTGCTAAGATGATTTTCTTAATCTATTTAGTATACTTGAATTGTTCAATATGTTCAATTGATTATTAAATACTCCAACTGCTTAGTTGTCTACTATTTAAAATGTTGTAATCAATAAGTGTTGTTGGAGGTTATATCTCTTGCTGGGACATGGGTCTCACCCTTGTGGTTCGCCACATCTTTTTAGGTAATCTGAAGTGACGAAAACAAACCTGTGGCAGCAAAGAGGAGCTATAGTAATGAATCTTTGATAAAGTTGATTAGATGTCTAGTGTTTTCTAGAGTCATCCATGTACTCTCAGGTATGGGCTGGAAAAGTTTGTATATGGTGTTTCAAACGAATCGGGATTTTGTTAGCATATTAATGCTTGTTTGTGTGACATATACGAATATTGTTCTCCTGTGTATATATGTTGCGGCTAAGGCGATAGACCAATTTGTATCAAATTCTTAGCATAGTATGGATACAAGAAAGATGTTGGGCTCTTATGCAAATGTTTCTGAGCAGGTGTTGATGTCGAAATCAGTTTTAATTTACCCATATTTTTGGGTATGTGATTAATTAGTGATCAATTGTGCTTTATGTTTTGGGTAATCTCATTTAGTGTAATAGGTTTTCACACTTTTAGAAGCTTTTTACGAGGGTGCGTATGCCTGAGGGAGGAGCCCAACGTTCTAGTGCTATTAGTGGAGAAGCTTCACGCTATTGCTTTATCTTTTCTTTATTTTTAGGGTGTTCTAAGGAAATCCCCACTCCCTAAATTAGTTTGTGATCGGTCCTCTATTTGTGAATAATTTCACAACCCATCTTCTATATCCATATAAATAAGAAAAGGTGATTAGCTTTCAACCTATACGCATGTGTGCTTTATTTTTTATTTTATTTTGAGAAATCACTATCTGATTAAAAGTTATGTTTATCCAAATAAAGGATCCTACCAATTGGCTTATGTACTTCAAAAAGATGTTTGTGAACTTTGTCTGCATATTTCACCAGCATGTCTATGTGCTTTACTAGTCTGTCTACATACTTTAACAGCATGTTTGTGAGCTCAATGATCCAGCATGTTTGCGTACTTACATCTACATGATTTACCAATCTATTTATGTACTTTAAAAGTTTGTTTCTGAGCTCAATAGTATTGCATATTGTGTCTATTAACCTATCAATAGGCGGAGGTGTGCATGATGTGTGTTTCCTTTTTTGTCTACTCACTTATCTGCTTCTATGACTTAGTGTCAGTTATGTACCCAAGGAAAAACCCAATTTTGGGTTATAGTTTTATTGATTTGGGTTGATTATGAGTTCATCAGTCTGATTATAGTGCATTTCTTACTACTATATGTATTTTTTTAAGAGTCAATATGTATTTCCATGGTCAAGCAGTGTGTTTCTTTTTATCGGTATAGATGTTGATTTGCTCCAACTGGAACATCTTAGCAAGTTTTTTCATTTAACCCATATAAATAAATCTCATTCAGTAGTTAGTTTTCATATGCCATCCAATCTTCTTCTTATAAAAATAATTAACAGTCAATCTTGTGTGCTATTTCAAAAATTCATTGTAGCTGATTCATAATTATTTTATGAAGCAGTGAGAGACTCAATTGTAGGTATAAAAATATATCAATGAAACATTGACATACATTGTCATTGAAAATCAAATAAAACTCTATAGAAATGTCAATTATGGGAATAAAAAATAACAATCTATTTCATATATAATGTTTACATGTATTAATTTATATCGACTGGAAAATACATGCTTAGCACCTACATTCTGCTAGTATATATGCAAGCCCTTGTCTTTGATAATTTTTTGCATTTATCAAAAAAGGAGAACCAGAAATTTTGTAATGTTTCACATGTGTTCTTTGACATAACATCTCCATTCTGCATTGATTCGGATGCAACAGACGATGTCACTGAAAGTTCCAATGCAAATCCCTACCCTGATGCTTCATCTGTGACATGCATGGCAACCTTTCTTACCACTGCCCAGTAAATGATGTCTTCCCTAGGACACTCCAGGTCTCAAACCTCGCGTTATCATACTTTTCATGCAAAACATGTGATTACCAATAGATCTTGGTGTTATAAGAGAGTTTTCATATCAGAGAAACCACAACCCGATACAAAAACACTTACTGACTAAAATCCTTTCTCATGTCTACATATCCCTGACACAAACATAACCACTCCTCCAGATCTCTGATCCTACCCAAATTCATTCCTCTTGTAGGCCTCCCCGTAGGGGTCACCCCAACAATACTATACATATAGATGCTCCTAGACTTGATCTGCTTGTACCTTTCATAATTAGCTCCATTTTTACCACCTCCCATCTGTCTCCCACCCTTCACCATGGCTCCCGCGATTCACATTGAGAAGGAATTTCCCATTGACCACCCAGCTAACTTTATGTGCCTTCTCATAGTCTTTACCAGTCGTAGCATCATAGTTTCCATCACAAACAAATTGACGACAACATAGTCAACATTTTGGATGTTATTAGAGCTATCACCCTTTTACTCCCAGGACATATGGTCCTAAAACCTAAGATTCTTTCTCCATCCTATCTCTTGTACTTTGTACTTGAAGGTACAAAAACTCCATCATCTCTTTGGTCAAGTCATGACTATCCCTTGTGGAACTAGCTTTATTATAGCCAACATTACGAAATGGTCACCTGAACAAGGGTCTTCCCTTGCTGGCTCTAGAGAATAGGGGTGGGTCTCCATTTTTTATCTCCCACCACACTTATGGGACTTCGAGATTTTCTGGGCGATCGCACATTCTATTGGTGCTACCCTTCTATTCATGAGCCATGACACTCTTCATCCTACTTTAGCTACATCAAAGCTTTCTATGTCTTCTCTATAAAACAAGCCATCACTCTATCGGCTTCTATCAAGATTAGACTTGGTGAGAAGATTTACAAAATCAAACTGAAAGTTGAAAACCCTACCAAAATTACCATCATCTTCTCTGACATCTCCCATCACCCCAATCATGGTACTGCCCCATCAATAATAAAAAAAAACCTTTGTCACCATCAGAATACCTAACTATAGAAAAATTGTTTGGGAAAGAAAGAATACTAACACCCTTTCACAGACCAACTCCAACCCTAACAGCCCAAATACAAAACCCAGAATATCCTTGCCTTTGGTCGATAGTAACAACAACACTTTCCTAGACCCCTCTAAACCCTTCCCTTTCCATAACAACCCAGCCACCACCACTAATATTAACCCAAATACTATTCAAAATCTCAAAATAGCAATCATGGAGGATATCATATCATCCCATAGTCCAAAACAAAATAATAAAGATAAGCCTTTTATCACGATCCCGACAATCAACTCCCTTTCGACAACACCTGAAGGAGTCACTAAGAAATACTACTTTATGAGAGACCCCTAACCTTGCTTAAAGTATTTAACATACTGAAATATCATAATTGAATGTTTATAGCCTTAATATAACCTTTTATATGCTTTTTAATCATAATACAAGCTTAAGTTTCAAGTTTCGTCCAATTTGGACAATGTTTGTGCAAGTTATGCAATTTTATGGACATTTTAGACTTTTCTACAATTTACCCAATTGAGAGGTTTCATTTGCAATTTATCACTTGAATTATGTTCTTTGGATGTTCTCTCATCATTCTTGAGATTTTTGATCCATGGGGCACCTAGTTGAACTGTGGTTTGGAAGTGTTTTCCTTAAGGGTATTTTAAGGTTTACCCCTTTATGGATGAGCTACCTTTAGGAGCTATCAACCAATGATTTATTTGATTGGCTTGGAAATTTGACAAAGGAGAGATAACCAGGTCTATATGTACGGTGGTGGAGTTTCTTGTGTGTCTGATTGTATATCCCTAATAGTTTAAGGCCATGGATGCATGGAGAGCTTTTGAGACATCTCATGCTTCTTCGCTCCCTTATCCTAGAGCTTTATATATCTATTTTTGAGCTCCCAAACGAAATTTTTGCTTTCCATCACTTCTCTCCTGCTAAGAACCTCATTCCCTATCTGTTTATATGTGAAGTACCTTTCCAAGGTAGAAGAAGAAGGTGAATTTCTTGGTGGAAGCTCCTAGGGTTTTGTTTTGCTCTCTTTTAGGGTTTAAAAAGCTTCCTTCTAGTGATCTTGACCTAAATGAGTAAGAAACCCCTTCCTTCCTCCATTTATTTCTCTGTCATCCTTCCGTCTACCTTTATGCAGGTTGGAACCTTGCTTCTCCATGGTAGAAATTGCTCTAAAGCTCTAAAACCCTACCTTTCTTGCCCCTTATGCTTAGGGTTTGCTCATTTGATGAAGAAAGGTGCTAGATGGACGAGTTCACAACTTATGCTTGGATTTTCTACCCTACCTGCTCATGTTTTCTTCTATTTGGGAGTTTATTTTCTAATTAGAGACAAGTTTTATAACGTGCTCTACATTTATTACTTACCATAAGCTTGCTAGCTCATGTTCTTGCTTTTAAATGATGATCTATGCACTAAAAAGCTATGCTTGGCTTGGTTTTTATTTTTATAATGTTCCTTCTTATGATTTCAGTTCTAGATGAACCTGTGATCATGTGTAATTTATTAATAAGGTATAATATGACTTAGATTAGGTTGGTTTGACAACTGATGGTGCTAAACACCTATCAACCAATGGTCAATTTTAGGGTTTAAAGTTGATTTCTTCTATAAACACATGACTTGATGGTGGTACCATTGCAATAATTGATGGTGTTGTCTTCGTGACAGGGGTGACTAAGGGTGTCAACTGATGTTCACCCCTTAGGTCAGATGTTGTCCTAGTTAGAAGCTTAGTGATTAACAACTAAGTACCCTAATGATGCTATTAATCGATGGTGATATTAGTTTGATATTCGATGGTGATGAATAAATATAGTGTTGATCTAACAACCTATGGTGACTTAATGGTCACTATTGATAATGGATCAGGTTTCCACAACCTATGGTGAGTTAATCATGTAGTCGTAGCATCAATTAAGCCTTAAACCAATGGTTTCTTGGGT
This sequence comes from Alisma plantago-aquatica, assembly GCA_963693085.1. Lineage (NCBI taxonomy): Eukaryota > Viridiplantae > Streptophyta > Magnoliopsida > Alismatales > Alismataceae > Alisma > Alisma plantago-aquatica. The sequence continues at coordinate 685,756,825 of OY856409.1, forward strand.
CATTTGATGGAATGGTCAGACCTATACTCCAATTGATGGTTTTAATATATGAACTTGACCTAATGGTTAAGATTTAATCTTTCTTCATCCAATAAATTAGAATGATGCCTAAATGTAATATTTTGGTCCTAATAAATTGATTTAAATGGTTTCCTTTATGAGATCAACTTAAGAATCTCATTTACTGATGGCTTGTTTTAATAAACAATTGCTTGTGGGTTTTACCCTACTCTCAATGGAACTTTTTATGTTGTTAATTAAGGGATGTCTAGGGTTAGATGGTGACTCTTTCTAGAGCACAACTCAATGACTTAATGGTGGTTTGTTCAAGATGTTTACTTATGTAAATGACCAATGGCTTTACCTTTTCAACATTTAATGGTTAGAAGTTGATGCCTCAATATTTCTATTGTTTTGGGTGAAGCCTATTGTTAATGTTATGATTCTAATGATGTGAATTTGATGGTTTAATGCCTTAAACTTGTATTATTACCCTTGTCCTCATATGATTATGATTTATAATCACCATAATGAATTAATGGGTAACCCTAATGAGGTATATCTTGTTATACCTAGCTTTAATGTAACTAAATGATGGTAATTGGGCATGAATAGTCCTTGAATGATTAATACAATCATGAAGTACTCTCTTATTGTTATTGAAACCTTAGTATGCTATAACCCCATGGTTACACCTTGATTTATGTGTAGATTCATACTTGAGAATAGTATGGAATGTGATGATGATGCTTCACCTTATGCATCCATGATCCAATGGGGATGTCGTGAGTTAGGGTTTGGGTATAAGTGTTGATTAGTAACATTAATATAATTTATCTTATTGAACCTAACTCTAATGCAAATAGATAAAGATGAGTATTCATGTTTAACATTCTTATATGATGGAATGATGGTGAAATAACCTCCTTAATATGGTCATAACCTTAATATGTTAACTGGTGGTTATCATAGCCACATGGTTGATACTTTCTTATGCTAAACATGTGCATTATGAATATGATGAGGGTTAATAAAATCTAGATTCCTTGCATGTTGATGCAATAAAGTAATGTTCTTAATGTTAATTTAACCCTGTTGTGATTTTTTATGAATATCTCCTAGCTCATTAATGCAATATTGTGTTGATCCGGTGTATTATATGTAAGTGATGTTGTTGAACCTTGTTATAAGGCATGAAAAGATAATGATGATCTTACAGGGAATAGTATGATGGTCTTAATGGCCTTTGGGCATGGTTGAGTCCTGAATGAGGTGTAATCCTCTTGTGTTGATAAGGGTTGATACCCTGTGATATTGTGAAAAGGGTTTATATCTTATGATAGTATGACGATTAGTGTAGTCTCATGAATGGCAAGTGAATAGTACCATGTGATGATGAGATGAGAAATTATGTTTCACATGTTTTATATCTTTTGAAGTTGTGATAAATGCTTACTAGAAGTGAATCAGGGTTTGTATGTCCACTTGTTTGATGCAGCCTTAATTCACCCAATTGGCATAACTAATCAAGTGCAACTCTAATCATATAGTGGGCTATGTCATAGAGCAATCTTCAGTGTCAGAACTTGCTGAATGGTGAAATGGGTATTCCTAAGGGAAACTCAGAGCGCATATTGTTGAGTATGTGTGGGTGGAGAGTTGAGGATATATCCTTGTCATCCACAATGTAGGTTATGGAGGATGGCTATGATCATACCTCAGACATTTGATGTGATTGAGGACAACTGCAGTTGTACCTCAGATTAAGGTGTTTTGTATACCCTGGTTTCTAGTATCGTGACTTGTACCAAGGGAGGACTAGTGGTTAGCAGCTTTACTATATGTCATTGTAGTGGCAGCTTTGACTGATATGTCACTGCCTTTTTACTCATACTGACTGAGGGGAAGAGATCTTAGGATATTGGCACTCCTATATCTTGAACGGAACCGAATATCCCTTTGTAGGGGTCGGTTGGACTTTGGGTGGTACGACTCAAACTCCCCAAGGCATAATAAAATATGTAATACAACCATCTAGCAAATTTGTTTAGGGTTATACACAACGCTTCATATTGGATGATAACCCTTGTTGTTTTTTGTACATAGAGATGATGTTTAATGCATTAAAAGATAGTACATATTCTTATGTTGTGGATATGCTCATGTTATAAATGTGTACATACAATAGTCATGTTTAAGTTGATAAAGATATTATTACTATTGGCTATGATTATGACATTCGTTATCACATGTTGTTATCTATGCTTATATTACTAACTATGCCTTTGTAACTGAAGATGCCTATACTGCTCATCATGCTTATGCAAATAGTTGTGCTTATATTGTTAGCTCTACTTTTGATGTTGATATGTTCAACTTTATAGACATGATGATATTGTTAGCTATGTTAATGATACTAGACTTATTCATGATGTTAGACGTGCTCATGTTGCTAGGGATATGAGCATAGTCTAGCTAATGAAGATAGTAATTATTTGCTCCTTTATGTATTTTATTAATCACCAGTGCTTTTGAGCTTATTTGTTATATATGATTAAACTGCTTAAACTGACTCATTACCTATTGGAATCAAGAAACGTTGTTGGAGGTTATATCGCTTGCTGGGACATGGGTCTCACCCTTGTGGTTTGCCACATTGAGTGCGTGGAGGGGGGTCCATGCAATTTTTATACTCATTTTTTTAAATTACTAATGGGTCCTTTGATATGAGAAATAACACTTGATTTTTATTTTGCAATATTCACAGTCTTCAACAAGAAGGGTCGGCTGGTGGATTCTTGACTTCTCACATTCATGTCCCTCACCACTGGTTGCGCTGCTAGCGTTTCTGAAGCAGAAGAAACTAGTGTAGGTCGGCAGTTCGATTGAGAAGAATGCAGAAGAAATCATTCTATTATATTGTCAGGTATCTTCATTCTACGTCTGATGGACATTTTTCCATCTTATCTCTTCTCATCTTGTATGTGTGTTTTGGTCAAATTTCCAAATAGGTGTTTCTTCAACCCATAAATATTGAATTTGTTCTTACTCTTGTGCTCTTTCTTAGCCTAGTCTTTGGCCTGGATTGTCGGTGCCAAATTCTATTTTATTGTGGCTTTCTCATCTATTGCAGTCTGCTCGAGTTTGCATGAAAAGAGATCGGCTGACTAGATCACAGGAGTAGAGTTCTTTGTGGAAAGTGTTAATTGAGAAGGCTAATCTGAAGCAGTACCGAGAGATGACAAAGAAGTGTTTGAGAGGAAGACTTGTCCAAACATAGTCATAGACAAGACATAGAAGCTTTGCTAGGGGGGCACCAGGGGAGCACAGATGCCTTTGTGGCCACCTCCAAGCATTGACAAGGAGGAGTACGCAGTTGATAGTGTAGCTTCTGAATCTTCTCCCTCGACGCCAACTTATCATTCAAACACTTGGACGCTCAAGTCCTTAAAATGGACAACACATCTTCTTTGCACTGCTTTCATGACGGCATGTTATTCGAAACTCCTACTAGAACCAATGCTTTTGATGATTTATGTGGGCATAGCCTCTCCAGTTTGGAACTCCAAAGGATCCAAAGTTGTGAGGCGAATGTTGATAGCAGCCCAAAGTTTTACATTGTCAAGAACTTCTATGCAGGTATCCAATTAGCAAGCTGCATCCCGCGAGCCAAATCTCTTACCGTTGATGTGATTGATTCCTGACATCTGTATGGTGTTTGCTTATATAAACCTTCTTATAATATGTATATTTTCTCTGATTCATACTTCTGTATCGGTAGTACAATCACCTTTTTTTGTACGCATGTCCTCCATTTTATGAGGGTTGTAAAAGAAACAAGTAGACCTGAATATTCTTGTCTACAGAAAAGGTTTAGGGATGATTATTGAGATGGATTTTCATATAAAGTATATTTTTTTAATTTATTGAAAAAAGATTTCTTTGACCGTCTTAATTGCTCTCCTTTGTATATGCTTAACCCTTGAAGTACCTTTTCAATCTAAATTCGCATATTATAAAATTTTGCATCCATGTCATGTACTTAAATGAAATGTATAAATACCATATTTGTTTATAATGTAACATATTGAGTTGTAAATCAAGCATTACAATGTATATTTTAGTCAATGGTTCAAAAAGTATTCAACTTATAACCTTTTCAAATGTCTTTACAGGATAAAATAAAAGATGTGTGCTAGGTCTTCTATCATAGATGCAAATTGATTATGTAATCGAAAAGTTTTGTATTTTTGTCTTATACATGATGACAAAACCAGCTGCATGTAGTTGTTATTCCTATTATTTGTACAAAAAATATTTTATAAAGCTACATTGTTACATTCTGAGCTATAGAGATATAAGAAATGTTATTAGCATACATTGTACATCTATTTTGCATCTTATCTATCTTGTATCTACTTTTATGAGTTCTAAAAAGTTGGAAATTGTCCCATTTTGTCTATCTAGGCACCCGTGCATGGCACAAGTTGATTACTAGTCTTTTTAGGCAATTGGAAATGACAAAAACAAACTTGTGGTAGCAAAGAGGAGCTATAGTAATGAATCTTTGAGAAAGTTGTTTATATGTCTAGTGTGTCCTAGAGTCGTCCTTGTACTCTCAGGTCAGGGCAAGAAAAGTTTATGGTGTTTCAAACAAATCAAAATTTTGTTAGCATGTTAATGTTTGTTTGTGTGGCATATACAAATATTGTTCTCTTGTGTACATATGTGGTGGATAAGGTGATAGAACAATGTGTATCAAATTCTTGTCATAGTATGGATATAAGAAAGATATTGGGATCTTATGCAAATGTTTCTGAGCGGGTGTTGAAGCTGAAATCAGTTTTAATTTACCCATATTTTTAGGTATGTGATTAATTAGTGATTGATTGTGTTTTATGTTTTGAGTAATCTCGTTTAGTATAAAATATTCTCACAAGTTGGTATTAGAGATTTAGGTTCGCTAAGTCTATAGGGACACTAGGACTCAGGATTAGGATGATGTTTAAGTAAGGAATATGACATAAAAATATAGTGCATACTACCTAATCTCAGCACTTGGATGTCTTGGCCAGGTATTCAATTATTGAAGAAAAGGTACGTATGGAACTCTTAGAGTGTTATCTTTCTAATTACTCTGATCAAGTAGTCATTTTAAGACAATCTAAAGAGCATAACAAATTAGAAATCATGATGGAGATATCTCAAACTTACCTTAAAGATGATGAGAATTGCATCATTATCTATCAAGACTTGAATATTTGGTAACTAGAAGAAAAAGATACAACACCATGAAATCTAAATCTGAATACAGCAAAAGAGGAGTTCTTGAAGATGTGATTCAAGAAGATAATAAAGTAAAAAACAAATAAGTTTGTGCTTATAAAGTGATTCAAGGTATAAAATTCACATAAGATGGAGAGAATTCCTACGATAAGTATAAAATGAGAAGATGAATGGGAACAATGACAAAGGAATAAGGTGGAACCTGAGTTAATCTTAGACCAACCTATGTATGTAAGAAAATTTTAATGTAAAATCAGCATGGCATGTGAAAGAAATTAAGGGAGGTGATCCTTGTTTAACGAAGAAAATTTGGAATATGATGATTTACCTCTGGATAAGTGGTTGAAAAACAGAATAAAACAAGAGAACATATCCAAGTGTGATAAATAGTCATCAAGGAAGGAGTAATGAGATATGTTAATCAATATGATTCCTATGCTAATGGAAAGGAACCTGAAATGAAAAAGGTAAAATGATACATAAGAAGTTGTAATTAGCATAATGAAAATAGAATTGGTTGCCTTTTTGCTAGTGATCCTTGAACAATTCTTCTATGACATGGGAAGTGTGTTTCCCTTTGTGTCTTTCCTTTCTAGGGCACAACTTTCAAGTGGATCATTTCCACTTGGTATGTGTGGATTCATTGTAAACATGAAGGTGTATAGCTTATTATATAATAAGGTTGCTTGAACTATGGTTCCAAGATCATAAAGTTTGTGATGAGTTTACTTTTGAGGCTTCCAATAATTAGGAAAACTGCTCTTATATGTCTTGAGAATTGTTATGTTGGTAAAAGTAGATGAGATAAGGATGTGAGTTCCTTATAAAGCATGAGGAGGATACCAAGGCAATGAATCCTAGTATCCAATATGTATCAACCGTATGGAAGTATGTGAAGGTTGGAGATGTTTATTAAATGAACATTCCAAGTATTCCTCTCCCTTAGAGAGAGAGAGAGAGATAGAGAGAGATAGTTGATGACAACCCTATAAATGTTGTGTGGAAGGAAAAACAAAAGTATTTTACTAGGCAACAACCATCTCTAGGTCATAAGACCTATATAAACATTATACTTGTTGTACAAGTATTTCACATGGCTTACAAGGCCCATTTAATCTATATTATATGAAACATCATAGCTCATATCTAGCTATGCTCATTATCTCATGATACTAGCATGGTTAATATTTCAAGATAATAGCAATATCAAATACATATCATCACCATGCAATACAAGAGAAATATATCCTTCCCATCATTAGGGTTGGGGTTTCCCTTTCTAGTTGATTAGGGTTTCGAGATCATATCATCCCCCTTTAGGGTTAGAGTTTCCCTTATTAACCGATTAAGGTCTCAAATCATATCTTCACCCTTCATTAGGGTTAGGTTTTCCCCTGTTTAACCGGTTAGGGTTTCAAGATCATATTATCAAGAATCAAACCCTAATTCATACTTCACTCATATTAGGAGTATCATTGTGTGCTCATAACATGATTATCACACATGTATAAGTTTCTCTCTCATACACACTAAGATGTTGATTGCATCATTCTGTATTAAATTGGCTCAACCCTTTCTTCAAGGCACATTGGCCTTCTTATTAAAACACATTAAACTCTATACATCTTTAATGTATCATTTGACATAACACACTTCATGTGTTACTTAATCAAGTATATTAGATTGATGTGCTTCCTCCATATCGGGTATAGAGGTGTATGTATGCTTCAATATTGGGCATAGAGGTGTATCCTCATCACCATATCATGCATCTGTATCGGGTTGCTTAACATCTAGGGTTTGCATATAGAGTTTGACCCTTATGCTCATATCTCATCAAACCTTCATGGTATCGGTCTACCCCCTCACCATGTGTTAAGTGATGGGCTAGACAACTGATTATTCTCCACTAGATCAAGTATACAAACTGATAGGGGTGTGGGGTTCCAAGGTATGTCGGGTTTCATATCACCATCTGGGGTTTCAACACCATATCTGTAAGGACCCTAACCTTCATTTTGGGTTTACCCTATTTGCTTTGCCTAAACCTTATGTTTAGAGGCTTTCCTAATCACCTGAGGTGTGATTAGGGTTGTTGTGCTTTGATGTGGGTCTTTTTGGTGCAACTTGCAATTTACCCAAGTTCTAGGGTTTATGTGCAAGCATGTCACCTTGACAGATCTCTTTGTATCTCTTTCCATCCTCTAGGGTTGAGAGGATGAGTTGGGCGCCTTGCTTGAGTTGTTTTGGGCCTCGTTTGAGCTCATTTGAGCTTGGGTTTGTTGTTGGGCTTGAAGCCCTTCCTCCTTGCTTGGTGTATCGGGCAAGAGGTGCTTGGGGTGTATCGGCCAGAAGGTGTTGGTGGTGTGTCGGGTTGCCATGTTGGGTGACACACACCCCTCCACCTAGCATCATTTGTGTCACCCTCTTTGGACATGTGGTGTTGGGGTGATAGCATGTGGTGTGGCCCTTGGACAAGTGTTCTTAGGGAGGACGACACCTTTCTTGTTCCTACCCTTACCCTCTTCTATATATGTCTCTCTTTTCTATTACTTGGGATCTCTTTGCCCCTTAGCCGTTTGCTCTCCCTTACTGGATGAGAACGAGAAGAAGGAAGGAGAGGAGGTGGTCGATATAGCTGTTGTTGTGGCTTCTCTTCTCTAGTGGTGGCTGAAGCTTGGAGGAAGTTCTTGGAGCTTGGAGCTTGTACTTGAGGCAGGTTAGATAACTCCTAACCCTAATTATATTATCTCCTTTACATGTTGCTTTAATATGTTACCTTGATCGGCTATTTATATCTTGCTAGAAATGCTTCTTGCTTTAGTTGGTTATGTTGCTGCCCTACATGTGCCCTAGATCATGTTAGACGATATGTGGTGAGTTGGTTTCCCTTTGTGTCAGCCTACCCTTTGGATTAGGGGACCTTGAGCAAAACCCTTCTCTCGCTTTAGTTGAGAGGTGAGCTTAGGGTTCCCTAGTTCAAAGGTGTGTGTAGTGTGTTCTTGGGCAAAACCCCTCTCTCTCCTTTGTCTTGAGAGGTGATCCTATGCTTTAGTTGCTTGGGAAAAACTCCTCTCTTTCCTTGGACTTGAAAGGGTGAGCCTATGGCCTAGATGTTTGGGTGATATGTTGAGTTGGTTGTCCGATAGGGTGTTGTTCTACCCTTATTGCCTGATATGCTTAAGGTTGTACAAAACCCCTCTCACTTTGTTGTTGAGAGGTGAGCCAACACTCTTGGTATCCTTGGGCGATATGGTGTGGGTGGTTGTGATGAGGTTGAGACCTTCTAACCCTAGTAACCCGATATGGATGGTTGAGTCTTGGAGCTTGTTTCCCGATATGGTTTGTAGGTGTGGTGATCGATATCCCTTTTCTTACCCTAGGGTTAGGGTTTAGATGATATGGTTGGTTGACACCTAGTTGGTCCCTTGGCCGATATGTGTTTTGGAGGAGTTGAGCTCTTAGGCGATATCTCCCTTTTGTGTTGACCTTTTGGGCATCATGGCCTTGCTTTGCACAATACCCATGATGGGTAGTGTTGCCCGATATTCCTTGAAGGCGTTGGCCGATGTGGTACTGTGATGGGTGTCTTGACCACCGTCTACCTTGGACGTTAGAACTGAACCTTGGATGGGATGTTGCCCAATATAGGATGTTGCCTGATATGTTCTGTTGTGTTGGTCGTTTGGCGTTGCACGCCTTGGTGTTGCCCGATAATGGTTGGCTTGAGATGTTGCGTTTCCTGATGTGGCATCGCCCGTTATGGTGCCATGATCTTTGTTAGCTTGGGCGATATTGGCTTGCATAAGGCTTGCCCGATATCGGCCTATTGATGTCAGTTGGCTAGGTGCTTTGTTAAAAACACTAGAGGGGGGTGAATAGGGTTTTATGATAATTTTAAAATTAATTCAACCAATCAACCACAAAATGTTGGAGAAGGAGACAAGGCGTTTAGAGTGGTTCCACCCTTAGCAAATACTAAGGGAGTCAGTCCACTACCCGGTTGTTCCCAACTGGGATTTTGAAAGCAATTGTATTTTATTACCTCACAAGGATGTTACATAAGATACAACTACCTTCACAAACCCTTTGGACAGACTTCACCCTAAAGTCGTCTCACCAACCTTGAAGCAGCCTTCACTTTCAAGTAACTCCAAGATCCCCCTTGAAGTAGCCTTCCTCCTTGAAGTAGCTTCCCATTGATACCTTCTAGAAGTAGTCCAAAGTCTGCCGAGCTACCTTCTCCACCTGAAGAAGCTCCAACAACCTCCTTTCCACAGCCTCCAACCTAGGAGTAGCAAAGGAGAACAAAATACAATACAAAGAACAAGATTGGAAAAAGGAAACAATGTTACCAATTTAGTACAGCGCTTTGATCCTATATCAAGCGTATTGATCTCCTGTCCATTGTGGATGAACGTGGTAGTGTGGTGGCTAGGAGATACTAAGCTATAGGACACTAATGTAGAACAGATTGCAAGTGAAGATCAGCTTGTTGATCACAAAGATTGAATCTCAAGTGTAATTGTATGCACAAGTGATGATTTGGGTGTCCTATTGTGGCATCCAACTCACAAAAATGAGATTAACTAATGCGGAAGCGTATTATTAGCAGTGGATTATTGAAAATCACTAAAAATTAAAACCATTTATCAAGAGATCCATTCATAGGAAAACTCTTTCATTCAGAACCAAAGTAAAACATTACATTCTGGTTCACATATATACATAACATGTATCATTGCTTCTTGAGGCATACATGTACTCACTACTCTGTCTCAACTGTACACAGGTAGTATAAAAACCTAGAGGCTTGAAGCCAAAAATCTCAGATCGAAGTATTAAAACACTAACCCCTAGGACCTGAGAGTACAGAGACGACTATAAGACTAACTATACAAAACCAGACAGTCAATGTCTCCACCTGATGGATCACTGCTGTCCTTGTGACTGTTGTTGCTCTTCTCCTGCAGAAGGGTTTCTGCCTGCTTGTCTGCGTCTACCTAAAAACATTGGATCCCGCGGGGGTGAGACAATTATAGAATTGCCCCAGCGAGAGATATAACTCTCCGCCGTAACGTTATTATTGTAGTTTTATAGAAATAAACTGAGCAGTGGAATCATAAACTTAACAACAGATAATTCAACATCTAAACAGATTAGAGCAACATTCTTATGCAAGTATTTCAACTATAACTTGATAAGCAGCATGTCAAATTTTCAATAAAAAAATTGAACAACATAAATAACCTTTATGCATCAAGGACATGCTAAGCAGTATATCATCAACCAGTGATTCTCGTATTTCAATCTTATGCAAATACACTACACGGATGATTATATTTTACAAACATATTTAAGCTATGAGGAGATGAGGTATACCTCTCATACTCCAACTGACCATTTCTAGAATCGAAATCAGTACCATAAATAGGTCAATGGAAGAGCCGGATTCCCATGACCTCCCACATCCTGGTCAGTACGGGACCACAAGAAGGACTGTGTTAACTACTCAAAATAGCATTCCAGGGTATACTGGAAACTTCTATAGAGAGTTACAGCATCAACTGCACTCTCATCGGCAATCGAGAGATTTAATGTTTAACCCCATCGACCTGACATTAAATAACATTGGGTGATTAATAATACATCCTTCCCAACCATCGGGAGATTTATGATACATACATCCCGACACATGAAGGATTGAGAGGTTTGATGTTTATCTCCCCTCAACCTCTTCACTAAGACGTAAGGATATTTTCACCCATTTACCCCCACATATTCATAATATGCGAACTCCAGGAATTCCATAGGAAAACCTGTTTCACCATCACCAACCACTGACGATGATGGATCTATGGTCAGATCACTACATGAATAGATTTCACTTGATTAATTAAGTACATTTTCATATTCTTTTAGCATCAGCCAAGTTCTCAAAACATAGTTTATTATAACAATGTTATAAAGAGACATGTACTAATTGCATCAATTTCTTATCAGTCATTAAAAGATATTGGGAACTCAGTTCCTCTTTTCAATACTAGGAATTATCATCCCTTCACAATCTCATCACCATAATCATATGGTTCTGGGTATTTAAACCCTTGGCTCATCATTGAGCATTGTTACCACCTTTCCAGGTAACTATCACCTTCAGGTCATCTGACCAAGGCAAACATGAAACTTGCTATTACAAGCATCACTCATGGTACTTGAGGCCCATTAACTTTCTTGTAACCTCTTATCAGGCAGCAAGGTATATTATGGCACACAAGGCCCAATCACAATAGTGAATTGAACATCATAGTTCATACCTGACTATGATCATCATTTCAGAATACTTGCATGGTCAGCACAAATGATAACAGTAATATCAATTTCATATCAGTACCATATAAAACAAATATGGATTCACTATTCAAGGGTAACACCACTATTCCCTTATCAGGGTTAGGGTTTCCCATTTCATGTCTTTTGAGAACATTCATCATATTAACCACATCAAGGTTATGGTTTATCACCATATTCCTCAGATTAGGGCTTCATAAAGCATTATATAGTATTACCCTGGATTTGAGCTTCACATCACATCAAACATCAGGGTTTCTCATGAAACCATTCTTAGTTAGGGTTTCACATAAATTTCACCCCATAATAGGGTCTACATTCAATAAACCACAATTAGGATTTACTATTCATCCCAATTAGGGTTTTACATTCAAGTACCCATAATCAGGGTTTATTATTCATCCCAATTAGGGGTTTGCATTACATTACCCTAAATTAGGTTTGCACATATCAATACCCTAGATTAGGGTTACATCCATACCCTATATTAGGGTTTCAATTATAATTGCCCTCAATCAGGGTTAGGGTTCAATAACCTTGTCAATTAGGGTTTATACTCATGATTAGGGTTTCATGATCTCTTTACTTAAGGATCATACCCTTAATCACCACATGAATCATACTAATGTATGAATTCCATCCTATCATCCTCTCAATTTGATTAGGATATATTAATCCTTCAGTTAAGTACATACAACTATGATTGACATAGTGTACCAAGTCATTGTTCTTATAAACAATTAGGGTTTATCCCTTAATTGGTACTAATCACTTAGGCAATATTAGGGTTTCAACCTTTGTACCTTCATTGATTACTATTAATAACAATCATTGGATTGTTGGAACGATCATTACCTTCAATATCCAAATGATTGAACCACATATGAACTCCATTCAGTTTTTAAGTTTCATCACCAAACGGTTTTGAAACTGTTTGACCTCCAAACGGTTTTGAAACCGTTTGAACCCAAATGGTTTCTAGACCATTTGGACTCAAATGGTCTCAAGACCATTTGGGCGAAATTAGTCCCAAAACCGCAAGGGCTCTTTAGGTCATTCATCAATCCAATCAAATGCAATTGCACCATTGAATTGACTATTGATTATGCAATTGAAGGATTAATCAATCAACACCATTAGATCATTATCCATTTGTCAAGAATCAACCACTAACCCACCAAACGGTTTTGAAACCGTTTGGTCCCAAACGGTTTCAAGACCGTTTGGGCTCAAACGGTCTCAAGACCGTTTGACCCAATTTGTCTTGAAATCGTTAGGACCAATCAAGGATTCATCAATCAACTTGATTAGGGTTTCCAATTGAAGGAATGTACACATATTAAATCAATCGATTGGATCCATTAGATCATCATACAACACATACTTAAGTTCAGACCTCAAATGGTCAACATAACTAAACGGTCAACTCTCTCATGTGGTTTGGAGCCCAAGTCACCAAACAGTTTGCAAACCGTTTGGTTTCAAACGGTTTGGTGAAACCGTTTGGACCAAAGGTCCAAGACCATTTGCCATTGTTCTTGGTTGAGGTGTGTACTTATGAACAGGTTATCATCTTCAACCTTTCGATTCACAAAAACTACTGCCATTTCCATGGCAATTCCATCAATCAAACAAAGTTATTGCAAGAATAATAATTAAATCAATTGAATTGAGAAATCGATTTCAATGACAAAGATTAAGGGTTCAAGTTATATAACCCGCCTTCAATTAAGCTTCAAGATCCACGGCTCCAATGGTGGATGAAGCTCTAGCAACCTCCCAAGGTCCGTTTTCAAGCTTTTGGAGTGAAAGGATCGGCTAGGGTTGAAGATGGAGTGAAGAAATGAAGGAATTATGCATTGTTTTATGATTTCCACCATGAAATCAAGAAGAACGAAGGTAAAGGACTTACCAACAGGTTCGGGGGTCGTCTTCCTACTGTTCCTAGCTCCCTTGGTCGTTTTTTCAAGCAAGGAGAAGAAAAGGATCCGAAAAAGTCCTTGGTTTGAGTGGTAAAGGCTCTTTTATAAGAAAATCAATGAGAGAGAAAATGTTTTTATAAAAATATTTTCATTCCAAAATTTTTGCCACCACTTCCCCCTTGGTTTCTTGTATGAAAAGGAAACTCTATCCCCACCAAGATCCCTTCCATTATCTATGAATTAAGGGAAAAGAAATTAAGCACCTTAACCCTTATAATAGTAATATCCACATTTGAGTGGAAATTCTTTTTCTTATAATAAGGTGAGTGGAGTTTTCACCTCCTTGGGATATTTCGTGGTCCTTGAAAAGCTCAAGGACGTCCACACACATCTGAATCCAACCATTTTAATTTTGGTTGAAGTCCCTTCAATTATTTTATTTATTTTTGTATTAATTTGAACTAATGTTTCCATTATGCTTAAATCTTGATTATTTTAATATCAAGATTCTCTCTCCTTCAAAGAGATACAATTGAGATGCCCCTCTCATTTTATTTACTCCACATGATTCCAAGAAACATTAGGGACCTTTTTGAAGTGGTAATTTTCATATTGAACCCTAGGTTTTGGGTAAATTGCACCTTAGACCAAAACTAGGTTTTAATGAACAAACATATCTTTATCAGCTCTTTCTTGATATTCAGGCTATCACAAGCCATACCTCTGCATAACCTTCACTCTCATGATGCTTCAACACATGAAGAACATATTATCATGCACGATTTGCAATTAAACCCCTCAACTTGGGTAATTTGCACTTTAGTGCAGAACAATCAAAACATTGATTTCAACAATATTCGAAAAGGACTAAAATTGCAATATAAGTTCCTCTTGAGCCTTAATTATCTTTTAAAAGATAAGAGAAAGCATGTAAATACTTTTATTAAGCAAAACACCTAGGGTTAAAACATAACCCAGGCCAGGGATGTTACACTATAGCTTGTCCTATTTATAGGAGTGGTTTGCTAATGTGTGGAGACATTCTAGGTACCTTCTAGGATGTTCTTAGTGCTCAACTAGCCATTATATGTCCACTAATAATATTTCAATGGTTATTTGTTTAAAGCTGAAAAGTGCAGTCTAGAGTGTAGCTCGGTTGAACTCTTTGTCGACCGAGTTGATCTCAGTCAAACTTTTCTTTGACTGAGTGGGAGACTGAGGTAAGTGGATTTTCCACATTCAACTCAACTCCCAACCACTTTTTCCCACCAAGTCTAACGGCTATAGAACCTGCTCGAGACTCAGTCTCGGTCAAAATTAAGTTTGATCGAATATGTGCTTGTATAGGCTTATGTGCAGGTTATTCATCAGTGCACGTGCATTAGACTTAGGAGTTTCTCATTCGAGAAAATATTCGACCGAGAGTATCTCGGTCAAGAAGTGTTTTGGCCAAGATAGACTTTGTTTCGATACTTTAAATCGTATGCTAAGTGTAAGAATGAATGTGCAATTGTGACGCTCACTTAGGGGATGACCTATCTAAGTGTTGTGTGTGGATAGGAAGATCTAAATGCTTGATTTACATGATATCTTAGTACTTGTACATTATAAACTTATATAAGTTTTTACATTGATTACAATCATGAAAATAAAACAAATTTGAGCATAAGGATCTTCTAAATCTTTGTTATCCACCATCTTTTATGCTTATTCCTAAAACACTCAAATATCACATTATAACCACAATAATGAAATGGTTGTCATCATCAAAACAAAGGGATTATAATAATGTCCAATTTAGCCAACAATCTCCCCCTTTTGAAGATGACAAACATTTCCAATATAAATCAAGGAAATATAAATCATATGAGTTTCATACCTGAAGTTTACCTTTTGTAGCCATTCTCTTGTTTGTAAAGTATGCACTAGCCAAGAGATGATGAAACTCATTTTACTTTACTTTATGTTAATGATTTATATTGTTTCTCCCCCTTTGTCATTTCAAAAAGATAACCAAGCTAAACATTAAGTATGACTTTTATTTCTCCCCCTTAATTTGATAATTTGATGCTCAATGTTTTTTAAAGCAAGGGTAATCAACACAATTTAATGCAAACCACTTATTTTTATGTCAAAATTAGCCACAATTTATTTCTCAATCATTTGGAAAGGATGTTAAGCCTTGAAATGATATGAGATCCTTTTAGTTTCATGGCATATGTGTTTTGATTTCTCAATCATTTACAAGGGATTTTAAGCCCTAAAAATGATATGAGATTTTCTTTACGGCATAGTAGGATCAAGAAATATATCTCTAATCAATAATGAGGGATGTTAGGCCCATATTGATATAGAGAGTCCATCAAGATAATTTAATAACCCTAAGGTCATAGCTAGTTTTTAAAGTTTGATTTGATCCAGATTGTCATAATGTTTACAAAGTTTTGTGAGCTCCCCCTTAATATGATACTCAAATGTGAAAAAACAAAGATAAGTCCAATTCAATCCACAAAGTAATCACTTTTTATTATCATGATAACAACAAGCTCAAGTACATGAAATATAGTCCATTACAAAGTGATTACAATCATCTCACTACATGATTACACCTCACTAAAAAGATCGCAGAATGTCATCAACCTCAGGACGAAAGTGGGCAGTAATATCTTGAAGTTGCATTGGTGAGAATTGGGTGTGGGAGAGGTCAAGTGATGGTAAAGGTGGAACTTGAGTGTAGTTGTGAGATGGATTGTAAGGGTAGAGAGGACCTGGATAGCGGGAATAAGGATAGTTG
Organism: Alisma plantago-aquatica; assembly: GCA_963693085.1. Lineage (NCBI taxonomy): Eukaryota > Viridiplantae > Streptophyta > Magnoliopsida > Alismatales > Alismataceae > Alisma > Alisma plantago-aquatica. Next base: position 685,773,178 of record OY856409.1, read on the forward strand.
TCAAGGTCATTTGGAGTGAGGGCTTGCATTCTTTGGTTGATGTAGGTCATAGCATGATGAGTGTAGTCCATTTGTCTTGCTAAGTGATAGGTAGCCCCAGTTAGGTAGGTAATGTTATTGGATAGGGCATCAATGGGTTGTCTAGGAGTAGGAGGGGTGGAGGAATATCTTGGGTGGATGGCTCCCCTTCAGTCCTAGCCCTCTTATGTCCAAAATCAATACCCATCTTCTTGACTTTATTTTTAGTGATCTTTTGGAGTTTCCTATCTCATTTAAAATCTAGGTCCTCGATACTTTTCTTAAGACCATTTTGGGTAATTTGACAAAAAAGTCAGCATAGGAAGGATTGCTAGAAAACTCGACCATGTTCTTAAGAATAAGGTGAATAAAGTTGATGGGTATGCTATTTAGAATGGCATAAATGAGATACATGTGAAAGGTAGGTACCTCTAATTTGTTTGCTCTAGGATAAATGTTGAACAATTAGGTTAACTATCCTAGCTTCATGTTTTAAATTAATGGCATAATAGGTACCCCTTTCTTCATGGCAAGATGTATTGGGTAGAAAAATGGCTCTCTTAATGTCACTCAAACTAGTAGTGGTGTCATCTTGTGAGAGCTTATTAAGAGGATTTCCAGTGGTGAGATCAATAAACCCCGTATATTCTTCTACATCAATGTTTAGCAAATTAAGAACATCCTCCTCAGAAAAGTGAAAACCATACCCACTAACCATAATAGAGAAAGAATGAGCATGGTCAGGATGTGTGGCTAGATTGGCATAGAATTCATTTACGGCTTGGGAGGAGTAGGAGAGGAAGGATGGAATTAGGAATTTAGAAAGATGTTGCACTTCAAAGATTTATTCTAGATCAACGATGTTGATGAAGTCATTGATGTCCATCGGAGTCGAGGAAGAGGAATCTTTGAGGAGAACTTTAGATAGCGATCTTCGACAGCAACATCATTGAATGGAATGTTGTTGATGATCGTCAGTGCCGGAGAGACCATCCTTCCTTTCCTTGCCACAACTTGCTTCTTTCCACGTGAATATGAGGTAGCCATCTTGAAGATATGAGATGAAGAAGAGGCAAGGCAATATTGTTGTGGAGAATAGCTAAAAATTCTCACAAGAAAGTACTAGAGGGGAGCTAGAGAAATGAGATTGTGAATTGGTGAAGAATGAGGCCGTTTTGGGCTCTGTTTATAGCAAAACATAACCCTGCTCGGTCGACAAATTTGTCGACCGAGAGCCGCAACGTCGATTCTGCAGACATTCCTCTCGGTCGAGCCAACGATCATTTGGTCGGGAGTTTGAAAAATAGCCGTTACGTGCTTTTTTATTATTATCAAAAATTGCTTTTTAAAATCAGTCAAATGGCAGGTCCACTAAGATGTTCTCGGTCAAACATTTTGTCGATCGAGGCTATTTCTGAGTTAGAATGTTCAAAATATACTCAGTGAGTATCTGTCGAGAAAGGGGACCAACTGAGGGATTCTCGGTCGACAAACTTGTCGACCAAGTCTGTATCAGTCGAGGTTCTTTTCGACCGAGTGAGTTACTATTTTTATCCATATTTTTACAGGTTGAATACAGAGCCTTTGTCGGTCGAATAGTGTCTCGACCGACTTACTTTCGGTCAAATTATTTGTCGACCGAGAGAATGTCTATAAATTCTTTCAAAAGTATGTTTATTCAAGTTATGGATTAAATTACTTTGGTTGTTGTACCTTTATGTTAAGTTGAGATAGGACATGAAGATAGTCAAATTGGAGTCTTTGGTCATATCTCAACTTAATCATTCATGTTTAGTTTGGGGGTCTTGGAAGCCATACCAACTTAACATCCATTTTCTTGTAAGGACATGAGAAGGAATAATGTCTAAGACACAAGCAATAGTGACAACAGATGGAATCAATTTCATTTCTCTTTTTGGGTACAAATATGATTTTGGTCTTGGGTGCTTGAGTTCTCCTAGGTTTAGGTTGATAAGAGTTTAGCTTTGGAACATATCCTAAACCTCTTCTTCCAATGTGACCAGAAGAATTATTTAGGATCTTATCAAGAATACCATTATTTCTCAAGCTACTAACTTCTTTTTGTAACTTAGAAATCTCATATATTTTATTTTTGATATCTATCTTTTCTTGATCTAGATTAGATGATAAAGCATCTCTTTCCTTAACAATAGCATCATAATCTAGATGAGTACACAGGATAGGTTGTGTTTGAAGATCATTCAATTTTGCAAGCAATTCAACCTTTTCTTGAAAAAGCAAATTATGATTCGTTTCAAGAGTAAGCAACTTTGTATTGCAATCATTAAAAGATGATTTCAAGGGGAAAAAATTCAGAGATAATACTTTCCTTTTCAGAAGTAGGATCATTTAATTGAGCATACAAATCCTCATTAGTTTTAGTAACTCTTTTTAGTTTCTTTTTACAATCAATATATTTATCATGTAATTCCTCAATGCTAGCAACTAACTCTTCTTTAGATAAATAAAAAAGGCTTACCTCATCTTCTTCTTCATTTTTTATAGCAATAAGGCACTCTACTTCTTCTTCTCCATCTTTACTATCATCGCTTGAATCATCCCATGTATCTTTGTAGGCTTTTTATTTCTTCTTGTGATATAATTTCTTTCCCTTCTTAAGTTTAGGACAATCACCTTTTAAGTGTCCCTTTTTGCCACATTTAAAGCACCTGGAGGAAGAAACACTAGAAGTTTTGTCAGTTTTAAAACTTCTATACTGCTTACCATTTGCAATGAGAGTTTATTCTTCACTATCTTCTTCACTTGTGTCATGACTAATCTTGGTTGATTCTTTGAATGCAATGTCCTTTCTTTTTTCCTTTTTGTGTTCAGCCGCCAATCTTTCTTCTTCCTCCAAGGTTGCCTCATGTGCTTCTAAGTTGCCAATGAGTTGTTCCATCCTCAGTCGAGTGAGGTCATTGACTTCTTCAATTGTAGTCACCTTAGGCTTGTACTTGGGAGGAAGAGACCTAAGAATTTTAGACACTTGATCCTCTTCACTAATGGCTTTACCTAATGCATTCAAACCATTAACAATAGAAGAAAACTTTGCATACATTTCACTAATAGACTCATTTGGTTCCATACAAAATTGTTCAAATTTTTGTTTAAGTATACCAATTTTGGAATTCTTTACTTGAACAGTTCCTTCATAAGTAATAGAGAGTCTATGCCATATTTCATATGCAATTTCACAATTTGATATTCTATTAAACTCAACTATGAAAATTGAACAATAAAGGATACTTACAGCTTTTTCATTCAATTGAGCCAATTTTACCGTATTTGCATCCCATGTAGCATACTCTATTTGAGGAAGAGTGTAGGCATTTGAGACCATTCTCCAAATATCCCAGCTGAATTGCATCCTCCTCTTCCAATAGTTGTAGTTGGTGCCATCAAATGGTGGAGGTCGAGCTACAAGTGTTCCTTCCAAGTTGAGGTTGTTTAGTACCCCATCACCCATTTTCTTTAAGACTCGATTAGAGCTCCTTGAAGCCTGCTCTGATACCAATTGAAAAACACTAGAGGGGATGAATAGGGTTTTATGATAATTGTAAAATTTATTCAACCAATCAACCACAAAATGTTGGAGAATGAGACAAGGCGTTTAGAGTAGTTCCACCCTTAGCAAATACTAAGGAAGTCAGTCCACTACCCGGTTGTTCCCAACTGGGATTTTGAAAGCAATTGTATTTTATTACCTCACAAGGATGTTACATAAGATACAACTACCTTCACAAACCCTTGGGACAGCCTTCACCCCGAAGTCGTCTCACCAACCTTGAAGCAGCCTTCACTTTGAAGTAACTTCAAGCTCCCCCTTGAAGTAGCTTCCCGTTGAGACCTTCTAAAAGTAGTCCAAAGTATGCCGAGCTACCTTATCCACCTAAAGAAGCTCCAAAAACCTCCTTTTCACAGCCTCCAACCTAGGAGTAGCAAAGGAGAACAAAATACAATAGAAGGAACAAGATTGGAAAAAGGAAACAATGTTACCAATTTAGTACGGTGCTTTGATCCTATATCAAGTGTATTGATCTCCTATACATTGTGGATGAGCGTGGTAGTGTGGTGGCTAGGAGGTACTAAGCTATAGGACACTAATGTAGAATAGATTGCAAGTGAAGCTCAACTTGTTGCTCACAAAGATTGAATCTCAAGTGTAATTGTATGCACAAGTGATGATTTGGGTGTCCTATAGCTTGTCCTATTTATAGGAGTGGTTTGATAATGCTTGGGGACGTTCTAGGTACCTTCTAGGATGTTCTTAGTGCTCAACTAGCCATTATATGTCCACTAATAATATTCCAACGGCTATTTGTTTAAAGTTGAAAAGTGCAGTCTAGAGTGTAGCTCGGTCGAATTCTTTGTCGATCGAGTTGATCTCGGTCAAACTTTTCTTTGACCGAATGAAAGACTGAGGTTAGTGGATTTGCAATGTTCAACTCAACTCCCAACCAGTTTTTCCCATCAAGACTAACGGCTATAGAACCTGCTCGAGACTCAGTCTCAGTCGAAATTAAGTTTGACCGAATGTGTGCTTTTGTAGGCTTATGTACAGGCTATTCATCAGTACATGTGCATTAGACTTAGGAGTTTCTCAATCGAGAAAATATTCGACCGAGAGTATCTCGATTGAGAAGTGTTTTGACCGAGATAGACTCTATTTCAATACTTTAAATCGTATGCTAAGTGTAAGAATGAATGTGCAATTGTGACGCTCACTTAGGGGATGACCTATCTAAGTGTTGTATGTGGATAGTAAGATCTAAATGCTTGATTTACATGATATTTAAGTACTTGTACATTATAAACTTGTACAAGCTTTTACATTGATTACAATCATGAAAATAAAGAAAATTTGAGCATAAGGATCTTCCAAATCTTTGCTATGCACCATCTTTTATGCTTATTCCTGAAACACTCAAATAGCACGTTAAAACCACAAGAATGAAATGTTTGTCATCATCAAAACAAGGGGATTATAATAATGTCCAATTTAGCCAACAATTTGCCCATTATCAGTCTGTACTTTAGCTTAGTGTTAGCTTGGTTGGATGCTGACCCTTTGGCTGGGTCACATGGTCTGGACGTTGCCGTCATGGTGTTCCACGTTATGATGTTGCTTGTTGTCAGTTTGCTTTGGCTTGCTCGGTATAAATGTTGGCCGATAGTGCTGGCCGACACAGCTAGATGTGTTTGTAGCATGATCTTTTGGTGAGGGCTAGTCCCTTATCCGATATGCTTTGGTGAGGGTCGTTGTACCTTTGGTGAGGGTCATGGTATGTTTTGGTGAGGGTTATCCCTTACCTGGTATGTTATTGTTATGCTTGAAACCCTAATATCATTTGGAATGCTTATATGTGAATGTTATGTATATGCATGGTCATCTAATGTTGCACAGATATATCTCGATGTTGAAGTGTTTATCTACTCTTGAGCATACTAACCATGCATGTTTCATCAATTGAGATGTCTACTCAGGTATGAGCTATAATGATGTCCTTGGTGACATTCTCTTGATATTGAGATAATGAGGAACACTATGTATTATGAGAACTATGATGATGCATGATGAGTGTTGCCCATGAGATTGTAACATGTGCTTAATGATGGGATGGAATCCATGTGATGTTGGATCCTTGTGATGGATCATGATAATTGGTAAGAGGCCAAGTGGCAACATGTGATGTTGGATCCTTGCGATGGATCATCATGATGATGATGACATTGAGAATAGTAGTAACAGCGTGACACAGAATGAAGGAATCTATGTGGTTTATTCTTTATTTATGGCTTGCTCGTTATAACTTGGTTGACCCCAACAATCCACTTAAAATGCATTAATTAATTACATATGAACCTTTCATGTAGTTTTCCCTGGCCATAGATCCATCATCATCAGGAGCTGGTGATGGTAAAATGGGTTCTCCTATGGGTTAACTTGGAGCGCATATTGTTGAGTATGTGGGGTTTCTCCTAGCCAAAAATAGGAGGATTGGAGTGCAACTGCGGTTGTAGATTCAAGATGTGTATAAGAGCATGGTGAACAGGCTCATGGCTCAGTGTGATAGAGCATGAATGTGTTCATGGCTTAGGAGCACGGTGAATAGGCTCGTGGCTTAGGATATACTAGCATTGTGACCTGTACCAAGGTGGGCTAGAGAAAGGGTAGTCGGCAGAGCTAACCCTGTGACTAAGGTCACTTAAGCAAGAGAATGCAATCCTACTTTGGATATCGTGCACTGACCACGAGGAGGTGAGGTCATGGAGTCTGACTCTTCCATTGACCTTGTATGGCACCGGCTTTGGGTTTTGCAATCAAAGGTTGGATTTGAGCGGTATGGCTCACTTCCTCAAGGCATAATAAATGGTAATCCAGCCGTGTAGTATATTTTCTTAGGGAAAACACAAAACATTGGTTGAGGCCTTTCATAATGTATGATTGTCTTTTATACATGCCCTAAGTATTTCTTGTAGTTAGTTATATGCTTCTCATGTATCATGGTAAGTTGTTACATATATATAATCTTTTCTCTTCGTATTTCATATCTAATCTGGTTGTATGCTTTATCTGCTCTAGCTTTTCTGAGGTTTTATAGTTTGACGGGGAGTTATGTTTCTCGCTGGGACTGTGTGTCTCACCCCGCTGGTTTCAACCTTTTTAGGTGATCGAGCTAGTCGTGGTGGTGATCGTAGCGTTGCAGCTGAGCAGTAAGAATATCAGTAGAAGCAAGGTTGGATATGTTGATGTGGTTGTTTTGTAGTAGAGTCCTAGAGTCATCCTTGTACTCTCAGGTCCTTGGAGGTGTTTTGACAAGGTTTTCATGATGTATGATCTTAATATGGCTTTCTTGTATCCTGTTGTTGGCCTGGCTAGGTCTGATATGTATATAAACAGGTGACACACCCTTGATGTATATGGAACAGACGGATCCTATGTGTTGGTGGACATATATCATGCTTATGTATATATAACAAGTTTCCTTGCAGGATGTAGATCTGGTTGTAATAGTTTCGTTCTTATGATGCTTTCCGCAATTGGTTTTAATTAACCCATGTTTTTTATAATATGTGGTTTATGGTGGTTCCGCGCGTTTTTGCATGGCATCTCATTGTCTATGTGATGACGGGATGTCACAAGTAAGTTTGCTATCAGAGCTCTAGGTTTGTTGAGTCTACAGGGATCTAGGACTAGGCTTGTATCTATTCTTGTGGTTTTTGTAGATTTTCTTATAATAACTTCTACCCCCGGTAAAAGATAAAGCTAAAAGATGTCTGGAAATCACGAAGAACATGCTGTCGAGAGCAGTGTTGCTACATCTGTTGATGGAGCTAGTACGCAGGAACATGAAGATTGGGTGCCTGAGGTCCCCCAGTTTGACCCATCCATTCTTGAGAACCCTATCTATCAACACCTTATGGGGCGGCTAATGGCTATGATGAATCACATGGTGGAGAGATTACATGTGCCTCCACCAAGAGTACCAATTCCCCATGGTAAATCTTTGGGTATTGGGAAGACCTTTGAGCGGCTTCACCGAGTCAGAGCTTTTGATTATGTTAGAACGGTTGATCTAGTGGATGCAGATCTATGGTTGATAGGTCTTGAGAAGGCCTTCTGGATCCTCAACATCCCTGAGGCAGACAAAGTCAAGTATGATGTTTACCTTCTGAAAGGTAGTGTTGGCCACTGGTGGGCCATCGGGGAGGCGAATCGACCAGGTGAGGTGATCGGTTGGGATGTTTTTCGTCAGGAGTTTGTCAGTCGATACTTCCTGAAGATGTATCTGGACGAGAAGGTCAGCCAGTTCAAGCATTTGCGCCAAGGTCCTCTGAGCATCTAGTAGTATGAAGCCAAGTTTATGGAGTTGTTGAGGTTCTGTCCTCACATGGCAACAACAGATGATGAGAGGATCAAATGGTTTGAGAAAGGTTTGAGTGTCGAGCTGACAACACATGTTGCTTCTTTGGAAAACCAGGAACAGTTTGACACGTTTGTGGATTCTGTACAAAGGATAGAGTAGTCGGTCTGGGAAAAGAGAGAGGTTGTGTCCAAGAAAAGGCCTGCTCAGTTCCAGAGACAAAGGTTTGATGACCCCAAGAAGCCAAAGTTTTATGTACCTTCTATGATGCAAAGTTCCAGTGCGTCATCACAATGGTCACCGAGTAAATGAAGAGGGCATGGTTTTTCACCATCTAGAGCCTACAGTACAGCTTTAGTAGTAGTGACAGGGCCGTCTAGGCCACAGTTTGGGGACAAGTCATGCTTCCTCTATGGACAGACAGGGCATCTAAAGTCGAACTGTCCGAGAAGAGATGTCGAAGTGACACAACAACCGAGGCAGATTCAGCAAGGATCGGATAGATAGTAGTCTAATGGCACCAGAGGGCAAGGACGTGGCCAAGTGTTGCAAGAAGGATCATCTGCTCAAGGAAGCAGAGGACATGGATGATAGCAAGCAACGGCTCGATTCTATGCTATGAATCAGCCGGAGGCAATAGTCAACCCGCGAGTGGTGGCAGGTCAGATGGAGTTGTTTCATTCAGATTTGTCTTCTTCTTGCTTTGTATCTGTTCTAGTTGACTCGGGTGCTATGCACTCTTTTATCGGACGTAGTATGCTTGATAGCTGTCTTTTACCTATTAGTTGTAAGAAAGATAGCTTGTTGTTAGAAGCCCCTCTTGTTGGTCCTGCGTTACTTCGAGAAGTGTGTCCATCTTGTGTTCTATCTTTTTCAGGACACAACATACAAGTGGATCTCATACCACTTGATATGCATGGGTTTGATGTAATCCTTGGAATGGATACCTTGGAAAGATATAAGGTTTTGCTGGATTGTGGTTCCAAGCAGGTGGTGTTTGCTGACAACGATGAGAGGTGGATCTTCCAAGGAGATAGGAAGATTCTCCTGACGTGTTTGGTGTCAGGAATGGTGGCTGAGAAGTTGTTGTGGCAAGGTTGTAGAGCGTTCTTGGCTCATGTTATGGATACCAAGGCAGAAGGTTCTAGCCTTGAGGATGTGTCTGTTGTCAGAGAATTTGCAGATGTGTTTCCCGGTGTTCCCCCACCTTGAGAGATTGATTTTGAGATCAATCTAGTACCGGGGACACAGCTTGTTGCTGAGACACCATACAAGATGGATCTAGCAGAGATGGGAGAGTTAAAGAAATAGTTGCAAGATCTGCTTGATAAAGGTTTCATCAGTCCGAGCACATCGCACTGGGATGCTCCAGTTCTATTTGTAAAGAAGAAGGATGGATCTATGAGGTTATGCATAGATTACCGATAGTTGAACAAGGTTACGATCAAGAACAAGTATCCTTTACCGAGGATAGATGATTTGTTTGACCAGTTGTGTGGTGCTACAGTGTTCTCGAAGATTGATTTGCAGTGTGAATATCATCAGCTCAGGATCAAGGAGGATGACATACCAAAGTCAGCTTTCAGGACAAGGTATGGACAGTACGAGTTTGTGGTTATGTCGTTTGGGCTAACCAATGCGCCAGTAGCGTTCATGGATTTGATGAACATAGTGTTTCGTCTGTTCTTAGATCAATTTGTTGTAGTCTTCATAGATGATATCTTGATCTATAGTCAAGACAACCAACAACACGAACATCATCTTCAACAAGTGTTGACTCTTCTTCGACAGCATCAGCTATATGCCAAGTTTAGTAAGTGTGATTTTTGGCTAAAGGAAGTGACTTTCTAGGGTCATGTGATCTCAGTAGAAGGGATCAGGGTGGATCCCAAGAAGGTGGAGTCAGTAGCAGAGTGGGAGCAACCTAAGACATCGAGTGAGGTCCGTAGTTTTCTGGGATTAGCTGGATACTACCGGAGGGTTATAAGAAACTTCATTGTGATCGTATTGCCTTTAACAAGGTTGACCAGGAAGGATGTACTTTTTGCTTGGGTTGATCGGTGTCAACAAGCTTTTTAGATTCTGAAGGAGAAGCTGACAAGTTCTCCAGTGTTAGTGTTGCCAGAACAAGGGAAAGGCTATGTTGTTTTCTGTGATGCTTCCAAGAAAGGCTTAGGTTGTGTGCTGATGTACGAAGATCATATGGTTTCTTTTGCTTCTCGAAAACTTAAAAAACATGAGGAAAGCTATTCAACACATGATTTGGAGTTGGCAGTGGTGGTGCATGCGTTGAAGATTTGGAGACACTATCTTTATGGGGAAGTGTGTCAAATCTTTACGGATCATAAGAGCATGAAGTACATCTTCTCACAGAATGAGCTGAACATGCGTCAGCGGAGCTGGATGGAGTTAATCAGTGATTATGGTTGCACCATAAAGTATCACCCAGGTAAGGCTAACATAGTAGCGGATGCGCTTAACAGGAAGTCTTCTTCTCTTCCCACGAAGAAGGCACAATTGAGTTACTTCATATGGCATAGGCGAGCTATGTTCGTCTCTTTGCGGCAGATGAATGTATAGTTGGAAGTCTCTTTGTTGGGAGGACTGTTGGTACAGATGCAAGTGAAGCCTACGTTGAGATAACACATCAAAGAAGCACAGCAAGTAGATGCTACATTGCAGCTAATCAAATCAAAGATCGGCAGTGAGAAGCATGATGGTTTCCATGAGTCCGAGGATGGGCTAGTTTGTTACCATAATAAGATGATGGTTCTCGATGCTGATAATATAAGGAAGTTAGTGCTCGAGGAAGTGCACATGTCTATGTATGCTATGCATCCAGGTGTCACCAAGATGTATCACAATCTAAAGGATCTATATTGGTGGCCAGGTTTAAAGAGAGGTGTAACTGAGTTTGTGGCAAAGTGTGCAGTATGTCAGCAAGTTAAGGCAGAACATTAGAAGTCAGCAGGTACGTTGCAACCCATGTCGATACCACAGTGGAAGTGGGATCATGTAACCATGGATTTTGTAGTTGGTCTTCTGAGGACAGTTAAGAATCATGATTCCATATGGGTGATAGTGGACAGATTGACAAAGTCTGCTCATTTCATTCTGATAAAGACAACGTATACAGCAGAGAAGCTCACACAGGTATATATAGATGAGATAGTGTGTTTACACGGAGTGCCAGCAATGATAGTCTCTGACAGAGGTCCTCAATTCACATGTCATTTTTGGGAACAGTTGCATAAGGCGTTGGGAACGCAGTTGAGGTTCAATACCACTTTTCATCCACAGACAGATACACAGTCTGAAAGGACTATTCATACTTTGGAAGATCTTCTAAGAGCTTGTGCTCTGTAGTTCGTAGGAAGTTGGGACGTGCATCTCAGTCTGATAGAGTTTGCTTACAACAACAGCTACCAACAAAGTATCGACATGGCACCTTATGAAGCATTATACGGTAGAAAGTGTAGATCTCCTTTATGTTGGTATGAGTCTGGTGAGTATCAGCTTTTAGGTCCTGAGTTAGTGCAGCAGACGACAAAAAAGATCAAGGTAATACAACAACAGTTGAAAGCAGCACAGGATAGATAGAAGTCTTATGCAGACAATCGTTGACGACCTTTAGAGTTCCAGGTGGGAGATAAGGTGTATCTCAAGGTCTCTCCATGGAAATGCATGCTAAGGTTTGGAAGGAAAGGCAAGTTGGCTCCCAGATATATGGGACCATATCCAGTGATAGCATGTGTTGGAAAAGTGGCTTACAAGTTGGAGTTACCACCAGAGTTGCACAGATTGCATCCAATGTTCCATGTTAGTATGCTAAAGAAAAGTCATCTAGGAAAATAGACAGTGATACATCCAGTTGAGGTCGAGCTTGATGAAGATGTGACCTGTGAGGAAGGTCTAGTGTTCATCCTTGACAGGCGAGTGAAGAAGGTGAAGAGGAAGGACCTGGTTCTTGTGAAGGTTCTCTGGCATCATCATGGCATTGAGGAAGCCACGTGGGAGCTCAAGGAAGAGATGCGGAGGAAGTATCCCTTGCTTTTCTCTTCGGATTTTGGGGATGAAATCCTTTTGTAGGGGTTTATGGCTTGTAAGGACTCTGACCTTCGTTTTGGGCTTACCCTGTTTGTTTTTCCTAAACCTTGTGTTTAGAGGCTTGCCTAATCACCTGAGGTGTGATTAGGGTTGTTGTGCTTTGATGTGGGTCTTTTTGGTGCAACTTGCAATTTACCCAAGTTCTAGGGTTTATGTGCAAGCTTTTCATCTTGAGAGATCTCTTTGTATCTCTTTGCATCCTCTAGGGTTGAGAGGATGAGTTGGGCACCTTGCTTGAGATATTTTGGGCCTCATTTGAGCTTGGGTTTGTTGTTGGGCTTGAAGCCCTTCCTCCTTGCTTGGTGTATTGGGCAAGAGGTACTTGGGGTGTATCGCCCAGAAGGTGTTGGTGGTGTGTCGAGTTGCCATGTTGAGCGACACACACCCCTCCACCTAGCATTGTTTGTGTCACCCTCTTTGGACGTGGTGTTGGGGTGCTAGCATGTGGCGTGGCCCTTGGACAAGTGTTCTTAGGGAGGACGACACCTTACTTGTTCCTACCCTTTACCCTCTTCTATATATGTCTCTCTTTTCTCTTACTTGGGATCTCTTTTCCCCTTAGCTATTTGCTCTCCCTTGTTGGCCGAGAATGAGAAGAAGGAAGGAGAGGAGGTGGCCGATATAGCTACTGCTGCTGCAGCTTCTCTTCTCTAGTGGTGGTCGAAGCTTGGAGGAAGTTCTTGGAGCTTGGAGCTTGTGCTTGAGGCGGGTTACATAACTCCTAACCCTAACTATATTATCTCCTTTACATGTTGCTTTAATATGTTACCTTGATCGGCTATGTATATCTTGCTAGAAATGCTTCTTGCTGTAGTTGGTTATGTTGTTGCCCTACATGTGCCCTAGATCATGTTGGACGTTATGTGGTGAGTTGGTTTCCCTTTGTGTCAGCCTACCATTTGGATTAGGGGACCTTGAGAAAAACCCCTCTCTTTCTTTAGTTGAGAGGTGAGCTTAGGGTTCCCTAGTTCAAAGGTGTGTGTAGTGTGTTCTTGGGCAAAACCCCTCTCTCTCCTTGGTCTTAAGAGGTGAGCCTATGCTTTAGTTGCTTGGGAAAAACTCCTCTCTCTCCTTGGACTTGAAAGGTGAGCCTATGGCCTCGATGTTTGGGAAATATGTTGAGTTGGTTGGCCGATAGGGTGTTGTTCTACCCTTGTTTCCTGATATGCTTGAGGTTGTACAAAACCCCTCTCACTTGGTTGTTGAGAGGTGAGCCAACACTCTTGGTATTCTTGGGCGATATGGTGTGGGTGCTTGTGATGAGGTTGAGACCTTCTAACCCTAGTAACCCGATATGGATGGTTGAGTCTTGGAGCTTGTTGCTCGATATGGTTTGTAGGTGTGGTGACCAATATCCCTTTTCCTACCCTAGGGTTAGGGTTTGGACGATATGGTTGGTTGACACCTAGTTGGTCCCTTGGCCGATATGTGTTTTGGAGGAGTTGAGCTCATGGGCGATATCTCCCTTTTGTGTTGACCTTTTGGGCACCATGGCCTTGCTTTGCACGATACCCATGATGGGTACTGCTGTCCGATATTCCTTGAAGGTGTTGGCCGATGTGGTGCTATGATGGGTGTCTTGACCACCGTCTACCTGGGACGTTAGAACTGAACCTTGGATGGGATGTTGTCTGATATAGGACGTTGGCCGATTTGTTATGTTGTGTTGGCCATTTGGCGTTGCACACCTTGGTGTTGCCTGATAATTGTTGGCTTGAGACGTTGTGTTGCCTGATGTGGCATCACCCGTTATGGTGTCATGATCTTTGTTAGCTTGGGCAATATCAGTTTGTACAAGGCTTGCCTGATATTGGCCTATTGATGTTAGTTGGCTAGGTGCTTTGCCCGTTATCGGTCTGTACTTTAGATTAGTGTTATCTTGGTTGGATGCTGACCCTTTGGTTGGGTGACATGGTCTGGACTTTGCCGTCATGGCATCACACGTTATGATGTTGCTCGTTGTCAGCTTGCTTGTGGCTTGCCTGGTATGGGTGTTGGCCGATAGTGCTGGCCGACACAGCTAGATGTGGTTGTAGCATGATCTTTTGGTGAGGGTTATTCCCTTATCTGATATGCTTTAGTGAGGGTCGCTTCACCTTTGGTGAGGGTTATCCCTTACCTGATATGTTGTTGTTATTCTTGAAACCCTAATATTGTTTGGAATTCTTATATGTGAATGTTATGTATATGCATGGTCATCTAATGTTGCATAGATATATCTCGATGATGAAGTGTTTATCTACTCTTAAGCATACTAACCATGCAGGTTTCATCAATTGAGATGTCTACTCAGGTATGAGCTATAATGATGTCCTTGGTGACATTCTCTTGATATTGAGATAATGAGGAACACTATGTATTATGAGAACTATGATGATGCATGATGAGTGTTTCCCATGAGATGGTAACATGTGCTTAATGATGGGATGGAATCCCTGTGATGTTGGATCCTTGTGATGGATCATGATAATTGGCAAGAGGCCAAGTGGCAACATGTGATGTTGGATCCTTGCGATGGATCATGATGATGATGATGATGACATTGAGAATAGTAGTAACAGTGTGACACAGAATGAAGGAATCTATGTGGTTTATTCTTTGTTTATGGTTTTCTCATTATAACTTGGTTGATCCCAACAATCCACTTAAAATGCATTAATTAATTACATATGAACCTTTCATGTAGTTTGCCTTGACCATAGATCCATCATTGTCAGGAGTTGGTGATGATGAAACAGGTTCTCCTGCGGGTTAACCTGGAGCGCATATTATTGAGTATGTGGGGTTTCTCCTAGCTAAAAATAGGAGGACTAGAGTGCAACTGCAGTTGTAAACTCAAGATGTGTATAAGAGCATGGTGAACATGCCCATGGCTCAGTGTGATAGAGCATGAATGCGTTCATGGCTCAGGAGCACAGTGAATAGGCCCGTGGCTCAGGATATACTAGTTACGTGACCTGTACTAAGGTGGGCTACAGAAACGGTAGCATGGAGCTAACCTTGTGACTGAGGTCACTTAAGCAAGAGATTGTGGTCCTACTTTGGATATCGTGCACTGACCACGAGGAAGTGAGGTCATAGAGTCTGGCTCTTCCATTGACCTTGTATGGCACCGGCTTTGGGTTTCGCAACCGAAGGTTGGATTTGAGCGGTACGGCTCACTTCCTTAGGGCATAATAAATGGTAATCCAGCCGTGTAGTATATTTGCTTAGGGAAAACACAAAACATTGGTTGAGGCCTTTCATAATGTATGATTGTCTTTTATACATGCCCTAAGTATTTCTTGTAGTTAGTTATATGCTTCTCAGGTATCATGGTAAGTTGTTACATATATATAATCTTTTCTCTTTGTATTTCATATCTGATCTGGCTATATGCTTTGCTCTAGCTTTCTGAGGTTTTATAGTTTGGCGGGGAGTTATGTTTCTCATTGGGACTGTGTGTCTCACCCTGCTAGTTTCATCCTTTTTAGGTGATCGAGCTAGACGTGGTGGTGATCGTAGTGTTGCGGCTGAGCAACAAGAAGATCAGTAGAAGTAAGGTTGGATATGCTACTGTGGTAGTTTTGTAGTAGAGTCCTAGAGTCATCCATGTACTCTCAGGTCCTTGGAGGTGTTTTGATGAGGTTTTCACGATGTATGATCTTAGTATGGCTTTCTTGTATCCTATTGTTGGCCTGGCTAGGTCTAATATGTATATAAAAAGGTGACACACCCTTGATGTATATGGAACAGACAGATCCTATGTGTTGGTGGACATATATCATGCTTATGTATACACTAGTACATAACCAACCTTTAGTGTTGGCTATTTAAGGCCTTTAGTGTCAGTTTTTAAACGACACCTATGTGGGCACTGCTAAAAGCCCAACTGTTACGTGTCGGTTCTCAAACCGACGCCAAAACCCTTCGCGCGCCCCCGAAAATGCGCCGAAAATGCACCAGCACGGGGTATAGGCGTCGGTTATTAGCTTAGAAACCGACGCCATAAACCTTCACGCCACAGAAAGGGCACCATCTGGGGCACTATCTACGTCAGCTTATTAGTGATAATCGATGCCATCTCACCCGCTGCCACGGCCGTGCTGACCAGCACGGTCGTGGTGTCTGGCCTCTAGGGAAATCGACGTCGGTTACTAGTAGGGCAACCGACACTGTTACCATGTGTCGTCAGTTGTATACAAATATCCGATGCCTATTTTATGTCTGGTCTGCTGTCACGGCCGTGCTGGCCAGCACGGCTGTGGTGTCTGGCCTCATTAGGGAAATCGACATCGGTTACTAGTATGGCAACTAACACTATAACCATATGTCATCAATTTTATACAAATAACCGACGCCTATTGTATGTTTTTTTTCTGTCAGTCTGCAGATCTACTGTAGCAGGTCGCAGGATGAGAAATTTGCAGTTCAGTTATGAACTGCAAGTTTTACGACATCCATTGATATCAGCCAACAACAGGCCACAAACCTGCAAAATTAACATGATGGATAATATTATATATATGTGATTCACACTCATGTATAAGAACATTTAATTCATATTATTTTTTCATCACACACATGTAGAAACCAGTATAAACCTGTAGTTCCATTTATTTCATCTCTTTTCACATTCAGACACATGTAGAAACAGTCATGTATTGATGATTTTCATACACATATGACAATTCATAAAAATTCATTCACATTCACACAAAATTAATTATGAGAAAAAAGTTATTATTTATTCATCATTGTCATCGTTGTCATCATTGTCAACAAAATCATATTGAAAAATTCCCACTCTTTTCGGGGCTTTTGCCCAATCTTCTCTTACACCATCTAATTCATCTCTTGTATAGGGAGCATGTACATCGAAACGCTTTGCACCTTTGTTGAATTCCTCAGTTTTAAAGACCTACAAAGAGAATGACAGACATACATAATTATAATAATATATAATAAGATTCATATATTTTATATTATCTAATGAGACAATGTATAATACCTGGTGTATGTTATCGATTTCCAATACGGCATGTTTGATGATTATGTCCATAAACCACATCACATAGTAGGCACATGCCCAGTCGTTGTCTTGTGTAGCACACTATAAATTAAAACATACAAAATATTCAAAAATACAAATAAGCACAGTTCACATAAATAATATATACATTGGAGTTAGGAAATTACTGTCACATTCTCTCAAATGAGTGTCAGATTTTTTTTCTTGGGGACCTTTCCTCCAGCTTTTTTGTACTCTTGTAAAGCCCTATATATGTTAATGTAACACATTAAATTGCATAATTAAATAGTAATGCAGTAACAGATGTTAACAGATATAAAAACATAAAATATTTCTCACGAGAATAATGGCCTTTTAATTGCATGTCCATATAATACATCCAACTCACTCCACGCAAGATCTAGATAATAGACGGTGAATGTCTTGGGGACAATAACTATTAACTCTCAATGCTTAGAACTACAGGTAAAAAGTAGAAAATTAATAACTCAATATCCGCAATAAAAATGTAATTTACTTAAGTCCAAATTACAAGCAAAGTAAACTTACTCGACATTGAATGGAGCTATTATCACCGTCTTATTATTTTTACCAAAATACTCAAAAGCATCACAGCAGTATGAAGTAACTGAATAAGGGTTTGTAACTACAAGACTAATCAAAGATGGAACCAAAAATCCCATATGGGAAAACCCAAAATATGTACATGTCTTGTATAAGTGGGTGCAAAACATGTATTATGTATGCATTAATATATAAGAAACCAGATTGCCGTATATAAAACAAGGTATATGGATGTATAAACCAGATTGTCGTATGCATTAATCTCACCATATCCACAGCTCTATCATAGATGTGTTCAGCCATTCATAACTAAACAACTCCAAAATATCTTGTATATATATGTTGTTTCCGAATGTTTGACCTGCATAAATACGTATCCAGAACTTCTATTACGTATGCATTAATATGTATGTTAAACTTGTATAAATAGATTTTTATCATATGATTTACCTGTAGTATTCTCCAGAATAGTAACATTTATAGGGTAATTTGGATTATGTTCGTCGATCCATACTGCCACACTCCTACAATTAGGACCTATCGAGGCGTGTAGGTTTCCTGGAAGCCAACTTGGTAGTCGAGGAGGTGGAGGCCGAGATGTAGCGGGTCTCGTCTTTTTGACCTGTATGTATAATTTCATATCAATTGACTCATATATATATACACACTAACAAATTAAAGTAATGAAAATTTATCATACAATATCAGTATAGAGGACATCTGCTTCGGGCCACAGTATCACTCTGCCTACTGCCTCACCAAGTGTTTCAGCATCTGGGTGTGCATGAGGCAGTGCAAGATTCATCCAACCAGCGAGTATATGTACGGGGCTCACACGTACCATGCGATCTGGTACTGGACTCCCATGAAACATGCACCCTTTAAGGGGTGGGTAAGTCGATGCATCTGCAACGATATATCCTTCACTTTGTAGTCGACATGGCTTAAACCCCTATAAATTTACGTAAAGAATGTTATATGCATATATACACAAACATATCATCTTGAACAGACTAGCTATTATATGTGCCATAAAAATACTTACAGAGGACGTGCTAGGTGGGTCTATAGGATTACTCCCAACCTTTGCAGTACGAGGAGTAGGAGAAGAGAGGTTTGCCACAGGTATTGTCTGAGTGGCAGTCTGAGATGCCTGCCACTTGTTAAATGCTTCCTGGAGACTTTTATCAACTACTTCCTCGACTCTCCTATCAATTAAGGAATCTACCTATACATGGATAAAATAAATGCTAGTTTCTGATTATTGAATTCCCTTTCGCAATAACGTTCTAAAATAAGAATAAGTTACCTCAGCTTGTGAAAGTCCCGTTTTTGGGACATGTTTACGCTGGGATGGCCCAAAAAACACTTTGATGCCCACACCAGTGCATGTACCCCTTACACGTCCAGGATGCTCTAGGTTACCCAGAGCAACTGTCAGTTCATCCCTTGTGCCCTGAGGGATGAACTTGCCTTCCTTCCTCTGCTCGTGCAGCTCTCGCTAAGCACCATCAACAAAAATTCGTAAGTAAACATAACAATAATCAATATCAATAGATTGCTCTAAGAGTTTGATTTTTACCATTTTTGCAGCCGCCTCAGCGGTTGCGGGCTTTGGTATATCTCCCTTCGTGTTTTTCCTCCCATCTATCCACATAACATGATGAGGCAGAGGTGCAGGAGCAGCAGTAGAGGACTCTACAGTCTCCTGAGTAGCAGTAGGCTGAGTAGACTCAGCCTGTAGTCTTTGGCGAACTCCTGCATATCTTCTTGGACCCATTGTGTGGTCATGCACATTCAGTGCACGCCTTGCTTGTTGAGCATCACTGATAGCCTAGTTAGTTAGCACGTTGATTTGGTTAGTAACACTAAAGGTTAATCTTGAATAGGTGAATACATAAAAATGTATATTAATTAAATTGGGAGTGACGCTTAATACCTTGAATTCATCTATTTTCTTTGGGTAACAAACTCCTCCCATTCTTTGGGGTCCAAGTAGTTCCATTGTTGTGTGGCTTCTTTCTTCCTATATTTATTTTTTAAAGAGAATACAAACAAAAATTATTAGTGTAGAGTTAGTGAAATACTAATCAATGTCTAGAATTGGAATCAATCAAGAACATATTCTCAGCATCGTGTATGTAATCTCATGTGAGATTGGTCTTATAGTTCCTTAGGACCCTCCCACAACGTTGCATCACACATTTACGATGCAACTTTTCATCCAGATCAAATATGCTCTACAAATTAAATAGAATTTCTATTAACTAGTATCCTAAAAATTAGTAATCTATACAAATAGAATTACAAATAATAATAACTCATGCATAGTTCCTTCCACATAGAATTACAAATAGAATTACAAATAATAATAACTCATGCATAGTTCCTTCCATATGTGGTCTTTCTTCCCCTTAGGAACTCTATGCCATGATTCTAGGATAGGACTGCAATGGCTGCGAGTAAGAACCCCAAGATATGAAACAAATGAGTTGCGGTTCACTCCATATGGATTTCCTGCCTGATCGAAATCCACAGCCAATTTGGTTCCATTGCCCCTTTGCTGTATTAACTTGTTCATCATTGTAATGCCCCTCACTTTCTCAATTTTCTTTTGCTGCTCATCAAGTGTTGTAATTTCTTCAGTGGGTACATCACCAACCTAAAATTTGATAAAAAAAACACTTATATAATATAATTATAAATGAACATATAGATAGAAACATCAGGGATATATTCTTAAAACTTACATTGTCAGGCGGTGCAAGCATGTCCTCACCCTCACGGTGATCATCAGCACGGTCCTGATCAACCATCTAAAAGTTCACATTCAAATTATAAATTTCACATTGTAAAGTAACACTAATTGTAAAGTTCACATTGTAAAGTACACATTCACATTGTAAAGTAATTCTCATTGTAAAGTTCACATTCACATTGTAAAGTTCACATTCACATTGTAAAGTTCACATTCACATTGTATGTTCACATTGTAAAGTTCACATTCACATTGTAAAGTTCACATCTAGGGTTAACATATTAGAGTTTATGCATGGTTAAAACTTTAGGCCAACAAATACATGTGTTGTCATTCTTATATATAATAAATGTGTACCACCTATCCCATTCTTGAACACCTAATCTCACTAGTAAGTGTATAATGTGTATTGGGTTTTCAAGAAAATTTCGGCAGCATTTCCCCGTTGTTCTCTAAGTACATATGTACTTAGAGAACAAACGGGGAAATGCTGCCGAAATTTTCTTGAAAACCCAATACACATTATACACTTACATCCTAAATGAGATTAGGTGTTCAAGAACAGTCCCAAACTGGGGACTATCCAAGATTTACTCCTAATGGGTAAATCTTAGACGGGTTTCTAGGCCAACAAATTCATGTGTTGTCATTCTTATATATAATAAATGTGTATAAACTACAGGCAACATGGTTAATCCTAATCTATAGAGCATTATTAAAACCATAATTTACTCAAACATGTATAAAAATTACCCTAATGATAAAAAGTCTAGGAATCTTTACTAGACATTATATACATAGCCCTAATCATCATATTTAACATACTACGTTATTAATAACCCTATTTCCGCATGTATATGATTATCAACTTTAAAACCCTATAATTCATTGAAATCATTCTAATTCAATTTAAGATGTTGGGATCGCATAATTATATACTGACATCAGAATAAATAAAAGAATCATAATTAACATGATTAACAACATGCTCATCAAACTAGGGTTTTCTTGAATATCATCTAATATTCGTGTACTAGCTATACATTTGTAACAAGAAGAATAATAGAGCTTTAAGTATATTTTATTCACAATCTATGCATTTTTCTGATCAAAACCATATACAACATGTCTATAATTGGAGCTATCATTCATTTCCTACATTACTGGTAATATTAATGTGAATCAGAGCATTTTTTATTCACAATCTACGTATTTCCTACATTATTCGAGCAGGAGCAGGGTACCTACTGCTTGAGGGTAGAGGAAAAAGATGAGGAAGAAGAGTAGGAGCAGGGTACCTTTGTGGCGGCGTTGGGTACGCAGGAGCTGTGGTCAGAGCGGAGTAGTGACCTGAAGAGCAGGGAGCAGAGCCCTAGGAGCTGCGGCCGGCCTGGAGAGCAGCAGTCGGAGAACTGGCAGCGGCTGGCGGAAGTAGAGGCGGCGGTAGAAGGAGCAGGAGAAGGAGCGGCGGCAGTAGAAGGAGCAGTAACGGCGGAGGTAGCAGGCAGAGGTGGTAGAAGGTGAAGACCAAGGGTGTCAACTAACGTTCACCCCTTAGGTCAGGTGTTGGCCTAATTATAATCTTAGTGATTAACAACTAAGTACCATAATGATGCTATCAATCAATGGTGATATTAGTTTGATATTCGATGGTGATTAATGAATATAGTGTTTATTTAACAACCTATGGTGACTTAATGGTCACTACTGATGGTGGATCAGGTGTTCACAACCTATGGTGAGTTAAGCATGTATTTTTAGCATCAATTAAGCCTTAAACTGATGGTTTCTTGGGTCATTTGATGCAATGGTCAGACCTATACTCCAATTGATGGTTTTAATATATGAACTTGACCTAATGGTTAAGATCTAATGTTTCTTCATCCAATAAATTGGAATGATGCCTAAATGTAAAATTTTGGTCCTAATAAAGTGATTTAAATGGTTTCCTTTATGATATCAAGTTAAGAAGCTCATTTACTGATGGCTTGTTTTGAATAAACAATCGCTCGTGGGTTTTACCCTACTCTCAATGGAATTTTTTATGTTGTTAATTAAGGGATGTCTAGGGTTAGATGATGACTCTTTCTAGAGCACAACTCAATGAATTCATAGGTGGTTTGTTCAATATGTTTACTTATGTAAACGACCAATGGGTTTACCTTTTCAACATTTAATGGTTAGAAATCGATGCCTCAATATTGCCATTGTTTTAGGTGAAGCCTATAGTATAATGTTATGATTCTAATGATGAAAATATGATGGTTCAATGCCTTAAACTTGTAGTCTTAACCTTGCCCTTTTAATTATTATGATTTATAACCACCATAATGAATTAATGGGTAACCCTAATGAGGTATATCTTGTTATACCTAGCTTTAATATAACTAAATGATGGTAATTGGGTATGAATAGTCTGTGAATGATTAATACAATCATGTAGTACTCTCTTATTGTTGTTGAAACTTTAGTATGCTATAACCCAATGGTTACACCTTGATTTATGTGTGGATTCATACTTGAGAATAGTATGGAATGTTATGGTGATGCTTCACCTTATGCATCCATGATCCAATGGGGATGTCGTGAGTTAGGGTTTAGGTATAAGTGTTGATTAGTAACATTAATATAATTTATCTTGTTGAACATAACTCTAATGAAAATAGATAAATATGAGTATTCATGTTTAACATTCTTATATGAATTATGGTGAAATAACCTCCTTAATATGATCATAACCTTAATATGTTAATTGGTGGTTATCATAGCCACATGGTTGATACTTTCTTATGCTAAACATGTGCATTATGCATATGATAAGGGTTAATCATATCTAGATTCCTTGCATGTTGATGTAATAAAGAAATGTTCCTAATGTTAATATAACCCTGCTATGATTGTTTATGAATATCTCCTAGCTCATTAATGAAATATTGTGTTGATCTGGTGTATTATATGTAAGTGATGTTGTTGAACCTTGTTATAAGGCATGGAAAGATAATGGTGATCTTGCAAGGAATAATATGATGGCCTTAATGACCTTTTGGCATGGTTGAGCCCTGAATAAGGTGTAACCCTCTTGTGTTGATAAGGGTTGATACCCTGTGATATTGTGAAAAGGATTTATATCTTGTGATAGTATGATGATTGGTTTAGTCTCATGAATGGCAAGTGAATAGTACCATGTGATGATGAGATGAGAAATTATGTTTCACATGTTTTATATCTTTTGAAGTTATCATATTTATATGCTTGCTAGAAGTGAATTAGGGTTTGTATGTCCACTTGTTTGATGCATCCTTAATTCACCCAATTGGCATAACTAATCAAGTGCAACTCTAATCAAGTAGTGCCTTGTGCTGTAGAGACATCTTCAGTGTTAGAACTTACTGGATGGTGAAATGGGTATTTCTAAGGGAAACTCGTAGCACATATTGTTGAGTATGTGGGGGTGGCAAGTTGAGGATATATCCTTGTCATCCAAAATGCAGGTTATGGAGGATGTCTATGGACATGCCTCAGACATTTGATGTGATTGAGGACAACTACCTAGATAGACATGTTGATGTTGTTAGTTATGCTTATGATACTATAGTTATTCATGATGTTAGAGGTGCTCATGTTGCTAGACTCCTTATATTGTTAATAGGGATATGAGAATAGTATGTATAATGAAGATAGTTATTGTCTTCTCCTTTATGTATTTTGTTAATCATCAGTGCTATTGAGCTTATTTGTTATATATGATTAAACTGTCTCATTACCTAAAAATGTTGGAATCAATATACATTGTTGGAGGTTATATCTCTTGCTGGGACATGGGTCTCACCCTTGTGGTTTGCCACATCTTTTTAGGTAATCAAAAGTGATGAAAACAAACATGTGGAAGAAAAGAGGAGCTATAGTAATGAATCTTTGAGAAAGTTGATTAGATGTCTAGTGTGTCCTAGAGTCACCCATGTACTCTCAAGTCCGGGTAGGAAAAGTTTGTATATGGTGTTTCAATTCAATTGGAATTTTGTTAGCATGTTAATGTTTATTTGTGTGGCATATACAAATATTGTTCTCCTTTGTATATATGTGGCGGATAAGGCAATAGAACAATTTGTATCAAATTCTTGTCATAGTATGGATATAATAAAGATATTGGGCTCTTATGCAATTATTTCTGAGTGGGTGTTGATGTTGAAATCGGTTTCTATTTAATTAGTGATCAATTGTGTTTTATGTTTTGAGTAATCTCATTTAGTATAATGGTTTCTCACAATTTGGTTCAGAAGAACCATGTAAGAATCTTAAGTATTAAAATATTGCACATCTTCATGAATTGCCTTTTTTCAATTACATTAGTTAAACATGAAAATGATTATCCACTAGATAGCATACAAGACATTGCTTCTTGACCCGACATCCATACCTTCTCACTCTTTGTAGAAAAACTAGGCATTACTTTTGAATTTGATAACATAGCCAACACAACTTTAGATGGCATATAAAAATTTGTGAAATGGAAAAATCATAGACAGATTCACAACGCTTATGTTAGTCTAGACCACCTCCGCATCTGCTTAGAAACCTCTGCCTCATTTCATTATTAGTTCTTCTTAACAACACATCAATGAAGATCTCATCTTGGAACGTCTATGGAGTGCCTAATCTTAAGAGAAGAAAACATGTCTGACGTCACATATACAAAAGCAACATTCACATCATTATCATTTAGGAAACCAAAACTACTTTGACCCCCTTTGCATTGAAAACCATAGGAGGAAAACACTTCAATACTAGGTTCCAAATACCACATGATGCCTTCAAAGGAGGCATTGTTATTTGTATCAGCAACAACATGTTCAATATTTTAGATATTGCATACCATCACTACAGTGTCACCTTGCACATCACTAACATATCAGACGCTCATAAATGACTTTTATTGGCATTTACAGTGAACCCGGTTCAGAAAAAATACATCACATTAGTGAGGTAGACCAAATACTCAAGTTGTACACTAACAAACATTGGCTCATGAGTGGTGACTTCAACCTCATCACCTGATCAGTGGATAGACATAACTAGCACAACCTCGTAGGATCTTTAACTCCATCAGATAAAAAATTCAGAGACCTTACTGCCAAACATAACATGATCAACATCTTCCCCTCCAACACTAACTACTCCTAGAATACAAATCACTCAAGGCCAGGGTTGATCACATCATTTGCTCACCTTCATGATAAGACCTCTTCCCTCATGTGTTCATTTATGTGGCTCACAGAGCTATCTCTGACCACTCCCCTTTCATCATTGATACCACAAACATGAGATGGGGCCACAAACCTTTTAGAATAGAAAACTTTTGGTTACTATACCCTTCTTGCTGAGACATCTACAAATAGATCTGGTCTAATATCCAACATACCTTACTAGATCCAAGTTATCATATGCTCAACAACACCAAAAGGATTAGAACAACCCTCAAAATGTAAGGCCCCTAAACTTGCTTAATGAGTTGAATAAGCTTAATTATCATAATTTAATTCTTATAACCCTAATATAACCTTGTGATATGCTTTGAAATCATAATACAAACCTAAGTTTCAAATTTGGTCCAATTTGGACACTGTTTGAGCAAGTTATGCAATTTTATGCACATTTTGGACTTTTATGCAATTTACCTAATTGAGAGGTTTTCCTTGAAATTTTTCACTTTCATTATGTTCCTTGGATATTATCTCATCATTATTGAGATTGTTGAGCCATGGGGTGCCTATTTAAACCTTGGTTTGAAGGTGTTTTCTCCAAGGGTATTTTAGGGTTTACCCCTTCATGGATGAGCTACCTTTAGTAGCTATCAACTAATGAGTTGTTTGTTTTGCTTGGAAATTCAAGAAACTAGGGATAATCATGTCTCTATGGATGGTGGGGGAGCTTCTTGTGTGTGTTCTTATATATTCTTAATGGTTTAAGGCCATGGACACTTAGAAAGATACTAAAACTTCAACTTTTTCTTTTTCTTTTTCTTTTTCTTTATCTTAAAGCTTCATATACTTATCCCTAAGCACCAAAACGATACATTTTTTCTCCAACACTTTCCTCCTTCTACAAACCTCATCCTCCCTCTGTGGTGCTACGAATTTCCTATCCAAGGAAGAAGAAAGAGGGGAGCTTCTTGGAAAAAGAATCTAGGGTTGCAATTGGCTTCCATTTAGGGTGTGAAAAGCTTCCTTCTAGTGATCTTGACCTAAAAGAGTAAGAATACCCTTCTTTCCTCCATTTATTTATTTTTTATCCTTCCTCCTAGCTTTCTCCAGGTCGGAACCTTTGTTGTTCCATGGTAAGAATTGTTCTAAAGCTCTAAAACCCAACATTTCTTGATCCTTATGCTTAGGGTTTGCTCATTTGATGAAGAAAGGTGCTAGATGAACGAGTTCATAGATTATGCTTGGATTTTCTGTTGGCTAAATTGGACATTAGTATAATCCCTTTGTTTTGATGATGACAAACATTTCATTATTGTCGATCTAACGTGCTACTTGAGTGTTGCAGGAATAAGGTGGATGACAAATACTTGGAAGATTCATATGCTAAAATTGCTTTAAGTCATGAATGTAATCAAATGTAAAAACTTGTACAAGTATATAATGTACAAGTACTTAGACATAATGTAAATCAAGCTTTAGATCTTCCCTAGCCAATCACAACACTTAGATAGGTCATTCCCTAAAATAGTGTCACATCTGCACACTCATACACACACTCAGTACTTAGTTTAAAATGTTGAAATAGGGTCAATCTCGGTCGACAAACTCCTCGACCGAGACACTCTCAGTCGACAAACTCTTCGACCGAGAAAGACCCAGGTAGCCGTTAAACACAGCAGACAAGGTAGTTGGCAGTTGGAGAAGAACGTTATATACACTTGCTCCAGACAGTCCCTCGGTCGACAAGACCTCGACCGAGAAGGACTCTCGGTCGACAAATCTTCGATTGAGATGAGTTCTGTCTACACTTTTTAGAGTTAATTAACTAGCCATTTCTAAAGAAAATAATGTGTACCTAACAGCTAGTTAAGTACTAAGAACCCCCTAGAAAGTGTCTAGAACGTCCTTAAGTACTTGTAGGCCATTCCTATAAATAGGACAAGCATTAGGACACCCAAATACATACTTGTGCAATACCTGAGCTTATATACTTGCAATTGGCAATATGTTTTGAACAATTGAGCAACACTAGCATTGGCCACTCATTTCCCTTGCTCCAAATTCGTGTCCTATAGGCTAGCATCTCCTATCCACTAAACCTACACTTCAATACTCATTGGTTAGGAAATCAATACGCTTGATATAGGCAAATCAAGCCTTGTGCTTCAAAGTGGTAATTGTAATTTCCATTTCCTTTCTTGTTCTTTCTTATTCTTTGTACTCTCCTTGCTACTCCTAGGGTTGGAGGCTGCAGATTGGAGAGGGTTTGATCTTCGTGGTGAAGAAGGAGATCTTTGGACTACTTCTAAAAGGTTGTTGCAACGGGAAGCTACTTCAAGAGGAAGGCTACTTCAAGGGGGAGCTTGAAGTTACTTCAAGAAGGCTGCTTCAAAGTTGGTACGACTACTTCAAGGTGAAGGTTGTCCAAAGGGTGTAGAAAATATTGTAATTTTATGTAATATCCTTGCGAGGTAATAAAATTTAATATTTTCAAAATCCCGATTGGGTAAGCAACCGGGTAGTGGATTGACTGCCTTAGTATTTGCTAATGTTGGAACCACTCTAAACACCTTGTCTCCTTCTTATTATTTCAATTGTGGTTTTTTGAGTTAAATTATATTAAAAATAATCATAAAACCCTATTCACCCCCCCCTCTAGTGGTTTTTCAATTGGTATCAGAGTAGGCTTCAAGGAGCTCTAATCGAGTCTTGAATAATGAAGGGTGGTGGTGTCTACAACCGCAAGCAAAAGAAAAGCATGGACCAATCTTCAACAAATTGCAATTGGTGCTTAGGAACAAGGCACACTACACCTAGCTGTCCATGGAAGTCAAAGAAGGAAGAAGTGCATAAAGAATGCCTAATTGCTACAATAAGTGAAGAAGAAGAAGAAGAAGAAGAAGAAGAGGTAAGTCTTTTTGATCTACCTAAAGAAGAGTTAATTGCTAGTCTTGAAGAAACACATAATAAGTATATTGAGTGCAAGAAGAAATTAAAGAAATCTAATAAGGCAAATGATGAGTTACATGCTAAACTTCTTGCTCTCACATCTGAAAATGAAGATCTTAAAAAGGTTATTGAAGATCATGATATTAAGCTGAAATCTGTAGAAGCAAATTGCAATCTTCTTTCCCTAGAAAAGTTAAACTTGTAAACTCAAGTAAATGATCTTCAAAAACAACTTGTTTTGTGTACACATCTAGATTATGATATTATTGTGAAAGAAAGAGATACCTTATTGTCTAATCTAGATCAAGCAAAGCTAGACATCAATAAGAGAATGGATGAGATTGTTAAGTTGCAACAAGAAATTAGTAGTTTGAATAACAATGATACCCTTGATAAAATTTTAAATAACTTTTATCATCAAATTGGAAGGAGAGGACTAGGTTATAATCCTAAAGGAAAATCTTATCAAAAACCTAGTTGGAAAAAGACACAAGCACTAGAAAATCAATCTATGTATGTACCTAAAAGAAAATATACATATGTACCCAAGAACAACCTAGAACAAAATCATAGAAAAAGATATGAGGTTGATTTCATATGTTGTCATTATTGTTTGCATCTTGGACATTATTCTTTCTCATGTACCTACAAGAAAAAGGATGTTGAGTTGGTATGGGTTCCAAAACCCCCAAACTAAATGAATAAAATTAAGTTGAGCTATGACCAAAGACTCTAAGTTGTATATCTCTATGTCTATCTCAACTTAACATAATAGGACAACAAGTTGATCCAAGAAATTAAAATTTCTAAATATACATCTTCAACTAACTTGTCTTAGTTTGGATTCTCAAAACCTGGAGAATTGTATATGATTGGTTGAGATTTAACCTAAATATTACTTTGATATTTAAATGTCTCATCTCAACTAAACCGAGCTTTAAATTGCATAATTGTATTGGAGGTGATCTATGTTTCATTTGGAAACAATTACTGAAAATAGTACAGAAACAGTAACAATTTCGGTCGAGAAGTTGTCGACCGAGACAATGTCGGTCAAGAACTTTCTCGACCGAGTAAAGCTCTGGCAAGACTGTTTAAATAAAAGACACTTCAATCGCAATCAACTTAAGCATGTAATGAACTTTATATATTCTTGTGCTTTAAATATTTGAATGATCCAAATCAAAAGAAAGAATATATGATCATCAAAACAAAATACTTTTCGTGATTAAATTATCAAGTATACAAGATAAAAAGATCGATTTTACTAAAACTACTGCAAAAATGTTGCTTGTAAAGAAAAATGATACTGAAATCTATACTCCTACTGCAAGTAGACATACTTGATTGGAAAAATAAGTCACATATCTTGAAGACAAATTTCTCATGAATATTAGTAGTTTGCATCATTACATATATGTTAATAACATCCTTATTAAACTTGATGCAAACCAAAACTTGTGAAATTCTAATCTGTATGCAAATTGAAATTGATTATTCTTTCTTTGAAAATTCAAATGTTATCAAATTTCCATTGCTACTTTCTTGAAAAAGATGATTAAGCATACATAGTCTATCTTAAAATTATCCATTAGAATGATAAAAATAATTTGTTCTAAGAAAATCAAAAGAATAAATATCATTGTGACACCTAAATGTATATGCACTAATTAAGTTTGAGATATGATCAATAATCTTGAATTAAGCAACCTTATATCTATCTCAACTTCACAAAATTGAATAACATATAAATCAAAGAATTTCAATGCTGAATAAAATATGTAGAAACATTCTAGGTCGAGAAATGCTTCAACAAAAAATAATTCGGTCGACAAATTGTTCGACCGAGCAAGAGTCTGGAAAATATGTTCTGCTGTTTCTTATTTACTATCAATTCAGCAATAATAAAAATTGATTTAATCGAGAATCACAATTCTTGGAGACCATTTTTTTTTAAAGGACATATTGATCTTTTCAATCATAAATGATGAATATATTTAAAAATTATGAACCATGTTGATTTTACTATTCTATCATGCACATGATTTATCCTAAGCATTTCCTGGTCTATCTATATAGGAACCATGTGTATTGAAATTTGGTTTAAATGATCATGATCATTGTATGAAATTATATGCTCGTTGGATATGCTTGTGCCATAATCATTGTGTTTCATTGGTTTGTCTAAAATGATCTTTGATCTATATATACATGAACATTGTTTTCAAATGATCATTGCAATTCAACTCATTACAAATAAAGATGATGCTATCATTGAAAATGCTATTTTGCATAACACTAAAACTCTATGGCATAAATGCATCCTGACATAATAAGAAAATGATTATTGTGTGCATGGCTTGTAATAAATGAATGATGATGCTATGACAAGCCAAAAAGTGTCTCTTAGAACAAGAATATTGATGTTTTATCTAGTTATTTGCAAAATCTTGACTTTAAGACATTAATCATGCTTTCAAGGATATATGTTTCTAAAGAATCTTATGATTAATCTGAAAATAAGGGTACAAGAATAAATGGGATTTGATATTTATGTACCCATAGCAAAGCTTATGAGACATCATTCACAATGAATGTAAAACATACATTCTAGAAAAATCAAGGTCAAAGACTTCACTATGATGCCCATATTAAGTTATTGATAAAACGTCTTCATAATAGGTATCACTCAAAGTGCTTCAAATTGATATTCATTTAATCAAGTTATCTGTAGAAATTATACTTCACAAATTGGAAATATGCAAAAATTGCCTCTTGGTTGAAATCAAGATTGACCAAGGGGCGCTATGGTCGAAGTCAAGGTCGACCTAAAATAAGCTTGACAAAATGCTTATTTGTACATCATTTTACTGTACTTAATCTTAGTATCTCTATTCAAAATGTGTGTTTGATAAAAGGTCAAAATCAAATTTTAAAAACTAGTTACGACCTTAAAATTGCTCAAATATCCTAGACAATAATTACATTATTACTCCTCTAGAAGATATATATATGCTCTACAAATCCAGTCTCTTACTTGCATTAAAAACTAGCTCAAAATTTTATTCCCAGCAACTTCGTCGGTCAGCAAAAATTTTCGACCGAGACAAACTCGGTCGACGAATTCGTCGACTGAAAACATCTTGGTTGGCTATCCTTCTCGACTGATACTCACCAAGAAAATGTTGTACAGTCAATCTCAGATATACTTTCGGTCGAAAAAATGTTCGACCGAGTCCACATCGGTCGACAAAATGCTCGACCGAGGCCGACCCTGTGAACCTCCATTTGCGTGAATTAAAAGGAAATATTTTGATTAAAATATAAATAAATAAATAAATAAATAAAATTGCAACGGCTAGTTCAATCGACCGTTGGACGACCGAGAGGAGCGTCTACAGAAAAGACCATTGCGGTCGTCGGTCGACAAACTGTCGACCGAAATAGGTTCTGTTTTGCTATAAATAGCATCCAAAACGACCTATTTCTTCACACCTTCATATTCTCACTTCTCTAGATCCTCTCTAGTGCATTCTTGTGCAAATATTTAGCTTCTCTACATCCAAGTCTTGCTTGCTACTTCTCCACTTCACAATAACAAGATGGCTTCCTCATCAACGCGTGGAAAGAAGCAAGTTGCAGTCAGGAAAGGAAGGACGGTCTCTCCAGCGCTGCTGTTCATCAACGACATTCTATTCAACGACGCAGTTGTAGGCGATCGCTACCTCAGGCTATCCTCAAGAACTCCTCTTCCACGACGGCCAGTCGACGTCATCGACTTCCACAACATTATTCATCTGGAGGAACTCTTTGAGGTGCAACATTTGACTGACTTTCTAAATCCCTCCTTCCATTCCTACTCCTCAAAAGTAGTCAATGAATTCTATGCTAATTTAACCCCACATCCTGACCATGACTCCTTCTCTTCTATGGTTAATGGGTATGGATTCCATTTTACTGAGGTGGGCATTCTTAATATGATCAACATAGACATAGAAGACTATAAAGATTTTATTGATCTCACCACAGGAAATCCATTAAATAAACTCTCCCAAGATGACACGACCACTAGCCTTAGTGACATCAAAAGAGCCATCTTTCTATCCAATGCCACTTGTCATGAAGATAGGGGTACCTAATATGCCATAAACTTAAAACCTAAAGCTAGGATCATAAATCTCATTGTTGCCACCAATATCCATCCTAGAGCAAACAAATATGAAGTACCCACTTTTCGTATATACCTTATCTATGTCATTCTAAAAGGTATTCCCATAAATTTCATTTGTATCATCCTTAAGAATATGCTTGAGTTTTCTGGCAATCCACCTTATGCCGACTTTGTGTGCCAAATCACTCAACATTTTCTTAAGAAGAATATTGAGGACCTAGGTTACACATGGGATAGAAAACCTCAAAAGATAAGTAAAAATACGGTGGAGAAGATGGGAATCGAATTTGGCCACAAAAGGGCTAGGACTGAAGGGGAGACATCCACCCAAGACATACCTACACCACCCCCTCCCACCAACCTACCCCATGATCCTATTACAAACACCTTGACATACATAGCTGGATCCCAATATCACCTGAGTAGGCAATTAGATTACAATCACCATGCCATGACTTATTTAAACCAAAGAATGCAAGCCCTCTCTCCTGACCAACTTGATGAATATCCATATTCCCTTAATCATGGCATGATAAATCCATACAATCCTTCCTATAACTACTATCAAATTCCACCTCCACCGTCTCCTGATCTCACACATACTCAGTTCTCCTCAATTCAACTTCAAGACATTGCTGCCCACTTTCTCTTTGATCGTGTTCCCACCTTCTTGGAGGCTTATGCCTTAACCAAGACTGGTGCCTTAGAGTGGCAGACACTGGTCAAATATTATGGAGCTGAGCCTTTTCTTGGAAAAGACCCAGACATTGATGTAATCCTTCGGTCTTTTCAGTGAGAGATATCTTTGTAATGATTGTAATGGAATGGCTATCTTTGTATTGATTGTAATGGATATCCTTTTATAAGCAAGTATGCCATGCTTTATGGGTCATCTTCTAAATTGTATGAGCACAAAGTTGTTATCAATACAAGTGTTTTTCAATGGCTTCATCTGAACATATACATGTTATATAAGAATATTATAGTAGAGCATACAAATAAGGGGGAGTAATATATGCAATGAACCTAAAAGAGTCAAAAAAAATTTGAAAATGATTAAACAATAAATTATGGCTAAATTTGACAATGCATTACTTGTTTTTAAATTGAATATCTCTTTAAGGGGGAGCATAGCATAACATTAAGGGGGAGCAATAAAGAGTCCTACTAAATGATTATATTGGATATCCTTTTTGAAATGAAATAGGGGGAGAAATAATATAAAATCAAAAACATACAATTAAAATGAGTCTCATAATATCTCGGCCAGCATTCACTTGCAAAACAAGAATGGCTACAAAAGGTAAATTTCAGGTATGAAACTCACATGATTTATATTTCCTTATTTTATATTTAGGAAATGTTTGTCATCTTCAAAAAGGGGGAGATTGTTGGCTAAATTGGACATTAGTATAATCCCTTTGTTTTGATGATGACAAACATTTCATTATTGTCGATCTAACGTGCTACTTGAGTGTTGAAGGAATAAGGTGGATGACAAATACTTGGAAGATCCATATGCTAAAATTGCTTTAAGTCATGAATGTAATCAAATGTAAAAACTTGTATAAGTATATAATGTACAAGTACTTAGACATCATGTAAATCAAGTGTTAGATCTTCCCTAGCCAATCACAACACTTATATAGGTTATCCCCAAAAATAGTGTCACATCTGCACACTCATACACACACTCAGTACTTAGTTTAAAATGTGAAATAGGGTCAATCTCGGTCAACAAACTCCTCGACCGAGACACTCTCATTCGACAAACTCTTCGACCGAGAAAGACCCAGGTAGTCGTTAGACACAGCAGACAAGGTAGTTGGTAGTTGGAGAAGAACGTTATATACACTTGCTCCAGACAGTCCCTCAGTCGACAAGACCTCGACCGAGAAGGACTCTCGGTCGACAAATCTTCGACCGAGATGAGTTCTATCTGCACTTTTCAGAGTTAATTAACTAGCCATTTCTAAAGCAACTAATGTGTACCTATCGGCTAGTTAAGTACTAAGAACCCCCTAGAAAGTGTCTAGAACGTCCTTAAGCACTTGTAGGCCATTTCTATAAATAGGACAAGCATTAGGACACCCAAATACACACTTGTGCAATACTTGAGCTTACATACTTGCAATTGGCAATCTGTTTTGAGCAATTGAGCAACACTAGCATTGGCTTCTCATTTCCCTTGCTCCAAATTTTTGTCCTATAGGCTAGCATCTCCTATCCACTAAACCTACACTTCAATACTCATTGGTTAGGAGATCAATACGCTTGATATAGGCAAATCAAGCCTTGTGCTTCAAAGTGGTAATTGTAATTTCCATTTCCTTTCTTATTCTTTCTTATTCTTTGTACTCTCCTTGCTACTCCTAGGGTTGGAGGCTGCGGATTGGAGAGGGTTTGATCTTCTTGGTGAAGAAGGAGATCTTTGGACTACTTCTAGAAGGTTGTTGCAATGGGAAGCTACTTCAAGAGGAAGGCTACTTCAAGGGAGATCTTGAAATTACTTCAAGAAGGCTGCTTCAAAGTTGGTGTGACTACTTCAAGGTGAAGGTTGTCCAAAGGGTGTAGAAAGTATTGTAATTTTATGTAATATCCTTGTGAGGTAATAAAATTTAATACTTTCAAAATCCCAGTTGGGTAAGCAACCGGGTAGTGGATTGACTGCCTTAGTATTTGCTAAGGTTGGAACCACTCTAAACACCTTGTCTCCTTCTTATTATTTCAATTGTGGTTGTTTGAGTTAAATTATATTAAAAATAATCATAAAACCCTATTCACCCCCCTCTAGTGGTTTTTCATTTTCTACCCTACTTGCTCTAGTTTTCTTCTGTTTGGGATTTCATCTTCTCATTAGAGGCATTTTTTATAACTTGCTCCACGTTTATTGCTTACCATAAGCTTGCTAACTCATGTTCTTGCTTGAAAATGATGATTCATGCACTAAAAAGCTATGCTTGAATTGGATTTAAATTTTCAAAATGTTCCCTATTCTGATTTCATTTCT
Source organism: Alisma plantago-aquatica (assembly GCA_963693085.1). Classification (NCBI taxonomy): domain Eukaryota; kingdom Viridiplantae; phylum Streptophyta; class Magnoliopsida; order Alismatales; family Alismataceae; genus Alisma; species Alisma plantago-aquatica. Next base: position 685,808,853 of record OY856409.1, read on the forward strand.
AGATGAACCTGCGATCATGTGTACGTTATTCCTAAGGTATAATATGACTTGGATCAGGTTGCTTTGACAACCTATGGTGCTAAGCACCTATCAACCAATGGTCAATTTTAGGGTTTAATGTTGATTTCTTCTATAAACCCATGACCCGATGATGGTACCATTGCAACAACCCTATGGTGTTGTCCTCATGATAACTGATGATCGATATCAAAGGTTTTAGATGATGGTGACAACCTATGGTCACCCCCTTAGGTCAGGTTTTGGATCAATTAGAAGTTTATTCATCAACCATTAAGTACCCTAATAATGTTATCAATCAATGATGACATTAGCTTAATATTTGATGTTGATTAATGAATATAGTGTTGATCTAACAACCTATGGTGATTTAATGGTCACTAATGATGGTAGATCAGGTCTCTACAACCTATGTTGAGTTCATCATTGTATTTGTAGCATCAATTAAGCATTAGACCAATGGTTTCTTGGGTCACTTGATGCAATGGTCGGACCTATATTGTAATTGATGATTTTAACATATGAACTTGACCCAATGGTCAAGATCTACTATTTATTACTCTAATAAAGTGGAAAGAAGGCTAATGTAATATGCTGGTCCTAATAATGTGATTTAGATGGTTTCCCTTATATGATCAACTTAAGGAGCTTACTTGTTGACAATGGATGGCTTGTTTTAAATGAATAGTCGATTGTGGGTTTTTCCCTACTCTCAATGGAATTTTTTGTGTTGTTAATCAAGGGATGTCTAGGTTTAAATGGTGACTCTTTCTATAGAAAAATAAAGGACTTCATAGGTGGTTTCTCCAAGGTGTTTACTTATGTAAACAACCAATGGTCTTACCTTTTAAACATCCAATGGTTCTGGGTGACATTGTGGTATGGTGATATGGGTTGAATGATGATGGAACAAATGGAGGGTTACCCTTAATAAGGTATTCTTACCTATTCACTCATATGAATAGAAGGGATGATAATCATATTGTGTCGATATGTAACCCTAATGAGGTATATATTGTTATACCTAACTTTCATATAACTAAATGATGGTAATTGGGTATGAATAGTCCTTGAATGACTAATACAATCATGGAGAACTCTCTTATTGTTTTTGAAACCCTAGTATGCTATAACCCGATGGTTACACCTTGATTTATGTGTGGGTTCATACTTGACAATACTATGGAATGTGATGGTGATGCTTCAGCTTATGCATCCATGATCCAATGGGGATGCTGTGAGTTAGGGTTTGGGTATAAGTGTTGATCAGTAGCATTGATATAAATTATCATGTTGAACCTAACTCTAATGCAAATAGATAAAGATGAGTATTCATGTTTAACATTCTTATATGATGGAATGATGGTGGAATAACCTCCTTAATATGATCATAACCTTAATCTGTTAATTGGTGGTTATCATAGCCACATGGTTGATACTTTCTTATGCTAAACATGTGCATTATGAATATGATGAGTGTTAATCATATCTAGATTCCTTGCAAGTTGATATAATAAAGGAATGTTCTTAATGTTAATTAACCCTTCTATGCTTGTTTGTGAATGTCTCCTATCTCATTAATGCAATATTGTGTCGATGTGGTGTATTATATGTAAGTGATGTTGTTGAGCCTTGTTATAAGGCATGGAAAGATAATGATGATCTTGCAGTGAATAGTATGATGGTCTTAATGACCTTTGGGCATGGTTGAGACCTAAATGAGGTGTAATCCTCTTGTGTTGATAAGGGTTGATACCCTGTGATATTGTGAAAAGGATTTATATGTTGTGATAATATGATGACTAGTGTAGTCTCATGAATGACAAGTGAATAGTACCATGTGATAATGAGATGAGAAATTATGTTTCATATGTTTTATATCTTTTCAAGTTTTGATATTTATATGCTTGCTAGAAGTTAATTAGGGTTTGTATGTCCACTTGTTTGATACAACATTAATTCACCCAATTGGCATAACTAATTAAGTGCAACTCTAATCATGTAGTGCCATGTACCATAGAGCCATTTTCAGTGTCAGAACTTGCTGGATGGTGAATTGAGTATTCCTAAAGGAAACTCAGAGCGCATACTGTTGAGTATGTGGGGGTGGCAGGTTAAGGATATATCCTTGTCATCTACAATGCAGATTGTAGAGGTTGTCTATGGTCATGCCTCATACATCTAATATGATTGAGAACGGTTGCGGTCGTGTATCGGTGATTATAACATGATGTGATTAGAGAACAACTGCGGTTGTACCTCAGTGATTGGATTTGAATACCCTGATTTCTAGTGTTGTGACCTGTACCAAGGGCGGACTAGTGGTTAGTAGCTTGACTATATGTCACTATGGTGGCAGCTTTGACTGATATGTCACTACTTTTTTCACTCGTACTGACTGAGTGGAAGAGGTCTTAGGATACTAGTACTCTAAGATCTTGTACAGAACCAAATAGCCCTTCGTAGGGGTCGGTTGCACTTTGAATGGTACGGTTCAAATTCTCTAGGGCGTAATAAAAGATGTAATACGGCCATGTAGTATATTTTTTTAGGGTTATACACAATGTTTCACATTAGATGATAACTCTTGTTTGTTATCTTTACATAAAGATGATGCTTAGTGCAATTAAGAGATAGTAGATACACTTAGGTTGTGGATATGATTAAGATTGTAGATGCATACATACTGTAGCTATGCTTGTGTTGATAACTGTACTTCTACTTATGATTATAATCATGATGCTAGCTATCTCATCTTGTTAGTTATGTTTAGCATGCTAGTGATGCCTCTGTAACTAGAGATGCATATACTACTAATCATGCTTATCCAGATAGTTGTGCTTATGTTGTTATCTCTTCTTATGATGTTGATATGTTCAACTAATTAGACATGCTCATGTTGTTAGCTATGCTATGTTACTAGACTTGCTCATGATGCTAGATATGCATATGCTACTGAATTTCTTATATTGTCAACAAGATAAAGGATGGTAGTCTGGATAATGATGATAGTTATTATCTGCTCCTTTATGTATTTTGTTAATCATCAGTACTGCTGATCTTATTTGTTATATCTAATTAAACTACTTAACTATTTAATTACTTAAAAAATTTGTCTCAATAAATTTTGTTGGAGGTTATATCTCTTGCTGGGACATGGGTCTCACCTAGTTCACCACATTTGTTTAGGTAATAAAAAATGACGAAAACAAACATGTGGAAGCAAAGAGGAGCTATAGTAATGAATCTTTGAGAAAGTTGATTAGATGTCTAGTGTGTCCTAGAGTCATCCATGTACTCTCAGATCTGGGCAGGAAAAGTTTGTATATGGTGTTTCAAACGAATGAGACTTTTTTTAGAATATTAATGCTTGTTTGTGTGGCATATACGAATATTGTTCACCTGTGTATATATGTTGTGGCTAAGGCAATATAACAATTTGTATCAAATTCTTGGCATAGTATGGATATAAGAAAGATGTTGGGCTCTTATGCAAATGTTTTTGAGCAGGTGTTGATGTTGAAATCGATTTTAATTTACCCATATTTTTGGGTATGTGATTCATTAGTGATTGATTGTGTTTTATATTTTGAGTAATCTCATTTAGTGTAATGGGTTCTCACAAGTTGGTATCAGAGCTTTAGGTTCACTGAGTCTACATGGACACTAGGACCTAAGACTAGGATGATGTCTAAGTTAGGAACATGACACAAAAATATGGTGCATAGTGCCTAATCTCAGTACTTGGATGCCCTGGCCAGGCATTCAATTATTGAAGAAATGATGAGTATGGAACTCTTAGGTTGTTTTCTTTTTTATTACTCTGATCAAGTTGTCATTTTGAGACAATCTAAAGAGCATAATGAATAAGAAATCATGGTGTGAAAATATCAATCCTACCTTAAAGAAGATGAGAATTGCATCATTATCTATCAAAACTTGAATGTTTGGTAACTATAAGAGAAAGATACAACACCATAAGGAAAGATACATAAGAAGTTGTAACCTGCATAATGAAAATAGAATTGGTTACCTTTTTGATAGTGACCCTTGAACAATTCTTCTATGATGTGGGAAGTGTGTTTTCCTTTGTGTCTTTACTTTCTAGGGCACAACTTTCAAGTGGATCATTAACACTTGGTACGTGTGGATTCACTGCAAACATGAGGGTGGGTAGCTTATTATAGCATAAGGTTGATTGGACTATGGTTCCAAGTTTCTAAAGTTTGTGTTGAGTTTACTTTTGAGCTTTCCAATAATTTGGGAGACTCCTCTTATATGTTTTGAAATTTATTATGATGGTAAAAGTAGATGAGATAAGGATGTGAGTTCCTTATAACACATGAGGTGGATACCAAGGTAATGAATCCTAGTATCCCAGATGTAACAATAGTATGGGAAGTATGTGAAGGTTGGAGATGTTTATTAAATGAACATTCCAAGTGTTCCTCTCCCTTAGAGAGAGAGAGAGAGAGAGTTTATGATGACCCTCTAAATGTTGTTTGGAAAAAAAGGTGATTCTATAATGTTGTGTATGGTTCAGTGATAGTTGGGTAAGACCACTATCAAGGATAGATGGTTTGTTGGTCAATAGATATGTGATATTGTGTTCCTTTAAGATAAATCTATGATCAAATATCAATGCATAAGAGTTAGATTGGATGACATAATTCACATGACCATGATGAGTTTAGAGTTATGTCCTTTAGACTAACTAATATACAAATAAAATTTATGAATAGGAGGAATAGAGTGTTCCAGTCATGTCATACAAGTTATATCAAGCTTTGAATGATGACATGTCAAAGTATTTCAAATATAGTAAAAAATATGATCAATATTTCTTCAAAAACCTTAGGGTTTCCGAAGCAGCAATAGTTATGAGACAAGTTGAACAAGAGTGAGATGGGGTTGACTAAATGTCTTTATGGGATCATGATATGTCTTGTAAGTAGGTTGTGTAAATCCTAGTAAGGTGAAGATAGTGTTGTTGTTTCACCCCTAACAAGGTTGACTAGGAATGATGTTTCCTTATATGGAATGACAGGTGCCAACGTCAACATTTCTTTTGATGCTGAAAAAGAATTGATAAGTGTTCCAGTGTCAGTGTATCTAGAAAAAAAGGATGGATACATTGCCTTTTTTATGCTTCAAGGAATGGTATGGGACACATGCCATGATTCGTAAAAAGCTAGCAAGTATGACTTTTGAGTAATGTGTTGATACAATAGATATAATTTTAGAATGATAGATAGAATTTAAAGTTGAACATTACTACTAGAGTTGTAGAGATGGCACAACAAGTTTCTATGTTCCATATTTGCAAATGTCTTCTTATGTGGGGTTTTTTATGTTGACCCAAGATGAGATATGTATGAATGATGTGACATCACCATGATATGCAAGTAACCATGTGAAGGTAATAGGATGAGGTGCAAAGGAAGTACCCATCTTTGTTTACTTTGGATTTTAGGGGCGAAATCCCTGTTAGGGGTTTATAGTTGTAAGGCCCCTAAACTTGCTTAGTGAGTTGAATAAGTTTAATTATCATAATTGAATTCTTAAAACCCTAATATAACCTTGTTATATGTTTTGAAATCATAATACAAGCTTAAGTTTCAAAATTTGGTCCAATTTGGACACTGTTTGAGCAAGTTATGCAATTTTATGCACATTTTGGACTTTTCTACAATTTACCCAATTGAGAGATTTTCTTTGCAATTTATCACTTGCATTATGTTCCTTGTATATTTTCTCATCATTCTTGAGCTTGTTGAGCCATGGGGTGCCTATTTAAACCTTGGTTTGAAGGTGTTTTCTCCAAGGGTATTTTAGGGTCTACCCCTTCATGGATGAGCTACCTTTAGTAGTTATCAACTAATGAGTTATTTGTTTTGCTTGTAAATTCAAGAAACAAGGGATAATCATGTCTATATGGATGTTGGGGGATATTCTTGTGTGTTTTATTATATATTCTTAATTGTTTAAGGCCATGGACACTTGGAAAGATACTAGAACTTCAACTTTTTGTTTTTCTTTATCTTAAAGCTTCATATACTTATCCCTGAGCACCAAAATGAGACATTTTCTCTCCACCAATTCCCTCCTTCTACAAACCTATTCCTCCCACTTTGATTCTGCAAATTTCCTATCCAAGGAAGAAGAAAGAGGGGAGCTTCTTGGAAAAAGTATCTAGGGTTGCAATTGACTTCTATTTAGGGTTTAAAAAGCTTCCTTCTAGCGATCTTAACCTAAAAGAGTAAGAATCCCCTTCTTTCCTCCATTTATTTTTTTGTTATCCTTCCTCCTAGCTTTCTCCAGGTCAGAACTTTGTTGTTCCATGGTAGAAATTGCTCTAAAGCTCTAAAACCCTACCTTTCTTGCTCCTTATGCTTAGGGTTTGCTCATTTGATGAAGAAAGGTGCTAGATGAACGAGTTCATAGAATATGCTTGGATTTTCTACCCTACATGCTCCAGTTTTATTCTGTTTGGGATTTCATATTCTCGTTAGAGGCAAGTTCTATAACTTGCTCCACGTTTATTGCTTACCATAAGCTTGCTAGCTCCTTTTCTTGCTTGAAAATGATGATTCATGCACTAAAAAGATATGCTTGACTTGAATTTTGATTTTTATAATGTTACCGGTTCTGATTTCATTTCTATATGAACTTTTGATCATGTGTACATTATTCCTAAGGTATAATATGACTTGGATCAGGTTGGTTTGACAACCTATGGTGCTAAGCACCTATCAACCAATGGTCAATTTTAGGGTTTAATGTTGATTTCTTCTATAAACCCATGACCCGATGATGGTACCATTGCAACAACCCTATGGTGTTGTCTTCATGATAACCGATGGTCGAGACCAAAGGTTTCAAATTATGGTGACAACCTACCATTAAGTACCCTAATAATGTTATCAATCAATGATGACATTAGCTTAATATTTGATGTTGATTAATGAATATACTGTTGATCTAACAACCTATGGTGATTTAATGGTCACTAATGGTGGTGGATCAGGTCTCTACAACCTATGTTGAGTTAATCGTTGTAGTTGTAGCATCAATTAAGCCTTAGACCAATGGTTTCTTGGGTCACTTGATGCAATGGTCGGACCTATATTGTAATTGATGGTTTTAACATATGAACTTGGCCCAATGCTCAAGATCTACTATTTATTCCTCCAATAAAGTGGAAAGAAGGCTAATGTAATATGTTGGTCCTAATAATGTGATTTATATGGTTTCCCTTATATGATAAACTTAAGTAGCTTACTTGTTGACAATGGATGGTTTGTTTTAAATTAACAGTCAATTGTGGGTTTTACCCTCCTCTCAATGGAACTTTTTGTGTTGTTAATCAAGGGATGTCTAGGTTTAAATGGTGAATATTTCTAGAGAAAAATAAAGGACTTCATAGGTGGTTTATCTAAGGTGTTTACTTATGTAAACAATCAATGGTCTTACCTTTTAAACATTCAATGGTTCTGTGTGACATTGTGGTATGGTGATATGGGTTGAATGATGATGGAACAAATGGAGGGTTACCCTTAATAAGGTGTTCTTACCTATTCACTCATATGAATAGAAGGGATTATAATCATATTGTGTCAATATGTAACCCTAATGCGGTATATATTGTTATACCTAGCTTTAATATAACTAAATGATGGTAATTGGGTATGAATAGTCCTTGAATGACTAATACAATCATGGAGAACTATCTTATTATTGTTGAAACCCTAGTATGCTATAACCCGATGGTTACACCTTGATTTATGTGTGGGTTCATACTTGAGAATAGTATGGAATGTGATGGTGATGCTTCAGCTTATGCATCCATGATCCAATGGGGATGATGTGAGTTAGGTTTGGGTATGTGTTGATTAGTAACATTGATATAATTTATCATGTTGAACCTAACTCTAATGCAAATAGATAAAGATGAGTATTCATGTTTAACATGATTATATGATGGAATGATGGTGGAATAACCTCCTTAATATGATCACAACCTTAATGTGTTAATTGGTGGTTATCATAGCCACATGGTTGATACTTTCTTATGCTAAACATGTGCATTATGAATATGATGAGTGTTAATCATATCTAGATTCCTTGCATGTTAATGTAATAAAGGAATGTTCTTAATGTTAATATAACCCTTCTATGATTGTTTATGAATATCTCCTATCTCATTAATGCAATATTGTGTTGATATAGTGTATTATATGTAAGTGATGTTTTTGAGCCTTGTTATAAGGCATGGAAAGATAATGATGATCTTGTAGGGAATAGTATGATGGTCTTAATGACCTTTGGGCATGGTTGAGCCCTAAATGAGGTGTTATCCTCTTGTGTTGATAAGGGTTGATACCCTTTGATATTGTGAAAAGAATTTATATCTTGTGATAATATGATGACTAGTTTAGTCTCATGAATGGCAAGTGAGTAGTACCATGTGATGATTAGATTAGAAATTATGTTTCATAAGTTTTATATCTTTTCAAGTTTTTGATATTTATATGCTTGCAAGAAGTGAATTAGGGTTTGTATGTCCACTTGTTTGATGTAGCCTTAATTCACCCAATTGGCATAACTAATCAAGTACAACTCTAATCATGTAGTGCCCCGTGATGTAGAGCCATCTTCAGTGTCAGAACTTGCTGGATGGTGAAACGAGTATTCCTAAGGAAAACTCGGAGCGCATACTATTGAGTATGTGGGGGTGGCAGGTTGAGGATATATCCTTGTCACCCACAATGCAGATTATGGAGGTTGGCTATGGTCATGCCTCATACATCTGATGTGATTGAGAACGACTGCGGTCGTATCTCGGTGATTATAACATGATGTGATTAGAGGACAACTGCGGTTTTACCTCAGTGATTGGGTTTGAATACCCTAGTTTCTAGTGCCGTGACCTGTACCAAGGGTGGACTAGTGGTTAGCAGCTTGACTATATGCCACTGTGGTGGCAGCTTTGACTGATATGTCACTATATTTTTTACTTGTACTGACTGAGGAGAAGAGATCTTAGGATATCGACACTCCTAGATCTTGTATGGAACCGAATATCCCTTTGCAGGGGTCGGTTGGACTTTGAATGGTACGATTCAAATTCCCCAGGGCGTAATAAAAGATGTAATACAACCGTGTATCATATTTATTTAGGGTCATACACAACGTTTCACATTGGATGATAACCCTTATTTGTTATCTTTACATAAAAATGATGCTTAATGCAATTAAGAGATAGTAGATACACTTATGTTGTGGATATTCTTAAGATTGTAGATGCATACATACAATAGCTATGCTTGTGTTGATAACTATACTGCTATTGATGATTGTAATCATGATGCTAGCTATCTCATATTGTTAGTTATGTTTAGCATGCTAGCGATGCCTTTGTAACTAGAGATGCATATACTGCTAATCATGCTTATCCAGATAGTTGTGCTTATGTTGTTAGCTCTTCTTATGATGTTGATATGTTCAACCAATTAGACATGCTCATGTTGTTAGCTATGCTATGTTACTAGACTTGCTCATGATGCTAGATATGCATATGCTACTGAATTGCTTATATTGTCAACAAGATAAAGGATGATAGTTTGGCTAATGATGATAGTTATTATCTGGTCCTTTATGTATTTTATTAATCATCAGTACTGCTGATCTTATTTGTTATATCTGATTAAATTGCTTAACTATTTAATTACTTAAAAATTTTATAATCAATAAACATTGTTGGAGGTTATATCTCTTACTGGGACATGGGTCTCACCCTTGTGGTTCACCACATTTTTGTAGGTAATCGGAAGTGACGAAAACAAACATGTGGCAGCAAAGAGGAGCTATAGAAATGAATCTTTGAGAAAGTTGATTAGATGTTTAGTGTGTCCTAGAGTCGTCCCTGTACTCCCAGGTCCGGGCAGGAAAAGTTTGTATATGGTGTTTCAAATGAATGAGACTTTTGTTAGCATATTAATGCTTATTTGTGTGGCATATACGAATATTGTTCTCATGTGTATATATGTTCTAGCTAAGGTAATAAAACAATTTGTATCAAATTCTTGGCATAGTATGGATATAATAAAGATGTTGGGCTCTTATGCAAATATTTTTGAGCGGGTGTTGATGTTGAAATCGGTTTTAATTTAACCATATTTTTGGGTACGTGATTAATTAGTGATTGATTATATTTTATGTTTTGAGTAATCTCGTTTAGTGTAACGAGTTCTCATACAAAACATGGCAAAAACACAAATATGGCAATATTATGCACAAGTTGGCCGATCTAGAACAACAACATCTCTTCGTGGATTGCGACCCAAATGCTGACCCAACCATCACTCTTGCTATCAAAGCAGATTTGGAAAACATCCAAACTATATTGACACCGTCTGTAAACAAAGAGCTAAAATTAAATGGGCGATGGAGGGTGACAAAAACACTAAATACTTTCACAAGTGCTGCAACAACATTGCCCATGCAAACATCATATCCAGACTTAACGTCAATGGCACAAATACATCTCACATAAATATCATCACTAGTCATATTGTCAATCAATTCCAAAACATTTTCAACACAAGTCATGATCCCATCATTCTGAACTCCATAAATTGGGCTCATATCTATAAGAAAACTATACCTTCATCACACAATACTACCAGAGAATTCACCTTTGAGGAACTCAAAGATACATTCTCATCATTAGGGAAAAACAAATCTCCTGGACCAAACAGACTGAACATGGCATTCTACCTTTCCATGTGGGATCATATCAAAGGGGTCTTCATGCATCTACTTCTAGCCATCCAAAATAATGATGAAATTGAAAAACACATAAAAGTCCTCAACCACACCAACATAGCCCTGATAAAAGAGTGGAAAAACCTGACTTGATAAACCATTTTCGACCTATTAGCCTTATCAACACGTCCTACAAAATTCTGGCCAAAATTCTTCGCAACCGCATCAAACCACCATTGGAACACATCATTGATCACAACCAAAATGCTTTCGTGAAACATAGAAATATCCACGACACTTTCATTATGGTCAATGAAACTCTACATATGTGCTATAAAAACAAAACACGTGTCAGCCATCAAACTACACTTTGAAAAACCATTTGACTTGGTTAACTGGAATTGTTTCCTCCACACCATGAAGGGATATGGTTTCCAAGCTAAATGGATCATATGGATTCATGCTTGCATCTCCACCAATACTTTCTCCACCATCATTAATAGGTCACCTTTTGAACACTTCCATAATTCTAACAAGCTCAGACAAGGTGACCTCTTATCACCGTACCTCTTCATTATGGTCACATTACTTCTCACTAATATGATCAAGATGGACACTGCATAGGGTCTAATTGCTTTACCACTTGGATGCTTTGAAAACATTATTCAATATGTAGATGACTCTATGATCTTAGTCAAGCCTGAGGATAACAACATAATTAACACCATCCACACTGTTGGACTGTTCTCATACATTAGGTCTCAGAATAAATCTTAGAAAATCATCCATAATAAGTATCAACACAACATCTGAGAGCATCCGTAGATATCAAACTCTCCTTTAATGCAAAACTAAAACCTTCACAGTCATGTACCTTGGCCTACTGATTTCTCCACATCCTGCACAACATCACTCATAGATCCCCATCATAGAAAAAATCCACCAAAAACTCTCATCCTGGACAAACAACTTCCTGAGTTTGGCTGGCCGCATCACTTTCCTTAACAACTCCATCACTCCCATTACCACTCACTATCTTAGTTGCATACCTTTACCTACAAAAACCAGACATCATATAGACTGAATCACAAGAAAATTCCTATAGAACCATTACACCTCTAGCACAGGTAAAAATAGATCACACATGGTCAACTGGGACACCATTTGTGCCCCATTGAGTTCAGAGGACGGGACATCATAGATATCAACACCCATGTGAACCTGTCTCATCACCAAAATCATACAAGCTCTCGTTACCAACTCATCAAAAATATGGAAACCCTTCATACTACAGAAATGCTAAAAAATACAAATCCATGGAACAAAACAAAAAAGAGTATATTTCACCACCGTGGGAATTCATAAATGAAAATTTGGATATCATCGTCCAGATGATCAATACACATGCACACGCCTACACCAATATCAACTTCTGATTCAATCCATGGTATCACAACAACATGATACAAAATATCACAAATAACCTCATCATAACTCGGAACCTGAAGCATACTAGCACATCCAAAGCCCTCCATCAGCTCACCCACAATAGACAACATTCTAAAAACCTAAATCTTCACCGCATGAATTTGACGCTTTAGATTGTCGCCGACTAAGAAGCGTGCGACTGTTCTACCGCGTTCCCAAACAAAGCCTTAGATCGAGAAGAATCAAGAAGCCACCCGTGGGCATATTCGAAGTTTTAACGCTGACCGGCGTCAGACGGATGCGTCGCAAAACAAAGCAAGGTGCAATCCGGACGGACAACAAAATAGGATGCCTTTGTTCAGTTGATTGTCCTGTTTTGGCAGCATAGACCGCAGTGGTGGCTGCCCAGCAATTTGTTCTTCCTTCCCCTTCGGTAGCGGTCGGTAAAAAAGAGGGCTGAGCCCAGCGGAAGCTGACGCATCCGCATCTCCCCTCCGTCATCCTATCTCGATCATTGGCATCAGCTGCAAACATCGGTTCCCCTTCATGAGCATGAGAGATAACAACTTCCTTCCACATTGAGGTACGCAGTGGGAGCCTTCTTACAAATTTTTTGGCTTTTATCACGAGCTATAGATTGATACGCTCTTCCATCCTCCTTAAATGTCAATGCATTTGCCTTTCTGATTTGCCATAGTAACCACCCAACCTAGTAATTACTTCAATTGGCACAGTCCCGCGGCTTACATGATCTGCTAAGAGCAGCTACATATTGCATCCTACTATATAAATCTAGACCGCGAACTATATCGGAACTTCTGTTACCAATGTCGATCATCTGTTAGCCCAAGATTCTGGAACTAATTAGCTACATAACTCAGTAGCTTCTGCAACACCATCACAATTTATTGATCTCACAACAACCTCAAACTGGAGGACCCATGGGAAACCACAACAGGCACATGATACACGTGACATCTTTTGGCACCGTGCAGGCGCCGTGGGATCGAAGTAGTATGTCTAGGTCAGGAAATCCAACTAATCTTTTAGATTTGGATTAGCCAAACAATTGAATTTGAGACCAGGAACAAATAACTCAACTAATCAATGAGCTGATAACAACTTACTCAGAGCAAACACAACCAATAGGGGGGCAATGGAATCTCACTCTTGGCGAAGGGAGTCACCACTCTTATGTGAACCAACTATCGAAACACAACCAACTAAAAATTAATCAATTCAAATGAAGGGAATTGCCATCTATCACGATAACCCTCTTTGGGTAGTTCTCAAAGTGTGTCCCAAAATCCCTACGAGTTTTATGGTGGATTATAGATCAATGCACGTCAAGCTAAGGAAATATAAACTCCCACAATTTCCTTCCTACTACTTTTGTGATGGATGGAAGTTATACAAATGAATATTTGTACACTCTCTACTAGTTTATGAGCAAAAAAAATTCGAAACATAAGAAAGAGGAAGTTGTAACTGCAGTAAAACGGAGTTAACAGATAAAATAGTTTGCAGAAACATCCCAAGAGGGTGTACACATAGCCTAGATAACTATCAAGCCATCATTACAATAAGGACAAGGGCAAATAAATATACAAGCACGACGAACATGAGAGGAGAGGAGAGGAGAGGAAAAGTGGTAGAGATAGATGAAGAACTCTCGTGGTTGTACAAGATTCCCTTAATTTACAAATCCACAAATATGGGCAATATCCAACCATAGCCACCTCCAAGATGCCCCTTGATCTCTTGAATGTGTTAGGAGAGTCATTTATAATTTAAGGGCAATTTTACATGGATGTTTTCTAGTAAGTTGGAGAGGCGAATAAGGAATTCTTACTTTATTATAAGTGACAAGTCACTCCCACCCTCAAGTCGACAAAGCTCACCTAAGTCAGTCAAATTGAGTTGGGAGTTAGGATTGGCAACACTAGTTGGAGAAGTCGTCTAGTTAGGTGATCGAGTTCTGCACAAGTCAAATGATCTGATCTAGTACAATTTGGCTGATCCAAGATGCTCTTGTCCTCGTGGATCTATAAACAAGGTCGACTTGTCTTGGAAATTCACCGAGTTGATTTTTCAATGGACATTCTGATCTTCAATTTAGCATTGATATTGATCAAATTAGATGTAGGTCGATTAACGTGGAGTGGGTGATCATGGTTGATATTTGGCGATTTTAAATAGAAGTAGCATGCAACTTGGTTTGATCTTACTGTTGATAGAGGTACTGTTTCATTTTGCCATTTTAACAACAACTTGTTTATGAAGTCAAATGATGTGATGGTTGAGTTACTCCAAGTAATAGTTGGTGAGATAGATAGCCCACACATAGGGTGAATTTGGTGAATTCAGCTATTCTGAAGTCAGTTGAGATCAACTGAGACATGAAATTAGCCGACCTGAGTTTATTTCTCTTGTTATTTGCTGCCAAGTTGACTGAGTTGTTTATGAATGTGTTTGACGTCTGGGTATTTTTGCTATATTTCATATGCACGTTTGTTTTGGATCCTAAGTTGATAGTCTTCATCTATGATTATCTTGTTTGTTATATACTATTTTCCTCTTTTCCTCGTCAATCAAACTAATACTTAACCAATTATGCTTATGTATATTTAATACTACCCAATCTGGCAAATAATTGCATTTGTTTAAACAAAAAAAAAGCTGAGGTAAATGGCTCGAATTGCATTAATGGGCTACAAATTTGGGAACAAATAGGCTGTAATAGTATGCAATTGCTCAATAAACACATGCCTAAATATTGTAATTTGAAGCATGGGAAACTTTATAAGCTCTGCAACGAACTAGTCAGCATGTCATCAGTTTCAATGGTATATGTCATTAAAGTCGCCATATCATGGACTTGAAGTTTCCCAAAATCACTGAACTTTCTCTTAAGACATCGGGGACAATAAATTGAGATTTCAATGGAAGCATCATTATGTCAGTTAATAAAAAAAACATATATACAAACCTTGTGAAAGTTTCACTTATCGTACATAATTGTTGTTGGGTTGTATCTTTCTATGATTTCACAACCGATGTGCATAATTGTATTTAACACCCAATAGTAAATAAACAATGTAAATCACATAGTCTAATGCCATGCTTTAGATACAATTTAAAATATGTTAATCCCATTTTATGTGTTGTGCTATAAATATTATAGGTTGAATGTGTTTCGACAGATAAGTAATGCTATCCTAAAGTTTCTTGTCAAATTTACATGATTTGTGTGGAGATTCCATACCTTTTGTGGGTTTTTTTTTGACTAAATTCCACGTATGTCAGGATTCACGAAATTTCTGTCAACGTTTTTTTGTGCAAACCACATCATGTCCTTCACTAGGATGAATCATAATTTATATCGAAAAAGAAAATACACAATGGCACATATCTCAATCTATCATAACAATAATAGTCAACATGTATGTGAAATCTATGGACGAAGAGATTGAAGAACACTACTTTATAAGTTACAAACGAAGAATTTCAACAATCCGTAATAATGCAAGGATAAACGGTTAAAATCTTAAACCCCACCTCTTGGAGTTTGAGATGCTTGAATTTGTACAAGGGACATATGACCCATTTCCTGGTGTGAATGGGGCCAAAAATATTTTTAGGTGCTTAGTGCTTTTTAGAGAAAAAGCATACTTGGGGAGGGGGTCCTAGGATTTACCAATGTGTATGAAACATAAAAAATAAAGAAAATGAAAGCCAAAAAAAGTATAATGAGAAGATATTCTATTGAGTATCAATGTTGATGCCTAGGTTCATAAATATCTGTACTACATCATGGTGTTTTGGTGAGGAATATAGGTATGATAACATCTGACTGATAGTGTTACAATTTATAAACCTTGATAACAATTTTCATAGATTTATTGCTCACAAGTCCTTTTCTTAAAATAAGGAACTTGTAGCGACTCCAAACCTTCAAAGAAACGCTTAGAACACAGTCTTCGTATTAGCCATGGCCAGTGTTGAGCCACATCCGTATCCGTGTTTGTGCTTCATTGGTTGTTAGACTATTTTCCTCTGAGCACTAGTGTTAGTCTGGTCGATAATGGTGTTCAGAGTTCAAAACTCAAATTCTAAACAACTTGAAGGAATGTCCACTTCTATTGGTGCAAATATGTTTGGCTCTTATGAAAAATGGCTCAGGCTGGAAACAATGAACCCCCAATTTCTCTAGAGAAGTCAAGTCTCCTCTATATACTAGCACCAATTCATTTGGTGGGACCAACCAGGAGGTATCTCAGCCCAAACAATGATGGATAAATGGCAAAACAGTCCAAAAAGGGATGAACGTATGAAATTTTCAAATACTCTTGAATTTGGGCCCAACTTGTTCAAAAGGACCTAAAAAACCATCGATAATGGTGGACACCTCTTCCCTGAATCAGACAAGGTGTCTATTAAATTTGTTTTGCAATTTGAATTTAAGCAGCATTGCCAAATGTGATTGCATTCATCTTCGATGGCCCATCACAGATGACTCATCACAACAATTTCTCACGGTGAGAAATGAGCGGTCGATAGAGTTTGCCAATCGCTCCAAACAGAATTCACAATGTAAAATGAGAGTGGTGGGCAACCGTGTGTTTGGTAACGCGATTGGTAGCGATTGATCCACTGCATGTGGTTGTCCGTCACTGCCAGAGCAATCACCACCGCTTTGCCAAATGAAACATTAATAGCGGATAAACTATAGATGATTTTGAAAGTTTTAGTTTGGTAGTTCTCTTAGGGCTTGTTTAGTAGGATGTAAATTAAGAGGATGTTGTTTGAATGTAATGATATTGAATAAATGATTATTTGGTAGGACGTGTTAGGGTTTCACTCAGCGAATTGCAACTGCACCATACCACTGAAAATCTATGATGTACTGTGTCCGAACAGGCTGCACTTATATGTGATTCGAGATTCCGTGCATATGACCGTAGTGTGAACAGAAAAAAGTAGGACCACACTGTAGCACAACAAAATTGAATTTGACCACACCATCACACATGTGATTAAAACTAAACTTCCACGTCCCCGCCCCACCCCACTCCCTGCACGACATACCAATAGCTCACTGTACTCTGCCTCTTTACGCAAACATTAATGACACGATTAGAAACATATTTGTTTTGTATATCTACATAAATAATGTCAATGAAACAGAAGAAAATGAAATCAATGGTTTTGTATTTCATTCAATCAAAAAAATCTTGATAGTTACAAATCAATGTTTATGAAATTGTTTTTTTAAAACACACTTTGTATTCTAATCACACCCTACCGAACAAGCCCTTAGTTGCACACTCATTATGTTTAAAGGAAAATCCTTTTGCACAAACACTAGTCTGCTTGGCATTGAGACTCCAACGTCAGAATGTATTGGAAGCAGTTTAGGAAAGTCAACATATGTTCCATAATGGAAATTGAAGCTATTTTCCAACACCGACACCGTTGTAAAGCTCAAATTCTTTCACATCTTCAATGGCACAAACTCTTCGTTGAATCACTATAACGAGAAGATGATGTGTGTTTTGGGGCTGTTACCATGCTATTTGAAGATTAGATCATGGTTGTCTGGGTGACCAAGCCGTGGCTCCTAGGATTGAGGAGCCTAGTTGCCTAGGTGGCTATGCGCAACCGCTTAGGTGGCCCAAGCGTTATACAATTTTCTTATTTGTACACATTTTAGATATTTTGCTTGCATATCAAAAACGTTTACATGTATATTATGCTATATATGTTTATATTTTTTCTAAATTTAACTAATACTAAGTTTACCTAGATACCTAAATTTGACATAGTTTGAAGCATAGGAAACCCTAATTTACCCCTATTTCTTACATGACTTAATTTATACGTCAATTAGCCTAATTTTGTCATTCTTTAATAAAATGACATTGATTGGTGCTCATTTCTTGATACCTCATCCATTTCATCTTGGCTCTTGGGGCTCATTTCTTGATACCTCATCCATGGCCTAAATAGCCCTAGGCACCTACCCATTTCATCTTGGCTCTTGGTGCTCATTTCTTGAAACCTCATCCATGGCCTAGCAAAGCCCAGGCCGGACTTGATAGCTATCTAGGAAGCATGGATACAAATACGTATCGGATACGGGTACGGGTACGAGTACGGGGATACGACAATTTTCAAAAATATAGGATACGGGTACGTCATCGATACGACAATTTATTATTATTCATTTAATATTTTTAAAAATAACCAATATATTTATTTAAAATAGATGAAGACAATCAAATTTCATTCAAAAATCACAATATTTCTAAAGAAAATGGAAACCAATACCATAATATCAAACAATGATTTAAAAAGGGGT
The DNA here is from genome assembly GCA_963693085.1 of Alisma plantago-aquatica. NCBI lineage: Eukaryota > Viridiplantae > Streptophyta > Magnoliopsida > Alismatales > Alismataceae > Alisma > Alisma plantago-aquatica. The sequence continues at coordinate 685,827,427 of OY856409.1, forward strand.
CTTTCATTCATATTAATGTGAGACAAGTTACAAAAAGACATAGATAATAACATATTCTAAACCTTTCACATTTTATGTATCATGTAATTGTGTTGTAAAGTGAGTTGTGTCATCTGTGATACCAAACTATCTTCTCTCAGGGTATAGCTAGCTACTATGAAGCACGAATATAGATGCAAAAATCGATACGGGTACGGGTGCGGTACGGGGATATGACAACTTTTAAAAAATATAAGATACGTGTACAACATGGATACAACTGTTTTTTTAATGTTTATTTTAAAAGTTTAACAGACAATACCAATTTCATTCTCAAATCACAATACAATAGGGGGAGTCTAGAGTTGGAAGTCACATGGTTTTAGGATTTTGAGGGATCACACGAGTGGGGTGCTCTCTTGGCTGCTAAATGGGTTGGTTGTATCCTGGTTGCATTGAGGTCATATCCTGCTAATAAAAAAAGGAATGTGACTTAAGAAGTCTTTGGTATGTATTAAAGAGTATCTAGGGAGTATTAGCATCAAATATGTATTAAGTACTGGTAGGACACCTATTTTGGAGTATCGGTGCTTCATAGGGGGAGACATGAGGATGGGGATGCAATGATTATCTTCAAAGGAGATGAAATAGATATTGTCTAGATAGAAATCCAGAATAAATCACAATGGATTTAGTCACCAAAACAAGAGGCATGTTAACCCAACAATACTAAATTGAATCCTTTCATAGAATATGGAGGACATCAACGTGCTTGAAACTTGCACCTTAGCAGGGAAAGCATCCGGAAGTACCATGTAAAGGTGAATGAATTGGTTTGCAATAAAGAACAAATAAAAATCCAGATTACATATTGAAGTTCTTTAAAAAGTGAAATCCCAAAAAACAAAGGAGATACAAACAATACAGAGAAGAAGGAAGGTTGGTATTTAGCAAGAGGAATGGTGACTAACCTTGAACTACTTCAAGGAAGCAACTATGACAGCCTAGTTGTAAGCTACTACTTAACAAAGAGGGTCAAGACTTGAGCTGGTGTCAAATGCTAATCAAACAATGTCATGCTCAGATTTTTTTTCTAGTTTTAACCGACTGGATACGGCCTAGATACGGCAGGATACGGATTAGGAGTATCCGATACGTATCTAGGAGTATCCACGGAGTATTGGTATCCAATATGTATCGGATACGGGTACGGCACCTGTTTTGGAGTATCCGTGCTTCATAGATAACTATGGATTAGACCATGTCCTAACTACAGGGTGGCAAAATATGGGGTAATAACAATGGATCTCTATTCTTCATTCCTCGAAAGTGTAGCAATCAGGAGGTTTAGAACCTTTAGGGGAGGGGGGGGGAGCTGCTACATCGCACCTATTAGCCAATGCCATCATTTTCTTTAAAAACGGCAAGGATTTCTATTCACAAGCTTACATATTATATCAGTAAAATCTAGGATGATGAGGTGGCATCTGGGTAGAACATGAATGCTGCTAAGTCTAACTTCATTAAACACTTAACCAAAGAGAGAAAGCAACAGATTGTTGTGGTTCTTGAGGTAGGTTATCATGTGAACCTCTTATGTATCTTGGTTGTCCGCTTCCTCTGGGTAGGGTTCACATCCTTCACGTTGGTAAGTCACGCAACAAAATTTCAAAGAAGATTGCAGGCTGGAAAGAGTCACTTCTCTTTTTTAGACGCAGGATCACTTTAATTAGGCATGTTTTGTCTTCGATATCAGTACACATGCTTGCTGTTGCCTATGCGTTTAATGGAATTTCAAATATGGAGCAAAGTTTAGTATTCTTATCTTGGGAGCGTTTCTAATGGAAGTAGCAGACGACATTGGGTGGCATGCAATAAACTTACAAATCCAAGACAAGAAGGACGAAGGGAAGGTCATAAACTCACAGTTTTTCAGCATGCACGCATATATGGGTGGTTTTTGCAGGAATAAATACTAACGCTTGTTGGGAATTAATATCTAAATCATCATGTATGACGACAAAATTAACCATCTGCTTCCCCATTGTAAAGACATTTTGAGAAGCATCCTGATATTGGTGGAATTAGTCCATAGTTTCCGGCAAGTTGGCAGTGGGCCCAAATGATATTGATGATTATATCTTGCTGATCTAGAAAAGAATCAGAAGAATTTTGTTAGGTGTAAATTGTATAATTTATCACGTTTTTCTTCCAAGAATCTTTCAATGCTTGACGTGGTGTTGATTGAGCTGGATCAAACATGCTACTGATGACATGGGATTTTCCTTGAGTTGATGTCAGAGATTTTGTTACAGCTGACGCTCCTCGGACTGGCTGTTGATACTTGATAACCTGTCCAGTGAATGGTATAAGAGGGATCACGTAGGTAGATGTACAGCCTTCTGATGAGCTGGATGAATAAATCTGGGAGCTAGCTTTTCATGGGAGGAGTCTTCTTAAATCCATCAAGGAAGTTGTAAGGAGCAGAGCTGATTTGACTGCTTGCAGAGATGTTAGCATTTGGATAATTAAGTTATGGATTATGTAATCTACATTTTATGTTTGAATAGATAAATATATGTGAGCAACAACTATTTACTGATATTTTCGTTTAAAGCGTTTGTTTATCAGTATATATTATATAAACGTTTTTCTTTAAGAAGTTAATAGAAATGTATAAAAATAATTTTTGGCCCACTCAGTGTCTTAGTGAACTGTATATACGTTATACAATCAAGGCACATTACTATTTGGGCTTCATTGACATTTTCACACTGACCACCTCTAGTAATACTCTGACCAGGTTTTTTCCATTTCTTGTGGCAACTAAACTGGATTGGTTGTTTGGTTAAATTGATTGATTTTTGAACCAGCAAGTTCAACTCTAAAAACCATTTAGATAAAAAATATCTTAAAATGAGTGTAGATGTATTTTTATAGATTTGTTTTTTGAGATTGGCCTGCATGAGGAGGATAGGATGAATACAATTGCCTCCCGACCTTTTAACTTTTTTATAAAAAGGCTGGAATGCTCGCTAAGGAGATTAAGTGAGTGTGGCTGGGCTTCTGCTTCAATGGTTACATGAGAAAGGGCAAACCTCTCAAACAAACTTCCATTAAGGCAGCCTTTCTGTAATAAACTTCTGTTTTCCCTTCACCTACCCTTTGTTTGTGACCCTCCCAACACAGAATTTTCTCAAGTTGCCTCTTTTGTAGGCAATAATTTAAATTTCAATGCCATCAGTCACACTTTAGGTTGGTAACCTAGTGGCTGACCAAAGGTCCTTTCCATGGATAATATGCCATTAGTTACTATCCAAGTAAGTTTTGCAGCAACTTGCTCTTCGTTCTCCTAAGTATTGATCCCTCTTTTCTCTAGCATCAATATTTGGCTGGCACCATCAGTCAGTGGCTTTATAGGCCGATAGCACTTTACCATGTGACTTTTGTCATACCAACTTGAAAAATATTCCCTCAGGCTCACTCTTCTTTCAGCAAAACACTTTATTTGGAACGATGCTTAATCACTTACTAGTTCACAAGTTTACTTTTCTGCACTTAACATTCCAAATAACAATCAAGCAATTTGCAGTCAATATATGCAACTAATGAATTCCTTCCGATTCTGGTACAAAATCGGGCTAAAATGGCTGGTTGTCTGCTCAGACACTAGTGGAATAGCAAGGTAGCCATTTTTCTTTGGTTTTGACAAAATTGTCAAACTGATATGAACAAGCATACCCTTTTGGGTCGAGCATCTAATCTCTATGTACCAAGTTAGCTTATTCTGACTTTGGTTCTAGATCGTAACCTATGGACACTGACACCACCATCTATATAGTATTAAGAAATGCTTGGAAAATACGTCTAGAAGTTTTGATGACTTTGTTATAATGGGATCAATTGTCCTATTTGGTTGGAAATTGCTACTCAAACCACACGTGAGGTGCTCTGCTCACTGGTGGCTTGCTGCACTTCTTACAATCCTAGGTTTGGAATTTGAGAGGGTAGCGAAAATGTTGTTTTCGTGCAGTGCAAATATCAAGTGAGACATTACTATATCTTATATCCATGTAATACCTTTTCAATGTTGATCTTTAAGTGTATTATTGAATCATTATATTGGTCTAGAGAATACAATTTATTGAAGAAATGCACCTGCTAATTTTGTCTTCAACACGTGTGTATTGAGAAAGACCCATACAATCATGAATTTGATAATTTGCAAATTATTTTCTGTAAGTGGCTCTAACCATAGTTGTTGAGGCGGTTGACTAGGCACCAACTAGTCGATCCCGCGGGGCGCCTAGCCAGATGCCTATTAATGGACGCCTGCCTGGGCCGCTAGTCGGCTACCTAGGGTGCCTGAGCAGTTGCGTAGGTGTTGTTGGGATGGTGCCATACTTGTCTAGGCGGCTAAATGGTCCTTCCCACCCAAGGGGAGCCTAGGGGGTCTAGGTGTTCTTCATATTTGTTTATTTTTCACATAGATATAAAAACGATTTTGCACATAGATTTAGCTATATCCAAATACATACATTACTATCTATGTTTGGTTATACTTAAGCTTTATCATTCTTAACTCCACCTACATTGCACTTTTCATGGCCTAAGCTAGACCTATTCAGCCTTAATTTGACCCATCATGCTCTAAATTGGACCTAATTTAACTTAGTCTGCCCTAATTTGGCACAAGTCAGACATATTTTGGCATAACCTGACCTTATTGGACCTAACTTCCCCTAGTTTGTCCTACATTGACCTAATTGAGCCCTAATTTGGTGAAACCAGACCTAATTTCCCTAAATAAGATATGTTTCCCTCAAATAAGACATATATTCCCTCAGATCAGATCTAATCTGCCAAAATTTTATCCGATTTGGTATAAATCAGTTCTAATTCTTTCCTAAAATAATTATACTTGATCTGATTTGACCAAATTCAGACCTAATCCATGTGAATTTGTCTTTAAGTGTCTTAATTTGGGCCTAAAAGGCCTTATGCATCCCCTTTAGTCATCTGAAAACCGAGGCGCCCAGTTTAAGGTGACACACCTAGAGCCTAGGCAACCTAGGGGGGAGCCTTGATAAGTATGGCTGACGCCCGACACATTTAGTTTCTTTTTGTTATTTCCTTGCAGGTTTTAGATGTTCAATACATTTTCAACAACTTGAGATTAATAATTTGTTATTTATATGCAATCTTACGAGTGTATACCATTTTTTTTGGAATGGGAGACTATACTACATGGTTATCAGAATCAAACCGAACCGGCTGGTTCAATCAGTTGAACTGGGAACCGGACCCTCCACCGGTTCGGTCCTGTCCAAAAGCCGAAAAAGACATCAGACCGCAGGCAAACCGGCGAACCGACCGGTTGAACCGCCGAACCGGTGAACCGCTCCGGTTACAACCCAACCGACCGGTTCTCTTCCTGTGCGCTACTTTGATCTGTTTTGGCAGCCACGTGACTCCACGTGCTAATTAAACCGGGGACGGAGGAGAAAGCCCCCCCGATACCTGCTGCTTACAGCAAGATAACTAGGCTCCTTCCGCTATTGCATCTCCGGGGTACAGCTCCCCTTGAAGCCGGCTGCGCCATGCCCAGAAACCCCGCCGCTGCAGACCACCTTGAAGCCCACCGTCCTGTGCCTCTCTACTGCTGGAAGATCCAGGCAACGCCATTGCCATCGGCAACTCCAACAAGTTGCAGTAGCTGCCTACAACTGTTACATGTAAACGTTCCAGCTCTTCTCCATTTCTTTCTTCTTTTCTTTATCTTCTTCTGCTGTTTACTTGTTGTCCACCTCTTCTTATACTCCATTTCTGTTTTTCATATATACCTCCTCCCCTATTTGTATGGCATCTTCCTCCTCCCCTTTTAATCCTCCACTTCTTCCACCTCATCTTATTCTATTCTTTTTCTTCAACGCCCCTTCCTCCTTTGTTCAATGCCTCTTTTTCCTCCTCCCTGTCGGACCCTCTCACTCCTCTACTAATCCCCCTGTCGGTTGTTTCTTTCTCCTTATCTTTGGTTTATTTATTCTGATTTATTTCTTTAAGTCTCTATATCACCCCATGCCAGTCATACTCATGTGGACATCATGTAGATTTCAGCTCACCAACATGTCGTTGTGGATTGGATGTTGTGAATTTAAAGCTACTCTGATTTCAGTTGGATCTCTACAACATCTATTAGGTAGCACTCTCCATAAGCAACTTATTAATGAATAAATTTGTTGCTATATATGTTTCGCCTTTGTATTAATTTAGTGTCCCCAAATTTCTGGTTGCTCATAGTTGACTATTGCATAATTGTGATAGGTGTATAGGATAAGTATTTGTTAATGTATTCTTAATCAGTTTTGCTATTTCTTGCTAATGGTTTGTGGATTGTGTTTGAATGTGGACTTCCATAACTATATCTTGTGGCAGTGCTTGATATTTATATGTGGATCTGTATGTGGATTGTAGAATTTTGATATAGGAATTTTTTTAAAGTAGGTAGTTATTAGTTATTATGAAGTTTTGATCTTATCCATGTTTTACATATATAGTTGCCACAATTTTCACATATTTAAGATTTATTTAATAATTTATGACGTCATGCTGACGTCACCGGTTGAACCAGTCCGACCACCGGTTGAACCGAGAACCAGAGGCCTCACCAATTTGGTTCTGACAACCTTGCTTTACTATATAGCATGTACATGGCAATATGTCCTACTATCCTGGACAAACAACTGTTTGGCTTTTACGTTGGATTGGATGATTGGAATTTGATCCATTACCAAATCTAGATATCATCTTCATTCACTACTCTTTTAGAAGACACGTGCTGAGCACGTTCTCTGCAATTGAAATCCATTATATGAGTACAAAACACAGATTTGCCAAGGTAATCATGACGTCGCGTCTCCAGAATCTCAGCAAGAGATCGCCTGCAACCATGCATCAAGCATGGCATGTTGTGAAATCCCAGAGAGACCAGTTGTTCTGCTCCAGAGAGCCCCATGCCTCTAGACCGGAATATGGGTCGGAGAAACAACACAACTTTAGTGGTGGTGATCGTAATGCTCACAAAAAACGATAGCATGCTTATTTAGTCTCATGTGTCACCAGACACAAACAACCTACCAACAATCGTCTTGTGCCTGAGAGTCTGCTTTAGCGTAGCCACCGCCAGAGAACCGTCATCATTTGAGCGGTCAGCATATAGAATCGCCACGCCGAGAAGCCACAACAACGACAACCATGCGCTAGACTTTTATCCTTCCCCACAGACCACCAGCCATTTTGTTCTCAACCTCCAAATCGTCGCTCCAGCATGGCTGCCGCAAGAGAACCATCGTCTGAGCGGTCAGTATCATTCTACCCGGTTCCTTCTCGCTCTTTGCCCCGACAATGCCATACGGAACTGCCGCACTAGCAGCATGATAAGACTATCCATCCGGATGCCTGACGACGTCCTCGCCGACTGTTCTACATGGTTAATTCCCTATTGATAAATTATAAATGGATTATGATCAGTCGTTAAAGAAACAAAGGAATTTAACCTACATTCTATCAGGAACCTCTGTAGCTGATGAGAGATTTAATGGTTGATATTTGGACACATAGCTGCTAGAAAATAGAACTGAAGAAAATCAACAAAACCATTGTTGCCAGCAGTGAACCAAAGCGAATAGAAACCTGTATCAATGGTTATGGAGAGGATTGAGTAAAAAACTGTCTGTTGATACATGGTACATTTCTTTCCCGCAAACATACCACACAAAGGTTTTTATTCCTTTGATCGCTAAGTCATACATAACATTCTAGCTTAAAGCACACATAAGCTACTGTAGAAGAGCCGAGATCAAGAAAACAACCACACTATCCGAGATCACGTAAACAGCCATATTATCCATGATCATGGACAGAGACCCTGGCTTTACTCAATCTACGCAACCCTGACCTCAATGGTCCTGGGCTTCTTCGGCTCCGGCAGCGGCACCTTCTCCATGGTTACAATGAGTACTCCGTCCTGACGCACCGCCGAGATCTTCCCCATGTCCGCGTTGTCCGGCAACGAGAACTTCCTCATGAACTTGCCTACCCTGCGCTCCATCCTCACGTACTTGTAGTCCTTATCATCCTCCTCGTGCTTCCGCTCGCCGGTGACGACCGACACGTTCCCTACTCCCCTTCCTCCAACTGCACTTGGATGACGTCGGATTTGAGCCCGGACATGTCGATCACGTACTCGTACGCGTTGGGAAGCTCCTTAACATCTGCAGGGGTAGATGCCATGGCCTGAGCGTCACGAACGTAGGTGCGAGTTGGAGCATTGAAGACCTTCTCCAGCTCTTTCGAGGTGTTGAGAAGCTGCTCAAATACGCGGAAATCCATCGCCGTTGTCGGGTGTCCTTGCTCGATCGTTACATGTTGTTGTCAAATTTAGGCTCTTAATTAAGAATGCAGTCAACAGTGACTTTGCTCGGTCGATATGTTGATACATGGTACATGTATAATAGGGACGGGGAAAGTTTAGCACGACCCGGTACGCTGGATGATAACCTCATGCTACAGCAGTCACTACCTAGCATTAACTCACATAATTGACATACATGGCAAACTATCAGATGTTGTTCCGTCAAGCAAGCTGTACATACAAATCTGGAAACGACACCTGTGCTAAGCAAGCACATACGTGAAATCAGGTAACGGGTGGAAAGCAACGAAGAACTGACAATCAGCAGCCAACCAAACATGTCGAAAGAACTGATAACCTGCAGCCAAGCAAACATGTCGAAAATCACACAACGCATACACGTTTATATATAGGGTTATAGAACCTTATTTTAGTTCCAGAGATTCAACCCTTTCACTAGTTTCAACTTTTAAATACTAAACTCAATACTTATATGCCATCTTTAGTCTTCCTAACCTTTATTTGTTGAGTACTACATTATCTCATTTGGGATGTTTTATGACACTATTTCACAGATTTTGAGTATTGTATGTTTTATATACATGCATATACTATATATTATGTATTGATCTATTAATTTATGCGTATAAATTTTCCTACGCCTGAGCGCCCAGGGCGCCCAAGCAAAGTTGTGACACTGCCTGGATGCCTTGATGACATGGCTGTAACTCATGAAGTAAGACCATGTGTTTGACTTTGAACTAAGAAAAAACCAACTTTTTGTGAATTCTTTGAGGGTCATTCTAAAATCTTCCAATATGGTTTTGAACACCCTATAGCAATTTCTTGTAACCTCCAAATCCTTGAACTCAAAACTTTGCATGTATGAAATAGCTGTGTTTGAGATGTCTTAAAGGCAACGAGTTCTCTTAAACTTTTTCCATTGTTTGAGGCTGCTCTGTTACTTACTGCAGCTGTTTATTTAATAAGAGCTCTTATACAATATTTTCTGATATAGAAGATTAAATAGATGCTTGTTAAGGCTTCTGTAACCTTACCGTATCATTTTCAGAAGTGAGAAGAACGGAATAGATCTTTTTCCAAGGCCAAATTATGCTGTCTGGTGTAAAATTTATACCCAGAGATCAGATAGAAAAGGTCTGCTGTCTTACTACTTTACCATTCATGTGATATTTAATCACTTCGTTTTATGTAATGGTCAAATTAACTTCAGGGGGGAAACCGTGCTGAATCGGAAAAGTGTGAAAGTAAAGCTTCGGGTAGCAAGAGGAATGTGCTTCTGAAGAAAGAAAAAAGGAAAAAGTACGAAGTCGATAGCTCAGATGAAGGGGAGGACACAAACACAATAGGAAAGAGTTCAGAGAGGAGGAGAAAGAAGAAGTGGTACAAGTCTGATGATGCTTCTGATTCTTCGTTGCATAGCACTGGGAGTGAAGATTATCCCAAAGTCAACAAACACAAGAAGAAACAAAATGGTAGGCCTAGGAGAAGGTCCATTGACAATTCATCATTTGGTGATTCTTCTTGTTCTGATGAGGGAGAAAAAATCCATAAAGCAAGGAGAAAACATAGTGGCACTGGCAATTACAATGAGGGTATATATCTGCATATATTTTTAGTGGCATTATATCCAATATAACATCTTGCACTTACGTTCTAAATCTTCTTTTTCAGGTGAGGTTGCTGATCTTGTTTCAAATCATCCTGACACACTTGCTAGGAAAGAGATGGGTTTAGACTGGATGTTGAAACCTGAAAATTTATCAAATCTTAAATCCTCCACCACGGATATACCTACTACTTCTGAACCTGAGAAGGTATGTCTTCAACCATTATGCTAAATGATGGTCGATTGTTGATTATATAACTGATACAATTATTATGCCTTCCATAAGTAATTTTGATTACTAGATGCTTGTTATTTGGATTGTACAGTAATATATTTACCATAAATAGGAAGGCCGAACAGGTCTCTTTTGGCTGTTTCATATATACATTTAGCTGCCTGCTCTTATTGCCGTGGGATTTGTGGGAGGCAGCATAGATCATGCTATCCCTTATCTATTTCTGGAAAGCCTACAACAGATGCTGGTGCAGTTTACCCACCCTTTCTTAGATACACTAACCTTATTCTTCCCCAACTTATCCTGCATCTGAGTCTTAATTGCTGTAATTTTGCTTCTTCACTCTTTCTCTCATGTTTCATTCCTGTGCCTGTTCAATTTCTCTTCATCGTCCTTCCTGTTTCCTATATCTTTCTATTCTTGCTGTCCATGAGGAAGTCCTCCTCTTCTATCTTTCTGCAACTACCTAAGTGAGTTGACCATAGTGATAACTCAGAAGCATGTTGATTAAGCTGCAGCTGATGGAGAGTACCAGACTCTGCAATAACAGAGCTTACGATATCCGATCATTTTTTCAAGGAGACCATGATGAGCAATTTTAGTGTGTTCTCATACAAAATCAAGGCTTGCTTTTGAATAATGATTCGGGGTTGATACAAATGGTTTATATCACTGATACCTCAAATCTTACTGGTCACTATTGCATCTAACCACCGTCTATCAACAATTGTAGTTTTTAACTGTTACAGAGCTATCGAGCTTTATTTGAATATTTATAAGCTCTAATTTAGTAATATATCCTGTTGTTCATCATCATATTGCTCAATAGAAATTTTATTTACACAGCTAGCTTTCAACTTGATTTTATTACATTCTTGTGTTTTTCAAAAGAAACAATCTTGTCTGTTGGAGACATAGCTAATTGATTTGGATTTTATTGGAGTCAATAAACTTTTCAATAGGAAATTCCAAGATCTAACACCAAAGAGCTTAACCCTTATCTTAAAGACGACGGTAATGGTTATCCTGACGAAGAATCCCATAGAACTGCTGGCACTAGTCAATTACCTCCTTCCTCAGTAGTTGGTGATGGTGGTGCCAGCTGGAGACTGAAAGCTCTGAAACGCGCAAAGGAACAAGCTGCTCGTGAAGGGCGGAAACTTGATGATGTAAGCGTATCTATTTATGTATATATTCTTTGCATGACACAGTTGTATATTACAAAATTTATCACCTTTATTTTTTTTGTCAGGTTGTCGAGGAGCGATGGGGCTCCTTGAGCAATTTAGCTGTTTCAGTGGCTTCTCGAAGAGCTGCACCTTCCCGTGCTCATTTGCATGCTATAAAGGATAGAAGGAAAGGGGTTGTTGAGCCAGCTGAAACTGTTTCTGGCGAAAAAAAGGAGGGAGTTAATAGAGAAGCAAGGAATGGCAAGAAGTCATACTTAGAAGAGGTTTCACCTCGACACCCTGAATTGCGGAAGCCTAAACGGGAAATCTTTCCCTGGAAGAGAGGAAGAAATGAGGTTGCATCAGAGGATGCTTCACTCATTAGTGAAACACTTGCGAGTGTTAATAAATTCACCAATGATGGGAGTTTCTTAAAACAGTTCACTTGCAAGAGTACAGATCTTGTATCCAAGGATGACGGAAAAACACATGAAGTATCTGCACCAGTTTCTGTTTCCTCTATACCCGATCTTTCAAGCGGAGAGGCTTCCAGCAGTGGCCAGACATTGACTCCAAATCAACTTGCTGCTAAGGCTATTCAGTTGCGGTTAAAAGGAAAAGATGACGAGGCTGATAGGCTCTTGGTAAGTTGGACTGCTGTAGTATTTTATGTGTTTGAATTAACATGGCCCCTGCGCAAGGATGACACGCACAAATCGAGAAATGGACTGCTGTAGTATTTGCAATATTTCGTATGCATTTAAGAGTTTAGTATAGTATCATGTTTATATGGATTGAGATTCATCACATCAAACTAATGAATCTACAATATTGGAATCACCAACACAGCTGTTGAGTTATATGCAGAGAAGTGTGTTTCAGAGTGTGTCGCTTCACTTTTAGTGGGAAGCCAAATTGGTCAATTGTCTTGTCTTTGTTTTCTTTTTAATACCATTCTACTTATAACGAACAGAGGTTATTTGGGCAATAGATGTGTGCTATTATTTGTGAAAGCAATTTTATGTGTTCGAAATGGACCATAACGACAGAAACTATACCTATATAAACTGCCAGGTGGGGATTTCTCTTTTCAGTGAAATTGGAGTATTCTGTACCCTGCCTCACCATGGACCATCTCTCCTACAGTGGTCAAACCATCATTTTAAGGATTGTGGAGAAAATTCCTATTACGCTCCCATAGCCATCAAATGATATTTTTTTCGTTGCTAGAACATCATTGGATGTTCAATCTTTTTGAATTTCAGATATACCTCAGGATGTTGGATCCTCGGTCACCCCTTTAGTCCCCAGTATCTTTTGACTAGAAGGACTCCTGAGATCACATATTCTGGAATGAAAGTGCGAAATGTTCCATAAAGCAGTTGCATTTGTGTACCTATCTCTGCAGACTTTTATATCACTACCATCCTTAGGATCATTTGTGAGATAAGCATCTTTTTCTCTCACTGTGTAGATGGTATAAATCCTCAAGTCCACTCATGAGATGGCGAGCTCTCTTTTTTGGGAGAGGAAAGAGGGATACACTGCTTAGCCCTCTTAAGTTAGATTTATTAGATCATTGTTTTTGTATATGGCTTATAATGCTTTATGAAATATGGTTTCATATCCATTAATGTTGTCCCACTAAAAAAATTTCCATGTGAGGTTCTAAATTTGAGCTCCATATTTAATCTTGTTGACTGGTTCTATGTAGAAGATCGGAATCTTTGTATTGGACAGGAAGGCCTTATCGTTCTGCTCATGTATATCCTAAATGATTCAATCATATGAAGTCTAAGTTTGTATACATTAAGATTTTTCTGTGCGCTTTCAGAAAGAGATGGAAATTGCGAAAAAGAATCAGAATGTTCGAACTGAGAGAGAAAATTTCAAGACATCAAGCAGCATGGCTAGGTGATTCTATGCTCGCAAACCTATGCAGCGATTTCTTTAAAATCAGAAGTTTTAAGTTGTTAGTTACTTGCAGTGATTATTTTTAATGTTGTGTACAAGCTATTACCTTATAATGTAAATGCCTGTTAGATTTAGGATCCTAAATCCATAAATCCATTGATTTTGGATGTTATGTCATCGTTTTATCTTTTAGAGTATTATTATTGGTTGATGATATATGCACTATTGTATGTACTATGACCAATGTTTTACAAGACACAAAGCGAGAGGCATGCGGACGGGATCTTGTGACCGCTTAAGCGCCAATTTTTCTTAAAGGCCGGTATATACAAACATATATATATATGTATAATATATTTTTGGTTGCATATAAAATTTATAATATATCTTTATATAATTGCTTACATAAATTAATTAACTATGGACTGCATACAATATCTGCCTCCCCCATCCTCCATAATCAAAGAATCTACTCATATTAACAGACTATACAGCAGTGTATCGTAACCATACTAAATAATTATGTATAAACTAATGGCTAATATATCAACTATTAATTGTATCAATATACAGTTAGTCAGTTAATATTTAACATTAAGTATAGTATACATTACGACAAGTATATTGTATCTAATAGTAAGTATATGACTTACAGCAGTTTATTTTATGAAAATACAATAAATACTTGAATATAGACGAAAAATGGCAATATGAATACTAACTAAACAGTACTGTAACTATACAAGTATAATAGGTTGTACATAACAGTAAATAATTGTATATACCATTGTAAGAAGCCTAGCAATATGAATCCTAACTAGATAGTTCTATATGTATATAAACAACTCATATAAAAATAGCATTCGTATATGAATATGCAATCATTACTTTTTATCTACATAGAATTTGATAAGTACTATGTCTGTGAACTAAGCAAGCATACTTAGATGTTGTTTTCAACCAAACGGAGATGATAGCAAGGAACATCCCAAACAGCGGCCATAAAGCGGCCTAAGCGGCAGAAAGCAGGCCCATTAAGCAGCCTAGGCAGCAAAAAGCGGGCACCCAATGACAGCCGCATAGCTGGGCGCTTACTGCGCAAATTAAGCAGCTGGGGGGCCTTGGGCGCTTAAGCGGCTGCCTGGGCCGATGTTTAAAACACTGAGACCATGTTTGGTTTGTAGGAAAGGATTACAATGGGATGCTGTGATGGCTAGGATTAGATGTATATGTGAAACTTAGGATATTAATTTTCTTCTCCTGCGTTTGGATGCGCACTCGGAAAGGATTGCTCTAGCCATGTCTTCATTTACTCCTTTGTCAGTTCATCATATAATACACACGATGCACATTGCTTAAATCATTTTAAAGCATATTGTTGTTGATCTATGATGTAGTTGCTTGAAATTTCTGGTTTGATCTAGCGCGGTATGAAAACTAAAAGATCTTTCATGAAATGATAACATCATCAGTAATATATACATATTCAAAACAGCAATCAGATTTGAAGTAAAAACAGTTTTTTTTCATATGCAGAAGATACGATTGCTTTACCGTTGTGCCTCATTCATTACGAGATCAGAACAGAAGGCGTGAGTATGAGCAACACCAAACCAGTCATCTCTGTTAACTTAGGCGGAACTAAATAAGGAAAATTTCCAGAATTTTGGGTAACCGCTTCAAGATATCACTTTCTGATGCTAACCTGTGCACGCTGTGAAAATGATCAAGATTTCGTATCTGAGGAGCCAGAGACCTCGGTGGAGGGGTGAGAGTGGCCGAAAGATAGAGGGGGAATATCTACGCAAGTGGCTCTGACTTTTCAGAATACTTAAAGAAGTGGAGTGAGTCTGGCGAGCGAACGGTGTTGGTGTTATCGTGGAGTCACAACTGTTTATCCGGGCGAATACCTAGGGGACCGCAGAACTCACGAGTCCCGTGTAACCAGGACTCTGCCGCCGTAGGTTTAAGAATCCAGTGCTGCAAAAATGTAACCAAACGAAGGTTTGGAAAATGGGGTGGGATACAAGTCCAGTCCTTGACTTAATGCTGCAAACCAAACATGCCGTGATTATTACATTAGCACATCCTTTTAAGAATATGAATATTGGCAATAGACATGACTATTGCTAGATTTGGCAATGATAAGCTAGGGTGGTTAAAATGTGAACTCTGGAAACGTGGGCATTTAATAATAATAATAGGAATGTCAGGTTACTGATGCATTTTTTTAATATATATGAATAATACATATGTAATGACGCATAAAGTAAGCTCACATCATGTTATTCATCGATTTCTTCATTACTTACTGAGCTATATCTTATTTCAATATGCGGATGCTGTAAAGGTTCTCTCTCCCTCACCGTGTTGTGCTATCCATGGTTTTGAAAAGTGGTGTGTGATCTTTGGGCGGATGGGTATCGTATAAGAGTATATCAGGCATGGTGCAGGACTTCGACTTCGTGTTGACTTCGCCAGGTGTAGAAGTGGAAGTTTATGGAAAGTTTGAGGAAGTTTCGAGGAAGTTTAGACGTAAACTTCGATTGACTTTGATGCGGTTTTTTTTAAAGAAAATGATGTGCATTTGAAGAAAACTTTGATTGAAAACTTCTAATTATGTTATATCTTCATGTTATATATGTTAATTTAACACAAAATACGGTTCACGACCCTCTAGCCCTAGGTAAGTTGATAATACAGTGTGTTTCTTACAAGGGTCAAATGTGCAATACACATATACAAATACAGTTCACCATTTGTATTCTATACAATATACAATCAAATAGTTGTTACAACACCCTCTCTAGGAAAGAGTGGCAAAAAAAAACATAGGAGTTGATATTAGAAGTTGTGAAGAGGGTTGGAGGTGACACTTATGCCTCATACGACCAGGGCATTAGTTAGGATTAATGTTCTGGGCCGTCTCAACTTTGCCCAACTTCGCCAACTTCGAGGAAACTTCGACAACTTCAGAGAAGTTGAGACGAAAACACACAAAAAAGTCAACTTCATCGACATCAGTAAACTTCGCCCCGAAGTTTGGATGAGGCCGAAGTAATTGGGATTCGACTTTGCCTATGGTCGAAGTTTGAAGTTTTAACGAAATTTCGTCAAAATTCGTCGATGTTACGTTCCATGATATGAGGTATGAGGGAGCATATACGGTTTTGAATTTTTTTGATAAAGTGATTATACATAATCATGAAATGATACATCAAGTTTGTAAGATAATAGTTTTAAAATGTAGAATATGCAATTAGATATATTTTGATGTAAACATATTAATATACGCTCTGACATGTTAGTAAATCTATATATAAGTATATAAATAAGGAATGCTTGCGTAATATATGCACATATATTGAGAGTATTAGAATGTGTGGTATTCAACCCAAAACCAATTGGCAATGGGTGAAGGGACCACACACCTTATAAGCCCAGGACCTTTCCCAGAACTCAGCAGTGTGGGACAATTCTAACAGAGAGTTACACATATGGATGTTCCAAAATTTGTGTAGACTATGTGTATGTAAACAACTCAAAATGTATACACAAATGTACAAATATGTTTGTGGAATGTGTATGCATATATTGTGTATACATGTATACATTTGAATATATTAAAAACAATGTTTTAAAAAGCTGGAAGCAGGAGGTGTGCGGACAGCGCACCTTGTAGCCGCTTGAGCGCCTTTTATTTTACACTTAATACATGATTTAAAAGTTCCTAATTATATGGAAACTAGTAAACGCACACGTGCATGAATATCAAACTCACTCTTCTCATATGCCCCGCATGAAGCCGCTTATGTGGCCGCATATGCGTATGCGGCCCTCAGCCGCTCCGCATATAACTATGCAGTGATGTTTTTGGGCATGGACCGAATACGCGGCCTGCGGTCCGCATATGCAGCCGCTTAGGCCCCGTATTTCATTTGGTGACTTAAGTAAAAAAAAAACCTCAAATAAAATCAACCAAAAGAAATGACAACTTCTATATAGTTGGTTTTAGTTCAGATATTGAAATTTTGCTACCTCAGAAATAATTCTATTTTGAATGAGTGGTGCAAGATATATTATTACATTTTACAATTGTCAATGTTTCGTTATGCTCTTTTTTTCTCTTCTATTTTGCTCTAAGATTAGAACATGTTGTGCTTGCAACAATTCTTATTTTGTCTTGTATAAAAGGGGAATCTATTGCGGATATTAATTGGATATGATATTTTCTTTTACAAAGTATCAAATTTGTGTGCTGCCTAGGGAGTAATTTATATTCCCTACGGCTTTTTCTTCTCTATTTATTACTGACTTGATTTCTTCATATCATTCTGATTTTTTGCTTTTGTTTTTGATGTTCTTTTTCTATTTATACTTTGAACTACCATGTGTTGTGTTACTGTGGCTATTCTTATTGTGTTTATTCAATAAATGTTCTGCTATGAACTGCATGTATTAGTGTGTTGTGTTACTTGTATATTCTAGTACATTATATAAACTTAGGGTTTTGTTGGTTGATTTTTCTTCTTGATGATTGGAAAATATGTGTTTTTTCTTCCATGATGTAATGATCCGTTGGTACATTTTGGGCTATTAGGCTACAAAACTAGATAGTATGAAATTTACGATTATGATTATATTTTTTAAATTTAATATATGTGTAAAATATAGAATTTGTAAAAAAAAAAATCCAAAAACGCATATGCCGTGCTTATGCTCCCGCATTCCGCTTATACTCTATGCGGTACCCTGACCGAATGCATACCGCCTAACACATTTCAGAACATTGATCAAACTTAAAAAAGATGTATAAAAATTTGACTAATATGGAATAAAGAAGAGTCGCTAAAATGATACATATGTCAACTATGTATATTTTTTTTTGAATTCAATGTCAACTATGTATAATATAAGGTCAATGCATAAAAAATATGATGTTCAATTTGATTTTTCAAATGCTCATTTATGTACACATAATATCTAACATATCAACTAAAAATATTTACATATATGGCTATGCTAGTGTCTCCTTGTCGTTATTTGGTTGGATTTTTCTTAACGGAGTAAAAACGACAACAACCTCAACTAAGGAGTTGATGTGGCTTTATAATAAAATGAATTGATGTAGTTCTCCTTCCAATAAGTGCAAGTACATAACAAACAGTTTCCTAATTTCCAGATATTTTGATAAAAAAATTCCATAGAGAATTGTATAGACCAAGAGCATTAGAGAGTGGGGAATATTTTAAAAATCATATTTTTTTGGAGTAAACAAATATAATGTTGTTGATTTAGAATAAGTGATTGGACATCAGTAAACACATAATGTATGTGATTTATTGGATAAGTTCTTGAACAATTCAAAAGTAATACTGATATCATAAAAAACTAAGATTTTGAGTAGAAAAATTTTATGTCCAAAATTAAATATAAAAGGTATTAGGTATCCTATATTCAAAATTGTCTCTCAAATAAAAAAATTGTAATCTAGCAAAAGCCTAATCCAACGAATAAATAAGAAACCTTTATAGAGTATACAATGGGGTTGTGAGATTGTAATCAGTTCTTTCTTTAGTAGTTAGAATGTGGTTTTATTATTTTTGATAATCTTATTCCAATTTTATATGATGATAAAGAATGGCCTGATTTTAATTTTTTGTACAAACCTTATCATTGATTTATTAAACACAAGAAAGAGCTATAGTTAATTGAATCTTGTTTTACATATTCTATGACGATACGAAATTTAAAACTTTTCCTAACTTCTTCATCATGGTTTTACTAATATTTTGATTTTTCTTTGAATAATAAAAGATCATCTGTATGATGTAGTTACCACTTATTTCATGTTATAAATCCTCTCTCAAACAACAAAATATTAACTATAAGGAATTTTTTTATAATAATAATATATGATACATATACTGAGTTTGTTAACGTTGATCTAATAAATAACGACTTCCTTGGTGTCGATTAATTCTTTTTGTTTAACGATCGTATTCAACAAAAAAGGATATTGCTATAAGGATTTTCTTGAAGTCAAAATATAAAATAATGTCATATATCAATATCGAAGGAATTCACCTTGTACAATGAATCGAGTCCGTATTGTTGACTTTCCGCTACCTAGATGTTTTGTAAAGTATTGCTGACTTTCCGCTACCTTGGTGTGCCCTTTAACTTTGTTAAAGGAATATAACAACTCAAAATACTAGTCTGTAGGTTGTTGTCATTTCCTATTATTTATATGCATAATTGTTTTATCATAAAATGTTTATCTTATTTATATAACAATCTTAGTAGAAAAAGAATCTCATAATGATTTGAATTTTATCACAACACATTGGAAACAACACATGTCTAAAGTGACTTAAAAATATGTCACCTCACCTTCTATCCATACCCAATAAGAAAAAAACTTATTTGAATATAAATACAAATAACAACTCCTTTTAGGAACTTTATCTTCACTTTCCCCTTTCCTACCCCCCTTTCCATTTTCTTTTCCCTCGTACTTATCCCATATACAAACAAAAACTAACTCTTGTTGTGAAATTTTTTACTTGGCAAGTGATAGGTCCGTGAATTGAAGTAATTTATTTATGTAGAAATAGATCAATGATGGTAAGTTCTTTGTTTAGAGATGTATAACTATTATCAACTGGAAATTATGGCCATGCATATCAGAATAAATATTATTACAAATCACATTAGATAATAGTTTTTTGAAAAGAAAAAAATGTAGTGGCCTTTGATATTGATTATTTATATTGGTGTAGTGTTAGAAACTGTAACGATTTGATAGGGTACGATTCGTACCACCATTAATATATTATCTAAAAGAGATTATATCTTATCCTTTGTTACTGAGAAGATTGGTATAATAGTGTTGATGATTCTAATATTTTCATTATAGATCCAAAAAATGAATCATAACTGAGGTTTTCCTGAAACCTATTTTTTCTCCCTAGTGTCCTATATTTTCTGTTTTCTTCTCACTTCAATTTGTAAAGTCTTCTTATCAGTGAAATGAAAAACGTTCTGAGCGGCCGCTTAATCGGTTCAGCAGCCCAGCCGTTTAAAATACCCCCTGAGCGACCGATTAATTTTAAAAAAAAAATGGGCATTTTTTTCCCGCTTAACCCGCTTAATCAGCCGCTTAATCCGCTTAATCAGCCGCTTCATCGGCCGCTCAGACCCGTTTTTTTAAGAAAACTGCTGCAAGCCTGTAACATTAAGTAATTTGTGAAAGTAAAATAATTATTGACCGTAATATATTAAACTTATATACAATACATGTTCTATGATAAGCCTTAGTTAATTTAATATGCATACTTTGTATGTAAGCCATAGTAATCGGGTACTGCTGTATATCCAAGTAAATTACATGTAACTAATCATGACATAGATTTTAGAATGCATACTTTGGTTAGATGTACTGCTGTAATTTTTGATCAAGTGATGATATGTAAATGTAGCAATAAGTTAGTAAGGTATCAATGATAAGTCTGCTGTAATGTGATGCAAAATAGTTATTGTATCATGTATATATACTTAATACTTTTTTGTTTTATAGTTGTATAGGGTGTTTTATGTGTGACAAGTCTATTATTTAATAGTTTAGCTATAATCATTGTTTTATAGTTGTGTTATAAAGTATTTGGGTGTTTAGTATGGTTATTTAGGGTGTTCAGATATGTATAAAGGTTCCAAAAAGTATAGTATATATATGCATACATGTACATTTTTTTTATAAAATTGTATAGAAAATCAAAACCCGTTTTTTCAAAAATCGGCCGCTTACCGCTTAACCAGTTGCAAGGTGCTGTCCGCACGCTTACCGCTTAACGTTTTTTAAAACATTGCTTCTTATTATATTGACAGAGATATTGATTTGCTTTATTGATGGTAGGTTCATATCGCAATCCCAACTTTCTTGTTTCAAAATTTACCTATGTCAAGTCAAGATGGTAAAACACATCAAGGATGTTGCCTTATTAATTCTTAGAATTTCAATGAAAGCATATGAAAACTTGTGCACATTGTGTTATCTTTTACCTTAAGAACAAATATATATTACAATGAAACAATATAGTGCCCAAATACAAAACTTGAAGATTAAAGTTATTCTAGATAGAAGGGATGTATTGTAAATCAAACTGCAACATTAGTTAACATAATTTGGGCAAGCTTGAATTAGAAAATGTAAACAAAGAATCAACTATTCCATTTTCTTTAAACAGATTAACAAGGACGAAGTGAACTTGAACACATGTTTGGGTAAATGTTAACGATTACACTAATATTGAACCAGTTCCCGTAAAAAATGATGAATAAGAGTGATTGGTAGACAAATGGAAGAAAGGTTATTCAAGCAATAACATTTCACATGAAGAAGTTGAAGGTCGGTACCCTTTCATCCAACAAACATTTTCTATTGGTTTGGACTTACTCGTGCATCAACAATGTCAGCGTTGGTGATCGAATTGATAGGTGGTGGTGCAGATGAGAGGGATGAGACTATTCACATAAAATATTAGTATAGTTGCATGTTAACATTGAGCATGAAGCTATTGATTTTCCCATTTATCTTTCCCATGGCTTTGCGCCCAGGAGGTTGCGAAGCATTCTGTGGAGCATGGAATACCATGTCTCGAAGCCTAAACACATCTCTACATCAAAATAGTTGAGTTGCTCGAGGGTGAGGGGCTACACATTGGTTGAAGATAAGGTCGACGTATGATATGAGGCAAGCATGATACACGCCTATGTCTTGAGTCTTGACCGGAAAGGGAATGATACTCTTGGAGTCAAGATGACATCAAAGATCAGTTGGCCCATAGGGAGAGAGGCAAGCAAACTACCTATAAACAACACGAAGCTGGTTGTGGTGGTAGTTATGATCGAGAATGAAAACTGGTAGGTTGACTTTATTTTACATATGGCGGGTATACGGGTCTAGCAGGTCTAGGTCCAAGCATACCCATTGGTGAACCCGCTTAAATACAGGTATGCGAGTACAAAAATCTAGACCCATGATAGGGTTTTGAGGTGCTAATTTGTGATTATGCGAGTATACCTAGACCAATTTACAACCCTACTTTTGAGCAATGGGTATTGAGTTTCAGTAGGCTCAAGTGGTGAAAGTTCGACCTGTGAGCTAGTGAGATAAGGGCGATCATCATCTTCATTTGTATATCCTTTCCTTTAGTGCCACCATCGCCACCTCCTTAACCATCATCATCGTCATTGTCATTGTTGTTATCATCACTATTAGAAGTAGACTTTGACTTGGATGGAGATTAAGAATTGCATTTAGAAACAATAGATGCATCTCTACCACTAGCACCAATCTCAACATTTTTTGACTTTGAATAGGGTTGCGGTCATTTTGTGCTTCTTGTTGATCTTCAACACCAACATCTTCATAAGTTCCTTCAACTATTGCATCTGGCATACTGCTAGCTCTATCCGGAATTGCGCGACCACCAATCTCATTCATCCATTGTTGCAATGGATCTTCATTATCATTGCCTGTGCCAAAGATACTCAATGTCAATAGGCACGGTTTAAAATTTCGGTTAAATCTTAAGATATCAGTTTCAATGGGTATCAGACATAGAAATGCACCTCCCCAGGAATAGGCTAGTAAATTTTTTAAAATTTTGATAAAAGTTCTGTAAAGGTGGGTGAAATTTTGACAAAATACAACATTTTTGGTGAAAAAGGCTAGTTTGGGCATGCATTTCGTGAAACACAACCGAAACCGGTTCACAATTTTGAAAATCAACCGTCCTAAGCCTGCTGCACTTGGAGGGTTACTTCTTTGGATTTTTTGCATTTTCTTGCTCTTGAAGGCTTTGTTCTTCAGATCTAAGGTAAGTTTACTCTCTCTTTCCTATCTACATAATTTTTCCACTCTAATCCCATCTTGATCAAAAGATTACTCCCAAATTGCAAGTTGCAAGTGATATACAACTTCAACTTGAGGATTTATGAAATTATGCTATAAATTACATATATCTACAACTAGTTTACAAATCTAACTTGATATATATCCTATTTGTCAAGATAATGAATAAAATATTTCCACAATCGAGCTTTTTTTGAAGTTTTTCAAATGTTATATTCAAATATATTATGTAACACTTAGCAAATATTAAATTTAGAAACAAATATCTTATATTAGATTTGATTTCCGTAACAATTATTTACAACTATGTAACATTTTGGATATTAATTATAAATAATTTAGACCTCAAAAATGAAAAAAATAAAACAATTTAGAATTGTTATGTATGATGTTTAGTTAAATATGTCAAATTTCAACTACTAATGGGAATTATACGTAGTTAAATGCATTCAATTGATATATTAGATATATTAGACTATTAGTATCAACCAAATTTAGTAATTTGTCCCAATTTTATGAATAATTTCAGGCATAAATTGAGAACACTTTTAGTATTTCTACTCTTTAGTGCAATAAGCTATAAAATATCATGAAATTGATTATTAACGTGCTGATCTATGAACCAAATCCTTCATTATGTTATTGAAAATGCCGTCGGAATCCCCTTTGAAACAGTTTTGACTCGTTTCACTCACACATGTAGGAACCCATATCCGATGAGTGAAGGACCACACACCTCATAAGCCCAAGGACCACCCCATTGCTCAGTGGTGTGGGACTATCTCAACATCCCCCTCAAGTGCAACCACTTGTGTGCTTGCACTTGTTATTTTAGGTAGGGTGTAGTCCTTAGTTATCAAGGCGGCCTAGGCGCTAGGCAAGGCGCCTCAAACTAGGCGCCCAGCCTATTAATTGCATTAAGTGGGCGACTAAGGCATTTTAGGCTCAAATTAAGCAATTTAAAGGCTAAATAAGCATGAACCGAGTCTGAGTTTTTTCAAATTAGATCACCTTGAGTCATTTTATAATTGAAATAGGTTTGATAATGGAAAAATCAGGTTAAATATTGGCAAATTAGGTTCTGATTTGGAGAAAATGGGTCTGATTTGGGGATATACTTCTGATTTGGGGAAACTAGGTCTGATTTAGCCAAATTGGGTCTCATTTAAGTCTGTATAGGATAAAGTAGGGGAAGTAAGGTCTTATTAGGTCATGGTATGCAAAATTAGGTCTAATTTATGCTAAATCAAGTCAAATTTGTAATGATTAGGTCTGGTTTGTGGGAAATACATTTGATTTGGGGAAATTACTGAATATTTGGCCAAACTTCGGTTGCATTTAGGTTAATATAGGATAAATTCGGATAAAGTAGGGTCTCATTTAGAAGTTGGATTTGTATACATTCCTCGTTCTCTGATTTTTTTCTTGCTCTTACATCTGCAGCAGCTAATGCTGTTTGTATGTATGTATTAAAATTTCCTGATCTCCTTCCACACCTCCTGCACTGCTGTTTGTAATTTTATTTTTCTACTTCTTTCTCCTTTATATCTCCTCTCCTGCTGATGTGTTTTTTTTTCCTTTTTTGACTTATCAGTCTTACATCTGCTACAGCTACTGCTGTTTGTATGTATGAGTTAAAATTTCCTGATCTCCTTCCACACCTCCTGCACTACTGTTTGTAATTTTATTTTTCTACTTCTTCCTCCTTCATATCTCTTCTCCTGCTGTTGTGTTTTTTCCTTTTTTTTGACTTCTTGCATGTCATTTGCAATTTTCTTTTTCTTTTTTCTTGTTTTCTTTCACCTACAATTCCTAATTACCTTCCTCCTACTTTTTTCTTCATCTCTTAATTCTCCTTCTCTTGATCCTCTAAACAGTTATCAATGTAAGTCAGGCATATAACATGATTTAATGAACATATAGTTACAAAATAACATGTATAAATATACAAATATGTAACTAAAAAATATATAAAAATAAAAACGCCCAGAAAAGCCTAGGCGCCCATTGGGTTGGACCAACAGCCTAGCCACCTTGACAAGTATGGTGTAGTCCTCACACTTGTCTCGTGGGGTCCATCTCCTGACGTCCTCAACATCAACCTTCATTGTCGCTCGTGGAGAGGCTCCGCCCTTGGCTCCGCATGCATCCTCTTGGCATGCAATATCTCCGGAGTTGTGTAGGAGACCCTTTGTCATATCCTCCGTTACGACCAAGTGCTACATCAACTGAGTGACATAATCTGGCCATTTTTTTGCTACATCCCGCAAGCTATTGCTCTTCATCACCTTTCCGGCTATCTTCATCACTCCATCACCTCCCATCTATGTCTACTCCCAGTTATTAATTCCCCCCATATTCATTATGCCTATTCAGATCCTTAATCGGTCATATCTTTGCTAATCGGATCCAAGTTTTAGCCTAATCGGGTTTTTTCGCGGAGCTCCGCCCCCGCACCCTCGGATTTGTTGCCCTAACAGGCCAAACAAATTCCCTTTCGGGTCGGGATTAGATCCATTTAATTTTCTACCCGGTTCTTACATTGACCCATTTAGCATATTCTCTCCGGTTATCGGTTTCATTCTCCACATATTACACATCTCAATATACACAAATTTCTCTCAAATCCACCAATTCCTTTCCCACCCACCCATATCATGTGTGTATCCCTTTTCACAGTGCACGGGGCATATGCCCATTTCTCCACACCAAACACTCACTCTCGTCGTATTTGGTGTGCGGGGGGGGATAGAGAGGAGAGGAAGAGATGAGAAGAGAGAGAGAAAGAGTGAGAGAATATGTATGAGAGAGAGAGTATGAGAAGAGATGATATATGTATTCAGGCTATATATGTTCCAGGCTATTATCTTCATGGAGCTTCGCGTTGTTCAACACATCCATTCTCTACTTCCAAACAACATTGAAGGATCTTCATTCATCGTCAACACCGAGCTATCTGCGTTCGTACCATGTTATGTACGTCAGGTGTTGATGGTGCACTTCTTCAACTGCATTCACATGAGACGGATGGGTGCTTCTTCATATTTTCAAAAGCTCCGCAAGCCTGCCAATCTACTTCTGCAAGGTTGATCCAGATTTATCTTCACCAAGCTGCTTTATCACGTCTTCTCCGAGCCGCATCTGCTATTTCGACATCACCTGTTGCTGATCTACTTGGGACTTTCCTTGATGGATGATATCTCCTTTTCCGTAAAGCCCTTAAGGTTCTTGCTATAGAGTAATGGTACTTGCATCGTATCACCAGCATATCGTCTGTCCGTGTTCGTGCCACGTTATGCACGTCTTCTCAGACGCTTTGAAGACACCACTACTGCTACATCATCATTGGAGATCCACGTTCGTGCCACATTAAGCACGTAATCCAGTGAAGTTGCCGTAGTCGTGGTATTGATGATTGTCTGCTCCTAGTGGCGAATTACTGCTGTAGTATTCATGTTCCATTCTTCAGATGTTCTTCATTTTAGATGCACTCCAAAGACCTTCTTCAAAGCTCGAGGATCTCCATCCTGCAAAATACAATTTCAAAGAAGAGTATTAAATAAGGGGGAGTATTAATTTTTGTATGGGAGTGATATTTATCTTTTATCTTTCATTTATCATTTCATTTATCGTTTTATCGACTCTTGTAACCTCCAAGCTTTGGACATGTGTTTCATCCATGCTCCAGCTTGAGGGGGAGTGTTAGGGAGTCTATATTAGCCTATTTAGTTAATAGGTTAATTAGTTAGTGGGCCTTTAGTGTCTCGGCCCGTTTAGATTACCCGGGACACAAGTCTCAGGGTTTCTCCCTTGCTCCTATATATAGGATAAGGGTGTCCAGTCTTGTACTCATCTAATCCTATTACATTCCGTTCAATACAATCTTATTTTTTCACAGAAGCCATATGAGAATGCGTGATAAACTCAAAACTATTATTTATATATAGCTGTTGTACTCTTGTTATTCTTGTTTTATCTTTTCCTTTTTACTTAAGTCTCATGTAACATAAGACGAAGTATAATAGGTCCATTAGAGTTTTTGTTCACTTCCTTGCATAGGAGAGGGTTTACCTTTTCTAAGATATAGAAAAATGGCTGTTTTCGACATGGTATCAGAGTAGGACATATAACTCTCTCCAGAGTCTCTCCACTTCAAGCCGCTGCTACCATCTCTCCTCCCTTCATTCTCTAACATCTCCCCTCTCTTCTAAACCACAACTACCCACACCTAGGGGAATCTACTCTCCCCTGTTTCCCTATCCTCATAACCAATAAGAGGATCTAGGGACATGGCCTGCAGTCTTTCCAACAGCCTTATGCCTTGAAGACAATTGTTTGGAAAACCGTACGACTATTTTTGTGCTCTTCCATGACTACCTATTATAGGGCTTTACCTACTTCTCTATTGATAAGATCCATCTCTATGTCTTTTGGGTGCTCCACATCGTTCCCCTCCTATTCTGGGTCATTTTCGATCTTAAGCTGCTGCTGCGGCGACTTACACATCATGTCCTCGATTTGACATGCTGTGTTGTCGTCACCTTCTACGACGAATCTATTGTTGCAATACCAAACACATCTTGTCAGAATTTGACACGACATGTCAATGACTTGCTGAACCAGTTTTTGCACCATCCAACACGGCGTGTTAGAATTTGACACGAGGTGTCACTGACTTGCTGAACTTGCTGCTGTGCATTCAACACATGTCAGAATTTGACACGGCATGTCGCTGCTCGGTGAGCCTGCTGTTGCGTCATTCAACATGACATGTTGATCCAAAACACAATGTGTCATCCCCTTGTTGTAGCTTTGAAAAAAATCTACATGGCTTGTAGATTCAGGACATGGCGTGTCTTATCTCTGCTGATCTATTATACCTTGTTTTGGTATATTAGTGTGAGCTACACTCTTGTGGGCTATGTATGTATACATATATGTATAGATGTATGTGTACATTTATATGTTTACATGTATGTATACATATATGCATATATATATATATTCATATATGTGTGTGTGTATATATATATATATATATATATATATATATATATATATGTATGTATGTACATGCATAGATGTATGTATACATATATGTATTTATATCCATATATATATATATATATATATATATATATATATATATATATATATATATATATATGGAGTCAGGCTTGAATACACTCGAGTGTACGGATCGCACGAATACACTCAAGTGTGTTTGCATATCAAGACTATTTTTTGCAAAATGTAAACCGTTGATCTTCACCGTCATACTATAACCAAGGAATGAAGTTTCGCCCGTACCGCCGGTATTTCGACCGAAATACCGATACCGACGCGTACCGATACGGAAACATGCGTGCGTACCGATAGGATCGCAAATACCGATATACCGACATGTATACCGCCCATACCGCCATGTTTCGATGATTTCGGTGCAAAATGCACTACTAACTTCACTGTACCGACCGAAACCGGCGGTATACCGATGGGTATACCGTTTTTTGCGAGAATGACTGTAGTTACTTATTGGGAGGAGAAAAGAAGGTGCATTTGGATGATTTTTGGCGATTGGAGCTAATACCAACCCAAATCAAGGTAATTATAACTAATCTCTTTCATTTCTACCATTAGCAACCTCTTCATCTCTTTTTCCTACTTTTTTCTTCCACTTTCACCTAAAAAAATTATTTTTTACCGCCAAAGCCTAATATTACTCCAATTATATATGTTTACGCGAACTATACATACATCTATAAGTATATTATATAGATCTACAATATTATCACTAGATCTACCTACTTACAACACTCTTAATTACTATTATCATACAATCTGTCTAACATATTACAATTAGTATTGATATAATTAGTTACTTATTTATGTTTAGTGGAAGATGTTTTACTAAAGAGTAATGTGAATATAATACAAACGAGTATTATACACTTACACAGTATCGCACATGAATGAGCAACATGGAACTTCATATAATTTGCCAATAATGATGTGTATGAGGAGCATGTGACTACATACAACCACCTTTATAGGATGTGCATGTCATGGCCGCAATATCTCAGTAATATCAACTCATTACTGTATAGAGAACCAGCGCGCCACTCAACATACAACTAATGTGAGTTGTAAGTAGATATGTTATTCATATGTTGTAAATTGCATATTATTGCATAATTGTGTGTATTTAAGTGTGTGGTTTGTGCTAGTGAAATTTCATATCTTAATTTCTACATTTTGTCATCAAAATCCTTCATCGAAATCCCAACGAAACAGGACAGATTTCTTACCTCCCCCATGATGGACCCCCCCTCCCCCACACCCAATATAGAATTTTATTGCATAAAACGATGCATTTAGGTGTAGAGATTACACCTGTAAAATTTCATAAATTAATTCGTTCATTTTGGCGTCGAAACGGCCAGGATTGCATCTGTCGGTATTTCCGTCGGTATACCGGTAAATACCTATTTCCAAGCTGTCGAAACGGCGTCGGTATCGGTCACCTCGTTCCTTGACTATAACTAGGCTACATACAAATTTTGAGCCCATTTCGATGAGTGTAAGTCACTCATCCAAGGGCAACAAAATCGACGCGCGTAACTAATTTGAAATGCATAATTTTTGCGGTCTTCATAACTTGAGCTATACATATCCAAATATGCTCAAATTTTGCGTATGAGTTGTTCACAAGATGTTTAAGAAGATCAACGGATTCGATTTTTAAAAAAAATATTGCATCATGAAAAACTACTTGAGTGTATTCCGCTCCGGATACACTCGAGTGTATTCTAGCCTGACTCTATATATATGTATATATACATATATATGTACATGTATATGTGTACACACACAAACACACACACGCGCGCACACGCACACACACGCACACATGGGATTAAGAGAGGCATTCTCTCCCCCTCTCTCATGCTTGTGATGGAGGCCGAACGTCCATGAGGGTGGTAAACCAAGGTGGCAGCTGGGATCCGAACCCGGGTCCCTTTGTAAGGGGACACGGTGCTTGACCACTTGAGCCACTCCTTGTCGGCATATATACCTATATGTATATATGTGTGTATACATATATATTAATATTTACACATATAATATATGATATATATATATATATATATATATATATATATATATATATATATATATATAGTTAATTTGGAACACACTCGAGTGTACTGGAGACGCTATGCACCTCAGTCCTTTTCCATCATGAAACACTTTTTTTGAAAATCTAAATCGTTGATCTTCTTAAATATCTTAAGAACATACTATATAATAAATTTCAGCTCATTTGGGCACTTATAGGTTATGCATCTAAAGGAGGCAAAAATCATGCATTTCAAATTAGTTGTGTGCTGATTTTGTTGTTCTTGGATGACAGACTTACACTCATCTAGATGGGCTGAAATTTTGTATGTGGCATGTAATTATTGTAAACATGAAGATCAATGAATTAGATTTTGCAAAAATATGGTCTAGATAGGCAAACACCATTGGGGTGTACGGCGTGATCTGTACACTCAAGTGTATTATAGCATGATTCTCTCTCTCTCTCTCTCTCTATATATATATATATATATATATATATATATATATATGGACATACACACATATCCAAGATTAAAGCCGTTTCAGTGGCCACAGAAACATAAATTTCAACAAACAATTGAAATTTCAAAAGATGGATTCCCGACGTTTTGATGATTAAATGATTGAACTATTTGATGAGATTTTACCAGAACGATCCACTAGTGTATTTCTACTCAAATATGCAATAATATCTTATATTTCATGTGTGAGTGAAGGAAGCTGAACTGTTTCGGTGGGGATCTTGAGGTGAAATTAAATGGGTGAAATGAATGAATTTAGTCATTATAGTCTGCAAGCACAATATATAAACTCATAGATCCACAT
Source organism: Alisma plantago-aquatica (assembly GCA_963693085.1). Taxonomy (NCBI): domain Eukaryota; kingdom Viridiplantae; phylum Streptophyta; class Magnoliopsida; order Alismatales; family Alismataceae; genus Alisma; species Alisma plantago-aquatica. The sequence goes on from OY856409.1 coordinate 685,858,630, forward strand.
TTATGGAAACATAATATGATCGAGGATGGTAGGACCTCTAGGTAGGATGATAGAATGTAGTACATAAGCAATGTTGTAGTGGCATGTGAGAGAGTACGGAGGAAGCATGAGACACCAATGGTTTATGTATCTAGTTGAGCCATGACGGTTGTCACCCTCGTTGTTGGTTATACCTATCAATGTATTGGCTCCAATTATTTTGTTCTATACAAGCATAGGTGTGCCACAATGTGTCTCTATATGCCTACTAGTGACAAAATGCACTCATGGATGAATTCAAGCATTTTTCTTGGTCGTGTGATTTTGTAGATAGAACCTAGACGAGGCAACCATGTAGTTAGAGATGTGACTGATAATGGCATACATACAAAATATCTCTATGATCAATGTTATTTTTGCGTAATATTGTTACTAATCATGTAACCTCAGAAATGAAAGCTAGTGGGTCATCATTGTAACATCCTTGACCTGGGTTATGCCTTAACCCTAGATGTTTGTTAATAAAGTTAAATTATATGCTTGCTCTTATCTCTTGAAAAGTAATTAAGGCTCAAGAGGAACTTATGTTTCAATTTTAGTCCTTTTTGAATAATGTTGAAATAATGTTTTGTCTGTTTTGGACTAAAGTGCAAATTACCCAAGTTGAGGGGTTAACTTGCAAATTGTACATGATAAAATGTTCCTCAGGTGTTGAAGCATCATAAGAATGAAAATGATGCAGAGGTATGGCTTGTAGAAGCCTGAGTACCAAGAAAGAGCCTATTAAGCAATGTTTGTGCATTAGTTTTGGTGTAATGTGCAATTTACCCAAAACCTAGGGTTCAATATGCAAAATACCACTCCTAGAGAGTCCCTAATGTTTCTTGGCATCATGTAGAGAAAAGAATATATGAGGGGCGTCTCATTTGAATCACTTTGGAGGAGAGAGAATCTTGATATTAAAATAATCAAGATTTAAGCATAATTGGAAACATAATTCAATTTAATGCAAAAATAAATATATTAATGGGAGTGCCCTTCAACCAAATATGTGAAGGTTGAATTTGGATAAGAGTGGACATCCTTGTGCCTTGCAAAGGCCACGAAAATATCCTAAGTGAGTGGAGAGCCCACTCACATTAGTTAACTAAAAAGTAATATCCACTAAAAATGGGATATTAGTATTATATGAATTAAGGTGCTTAATTGCTTTTCCTTTAATTCATAGATAATGAAGAAGAATTCGAAGGTGGGGAAGATGGCTTTGCATGTAAGGATTTGAGGGGGAGATGTGGCACCAATTTTGGGAGTTAAAGGATTTTTATATCACTTTCTCTCTCATTGAAATTCCCTTATAAACACTTCATTTTTCCACCCACTTGAAGACTCTTTTTCGGATTTTCTTTCTCTCCTTGCTTTGGTTGAATACAAGGGAGCTTAGGAGCAACAGGAGGACGTGCCCCAACATGTAGGTAAGCTCTTTAAACATCTTCAACCTTGATTTCATGGTGGAAATCGAAAATCAATGCTTGATTTCTTCTTTTCTCCATTCAATCTTCAATCCTAGCCATTTCATTTCACTCAAAGACTTGATGACGAGCTTTGTGAATTTGAGGAAGCTCCATTCACCATTGAGGACGTGAAGGTTGAAGCTTGGATTCAATTTTGAAGGCGGGTTATATAACTTAAAACCTTGAATGTTATTATTGATTTCATTTCTTCATCATATGTTGATTCTTTCTTCATTCTTGAAATTCCATTTGATTAGTTGTTGAAATTACCACAAGAATCACAGCAAATTTCGAAGTTCTGGAGCTTGAAGATGATGATGGTCATCTTAAGCACACACCTCAACCAAGTACATGAGCAAACGGTTTCAACATTGGAACCAATCAGTTTCAAGATCGATTGAAACCAAACGGTCTCAAGACCATTTGGGAGTAAACGGTCTCAAGACCGTTTGAGATCAAACGGTCTCAAACCATTTGGAGGATCAATGCTGATGTGGATGGATGATGATCCAATGATACCAATTGATTTGATTTTAAAGGTTCCATGTATGGATGATCCACTAATTTCAAACCCCAATCGATTGAATTGATTGAAGCCTTAATTGATGGAATTGATCAAGATCGAATGGGTAAAACCAATCAAGACCGAATGGGTAAAATTGATTAAGACCGAATGGGTAAAAGTGATCAAGACCGAATGGGTAAAAGTGATCAAGACCGAATGGGTAAAATCAATCAAGATCGAATGGGTAAAGTTGATCAAGATCGAATGGGTAATTTGATCTTCAAAACCGTTTGGTCATGTTGACCGTTTGGGAGAGTTGACCGAATGGAGGTCAAGCACCTCAAGACCGAATGGAGGTCAAGCACCTCAAGACCGAATGGAGGTCAAGCATCTCAAGACCGTTTGAAGGTTCAAAAGTAACAAAACCGTTTGGAAATTTAGTAGTTTCAAAGTTATGAAAGACCAATTAATCCCTTGATTGTTAAATAGCATATATCCAAGTTTATTCCAGTGGTTGTACCTCTAAAGTACTTAGATGATTAGTATCTTTAGAGTGGTTAACCTTTGATGCTTATGGAAGCAATGACTTAATACACCATGTCAACTCTTCATTCAAGTTGATTCAATCTAATCAAGATTAAAGTAATTAACCTCCTAGAGGGGAGGAGAGAGAGGAAACTTATACGTGAGTGAGAATCATGTAGTGATTTATCCTCAACACTTTCAACATAAATAAAATATGTAATTAGGGTTTGATCCATGATGATGAGATCATGAAACCCTAATCGAGAAGGTTGATGAACTCTAACCCTAATTTAAGGTAAAGCCAGGTGAAACCCTAATCAAGGGTGATGGTATAACCCTAATTTAGGGTAATGATATGAAAAACCCGAATTCAGGGTATTTTAATGAAAATCCCTAATTTAAGGGAATGCTTCATGAAAACCCTAATGTTGGGCAATGCTACATGAAACCCTAATTTTTAGGGGAAATGTTATATGAAACCTTAATTCAAGGTAATGAGGTGATGAGAATCCCTAATACAGGGTAATGTGATGTGAAACCTAATCCAAGGTGATGCTATGTGTTACTATATGAAACCCTAGTTTGAAACCCTAACCCTAATACATGGTAAAGGTATGAAAACCCTAATTTTGGGTTATAGTACATGAAACCCTAATTTTGGGCAATTAGATGATTAACCATAGACCTAATGATGTATAATGGGATGAGTATCCCTAATTGACATGAAATGGGAAACACTAACCCTAATAAGGGAATAGTGGTGTTATCCTTGTATTGCATAGTGCAGCCAAGTAATTGATATAGTTGCTGTCATGATTATTAACCATGCAGGTATCATGAGATGATGAGCATAGTCAGGTATGAGCTATGATGTTTCATTTATTGAAATTGTTAATGGGCCTTGTGAGCCATAACATGCTTTGTTACCTAGTGAGAGGTAATAAGAAATGAAATGGGCTTTGTGAGCCATATGAGATGCTGGTGTAGCAAGTATCATGCTACCTTGGTCAGATGACCTGAAGGTGTTCTAGTTACCTGATAAGTGGTAACAAATGTTCTTTGATGAACTGAGGGTTTGAATACCCATTTTATTATAATAATGATGATGAGTTTGTGAAAGGATGAGAATGCTCCTGATGAGATGAGGGATTGAGATCCCAGTGCTTTATTAAAGATTTGAACAGTACCTGATGAAAGTATTACACATTCTTTGTAGCAATTGTTAAATTGATGTTTGAGAACTTGTTTGATGCTAAAAGAATATGGTAATACACTTAATTAATCAAGTGATATCATATAATGTAGTTGCCCTGACCACAGAGCCATTAGCGTCAGAATTTGCTGAATGGTGAAACGAGTTTAACTCGGAGCACATATTTTTGAATATGTGGGGGTAATTGGGCAATTATATCCTTATGCCCAATAGGAATGGCTGCGGGCTATATCCTATGTACGGGATTGGTTACGGACCATACCCCAGTTTGAGTATGGCTATGGGCCATGACTCCATGATATGATACCAGGCATTGGCTACGGGCCATAACCCTGAAGAGAGTATATGCTGCGGGCTATAACTCTATAGCGAAGATGCCACTATACCCTGGCAAGCTAATTGCAGTTTGACACGTGATGTCTCTGCCATATAATCTCGTACTGACCGAGAAGGTTGAGGTCTTGGAGTCCGACTCTTCCATTGATCTTGTGTGGTACCGATGCTTTATGTAATCATGGTCGGTTGGAGCATGAACGGTATACTTCATCTCTTCAGGGCATTAAGTATGATTGTAAAATGTAATCAGCCGTGTAGCGTATTTGCTTAAGGTTGAAATACGAGAATCACTGGTTGATGTTATCTTGCTTATATATCGGATAAAAGTTATACATGTTCTTCATATTCCTTATTGGATAAGTGACATGCTGCTTTATCAAGTTATAGCTGAAATGCTTTGAATAAGAATATTGCTCTAACCTGTTTAGACATCAACTTAACTGCTGTCGAATACATATATGATTCCTCTGCTCAGTTTTACTCTAATAAACTACAATAAAAATGTTTCTGGCGGAGAGTTATATCTCTCGCTGGGCAATTTCAAATTGTCTCACCCCTGTGGGATCCAACTTTTTAGGTAGACGCAGAGGAAGAGGCAGAAACCCTACAGCAGGGGAAGAGCAGCAGCAGTAGGGACAACAGTGAATTCTCAGGTGGAGACACTGGCTGTCATGTCTTGTATATAGAGTCCTATGTGTCGTCTCTGTACTCTCAGGTCTTCGGAGTCAGTAGTTAGTTTAATGTATCGATATGAGATTATGGCTTGATGCCTCGAGGTTCTTATACTGCCTATGTAGAGTTTTAACAGGGCAGTTGATGCTTGTAATCCTCGAGAAGAGATGATATTGGACATGTTCTTGTGAACCAGAATGTAATTGAGATACTTTGGTTCTTTTTGAAAGAGTTTTCCAGTGTATGGATCTCTTTGTAAATGGTTTTAATTTTTAGTGATTTTCAGTAATCCGCTGCTAATGATCGCTTCCGCTTGGTTAATGACGTTTTGTTCGAACGCTTCGCCACAATCATAGCCATAGATACTAATCCCAAACTCATTTTTAAAATTTTCCTTTGTAGATCTTTTACAGAATTGGAAGAAATAGGAGAGAGGGTTAGAATTAGGCTAGGAATAGAAGAAACATAACTTAGATTGCCCCTAAAAGGCCCAAGGAGTCATATAGTAAAATATGCAGACACGGTAGAAATATATTATGTTCCTTGAAATTTTGTTGAAAGCATGGAACTAAACTTCGGCAAAGTTGGGTGAAGTTTCGCCGAAACTTCGAACTTCGAGCCTAGGCGAATTCGAATCCTCAATACTTCAGCTTCGTCTAAACTTCGGGGCATAGTTTCTCCGATTTCATCGAACTTGGTTTTTTTGTATGTATTTTTGTCTCAACTTCTCCGAAGTTGTCGAAGTTTCCTCGAAGTTGGCGAAGTTGGGGCGAAATCGAGACGACCCAGAACATTAATTCTAACTAGTGCACTAACGACCATATAATACATAAGTGTTGCCTCCAACCCTCTTCACAACTTCTAATATGAACTCCTATGTTTGTTGCTGCCACTCTTTCCTAGAGAGGGTCTTGTAACTACTATTTGGTTGTATATTTGTATATAATACATATGTTCAACACTTGAACTGTATTAGTATGTGTATTGCTGTTTGACCATTGCAGGCGCACATCATATTATCAATCTACTTAGGGCTAAAGACTCATGAATCGGGTATTTTTGTTAAATTAGCAATTATAAGAGAGAGGTATAACATAATTAGAAGTTTTCAATCGAAGTTTCCTTCAAATTCACATCATTTTCTTAAAAAACCGGCATCGAAGTTTGTCGAAGTTTGCGTCTAAACTTCCTCGAAGTTTCCACAAACTTCCACTTCCACACCTGGCAAAGTCGACACGAAGTTGAAGTCCTGCACCATGGTTGAAAGAGGATGAAATGGGCTTTTTATAATTGAAATTTACCTAATTTTGTCAGAATTCGAAAAAAACCATTGAAAATTATTGTTATTAGCAAATTCCTTTCATAAAGACATGATTGGTCATTTCTATATCCGATGGTTGCCGTGATCAAAATAATTGGCAAAATTTTGAACTATGCATATATGTATATATACATATATATGTGCGGGTACATATATATCTATACACACACGTGTGTGTGTCTATATATATATTGTATCATGAAAAACTACTTGAGTGTATTATGCTCTGGGTACACTCGAGTGTATTCTAGACTGACTCTCTCTCTCTCTCTCTCTTATAGTCAGGCTAGAATACACTCGAGTGTACAGATCGCATGATAGACTCAAATGGTGTTTGCATATCAAGACTATTTTTTTCCAAAATGTAAACCGTTGATCTTTATTGTTATACTATACTTAGTCTACATACAAATTTTGAGCCCATTTGGATGAGTGTAAGTCACTCATCTGAGGAAAGCAAAATTGACGCACAAAACTAATTTGAAATGCATTATTTTTGTGGTCTTTATAAAATGACTTATAAATGTCCAAATGGGCTCAAATTATATATATGAGCTATTCACAAGATGTTTAAGAAGATCAATGGATTAGATTTAAAAAAAATATTGCATCATGAAAACTACTTGCGTTTAATTTGCGTTTAATGGAATATATATATCTATATCTCTCTCTCTCTCTCTCTCTATATATATATATATATATATATATATATATATATATATAGGTTAGGAAGTGTGTACCGGCCGGTACATGTAAGTTACGTGTACCAGCCATTAAAATGACATATGTGGAGCATGTTAATAAAATCCAACCATATAGATTGACTCATAATTATATAGATTACATGTGTTTAAAAAATCATACCAATATCTCACATAGATCATGAGATATAGCAATATATCATCGTACAGTTTCTGTAATTTCTGCAACTTACCGTTGATTAGATAAGACACAAATTCTTTCATTGGATGATCTATGAATATCATATGTTGGTGATTTTTGATACACATCTTATCTAAGTTGTATACACCACATCCATAAGGTTGGATAGTGTAGTTTAATTTTACAATTATCATAAATGAAGGTAGGTACATGCAAGCTACATGTGCTCGGGTACACAATTCTTTTAGCCATATATATATATATATATATATATATATATATAAGAGTCAGGCTAGAATACACTCGAGTAAATCTGGAGCAGATTAAACGCAAGTAGTTTTCATGATTCAATATTTTTTTAAATTTTATATATATATAGTTGAGCTACAATATACTTGAGTGTAGTGAAACTCATATACACCTAAGTTTATAGCCGTCAGATTACAAATCTTACATCTGCTCGTGAAAAAGCCAATTGATGAAAAAAACTCCGTTAGTGGACCCCGCGGTGTTCACGACTGATAAGACTTTATCTCTCTCTCTAATCGGGCCCTTACTTCCTCTCTCCCTCCCCTTAGTTCAATGCCACTCCTATCCTCTTCAGACTTCTCCTCTCTCTCCCTACCATCTCTTCTTCCTCCAGCAGAGTCTGTTGCGTCGACCCCCATGATTACCTTCGCCCATCTCAATCTACTCCGTCACTCTCCATCTCCTTTGCTTCCCATCTCTTCTTTGTCGGCCGTTCTGATGAACGATATCTTCTGCAGGATCTATATCATCCTATAGCTATGAACAAAGTAATATATGATAAAAAACTAGTCTTTAACTCTATCCCTTTGGCATAAGTGATCTATTTGCTTCCAAGGAAAGAACACTTTCAATTCACATACATCTTTTCTACGAGAAACAAACTTGTGGACTGGTTGGTAACATGTTATTGATACATTCTTCTATGTTTTCATAAGCGAGGGAAGAAAAGAATATTTTACTCAAGTCCCATGGAAGCATAAGTACAAATTAGGTAGAACGCCATGGAGAAAAAACAGGTTAGGAAGCAATATAAAACTATCATGAAGTGATGGATGCTGTGAGATTCAAACCTGATTTACACCCTAACATCTTATTACTAAACTGTTCATTTGTTGATACAATTAACAAGAAAAAGCAACAGCAAAACAATTATAAAGAACAGTTCATTTGGGACTGCATCAACAACTCTTGTGGGTTAATTAGGAACTATTTCTTGACGACATCTACTAACACTACATCAACAACTCTTACATGTATTTTAATATGCATGCAAATGTATATGTTGCTATATAGTTTGTCAAAATATGAGCTGGAAAAATAGTTTTATTGTGATTAACTAAAAGGTGGAATTCGATGGCATTGTTTCCTAGTTACTATGGTTACTACTTACTGGTTAGGGAACTTAATGCATACATAGTAGCGTGAGCTTGGTCTCGAAGAATGTTATCGTGGAAGTGAGAGATCAAGGTGAGCATGTAGCAACACGATGTATGCCAGGGTCTATACTGATATTGCAACTTATACACTTGTTTGAAGTCTAAAAAGTGTTATTGACTTGCTCAACTCTGACTCATTGAACAATCATGAAACTAAATGTCAGGTATGGGTGAATTCTGACAATGGGACTTGATCACCTACCTATATGTTATGTAACAAATCAAAGATAAACAAATAAGCTTAAATTCTGATTTCTAAAACTTGTATTTAGTAGGTGTTTCCTCGCGTCCATATTTTACTCATATACATACACTAGGAAGAGTTAAGTCCTTTTACTACATCAAAACCATAGTATCGTTCTTCTTTCTGAATGGTTCATTCCGGTGCATGTATTATATATTTTCTCATCCAAGGTGCCAAGGTGATGCACTCTACATAGGTTACAAATAGAATCCCAAAAGCCCATTTTCGAGCATAAGTCAAAACATACATATGTTATTGCTGTTTTAGTTTTGTCTGGAATTGAGCCCCTCATAATTGTTGCTTTCTTGTTGTACATATGCTAATAGAATAATTGCTAGCTACAAACATACAAGAAACTTATTTGAAATCGTTTAGACGTCCAGTGGATGTAGTATTCTTCAGACACAAGAGTAAGCGCATGGGGATCACTTAGGCATGCTGCTGACCAGCACAAGTAAATTCTTGCAACGTCATGGAGCCAATCATGTATTCACATGCATGTCCATATCAAAGTTTGAATTTCTATTTTGATGCACTGGCGTTTTCATGACGACTATATTCTTGTTTTGAGGGCCTGTATTCACCGCTGCCCTCAACCCGCTCATGCAAACCGTGTTAGTCTTCGTTGGGGTCACGTTCTTGCATGAGTAACTCCACCATGGAAGTAGGTGGCATTTCACCCAACATGTGTGCTCGAATCCCTCGTATGACCTTCCTTTGGAGATCACTCTCGTCTGGAACCTTGCCATGACGATGCAAACCATGGATTCTCATCCGCCTGCCCAACAGTCGCCTACAAACACCACCTGCACGCTTGTTCCTTAACCGCTTAGAAGCTTGCTGGCGTCCTAATTTCAGCTGTGGTACATTGAGTGGATGGTTGGTAATGGGACATGTATGGGCAGCTCAACATGTAGGCCAACCGGGACAAGTATTGGCGGCTCGATTCCATGTCGTACGACGGCTGGTCACATGCTCCATAGCTGTTGTTGTTGGGGTCATCGTCTTTGCGTCGTTGAGCACCCACCACATACGAGAGCATTTTGATTCCAGTTATCTCTATATGAACTCCTTTTAGTTGGTTCCTTGCCGCATTTTGATTCCAGTTATCTCTATATGAAGCAAGCGGTTCGATAGAACCGTCGTTCTGAAGCATCTCGCATGGCCTTTCCCGGAGATCACTGCTCGTTGCGACTTTGCCACCCGAAAACAACATTTGACGGATCGTGGCTGTGGAAGCCTTCACATTCGCCAGTGTTACGTACACCAACAACTCCACCACTGCTCGGTTATTGGCATTTCTTCCTTGTCAATTGCTCCTTGGCGACAAATTTTCTTGGTTGGCGTCCCATTCAGCTTGTTGTGCAAGAATAGTGGCTACAATGGAGCTGACGATCTTGTTGAGAGAAGTGGAGAGAAAAGCGGAAAGAAAGAAGTCGTGCAGAGAGAAAGAGTGGGGGTATCACACGTAGAGAGAGAAAGAGAGCAGGGTAATGGGATAAAATTGAGGGAGAGAGATAAGGGGAGAGTAGGTGTGACCGAGGAAATGAATTGCCTTGAGCCCGTGACTACTGTTTAAGGTTGGCACTGATCTTTTTCTTTTACTTGATTAGGATGGAGATACGATGGTGAAAAACAGAGTTGTGCAACAGTCTCAATATGCTCCAGTGTATTGTAGCTGAACTCTCTCTCTCTCTCTCTCTCTATATATATATATATATATATACATATATATTATATGTGTGTATGTATATATGGCTGTGTACCTGAGTACTCATAGTTTATATGTATCCATCGTTATTTAACATGTTTGTTGTACACTACAAAATAGTCCAACCATATAGGTGTGATCATGCCCTTTAGATTACATGCATATAAAAAATCACATCGATCTGACAATCATCAATCATCAAATAAGAGAGATATTTTTCTAATCAAGGATAAGTTGTTGAAACTGCAGATATTGTGGGATGATATTTAGTTCTATCTCATGATATGATATACATGAGATATGATCATGTTTTTTACATATGTAATCTAGCCGATGATGAACCAATCTATATGGTTAGATTTCTAAATGGGATTCTAGATATGCCAAATGATCGGTACACTGTACACGTAACTTACATGTACTAGTCAGTATACACTTCCTGACCTCTCTCTCTATGTGTGTGTGTGTGTGTATAGGGTGGTAAGAATGGCACTTCTTAAAGTCCATGAACCAAATCCAACCATATAGATTGAAAGTCAGTTGACTAATAAAATGTTTTTAAATGCTTATAGTTGTATCACTTGCTATAACTCAGAATCATCCAAAGGTTTCCGCAATTTTTGCATTTTCATTGATTAGAAAACATACATCTTTTCTAATCCCTGTTGTTTCATGAATATCAGATTGAGATGATCACATAGGATAAGCTACTCATCCAGAGCCTGGATGGGGTCTAACGCTTCTTGATTAGAACACGTCTTAGTCGTCTTGTATTAGTGTTTGTCTTTTAATTAGTTATCCTTTATTGGGTTTCAATCTTGGATTTTGTTCAAAACCATTTCAATATTAGGAGTAGGCATGGCTGAAAAACCTCGCTCGACCTGATTCGACACGACAGGACATGCAAATATCAGGTTTTATTGGGTTTTGGGTGTCAGTGGATGACACTTGGGGGTGTGTTCAGTGCTTGGGTTTTCTCGGCTTGCAATCCATAAAAACACGAGCACCAACGCATGATCCTCTTCTTTTGCTCCTCTTTGGCCACCATAACAGTTGCCCACATTGTGGATACTAGACAGACACCCAGAGATCGTGCCTACACAATAGGGGTGTGCTGCCGCGGATTGCTTCATGAAGTTCTTCCTCGACGACGTCCTCCCTGCCTGTGGCACCACACAAGTCCATGTCCTCCTCCCGGATACTCCTTCCATGTACGCCACGTATCTCGCCACCGCCGAGGTCCTTTCACCAGCCGTCATCATGATTTAGCTCCTGCCCTTCATTGGGGGCCTCGGTGGAGTTCGGGGTCGTGGAACTGGTAAGTGCGGTTCTACGGGGAGGGTTTATCATCGGATCACCCATTGTGGAGAGGGTGCATGGCGTCTGGAGTTCGACGGGGGAAAGACACATTGAGGATCCATGAAATTCGCAGGATCGGGGAGATTGAGTCTCACGTCTTTATCATCGGGGGTACAACAAAGAAAACGACACATCCTTCCATTCAAAAGAAAAGCATACGATTGGAATCCATCCATCCCGTCAAAAGAAGATCAAGGGTGAAAGAAATAAGAAAGAGAAGATGATGGAGGAGAGAAGCTAGCAAGGAGTCGCATGGGCATCAACATGAATACCCAACCATCACTCTTTAGACTCCTGGCTCCCACCCTCTCCCTTCTTTTAATCCCCATCGACAATCCACCAAGCTTGAGCATGACCACAATTCCAAAGCCACTCCCACAAACGACGACGACTGGCAGAGATGCGCAGCCGCCTGCGGTGGGTTCATCTCCAACTGACACCATGATGCTCTTGAGGCTGGCACTCGAGGTGATGGATGCCTGGGACCTGTTGTCTGAGGATGGTAAGGGCACCTACAAATCGTACATCGTGGCCGACTTTGACGACCAACACAAGCATACCCAGACGACCCACCCGTGCATGCCCAACTCAGAGTGGAATGAGTGTGTCCACTTCCTCGTCACTGACCCGGGAGCCATAGAGCTTGAGGAGCTTGAGCTTAAGGTGTACAACAACAAGTGTGTCGGACCGGGGGAGGTTTTAGGCAACACACACAAGAGCCAGTTCCTCGGCAAGGGGGCACTTCATTTCTGTACCAGAGTATAATTTTGGCTCGAGCCGGACATTGCCATTCCGGTCGGGTTTTTTCAGGTTGGGTAATTGCAAATTTTTTGAAGACTATATATTTTCAGGTGCGGATCAAGTTCGAGTTAACCTCAAACGGGTGGGGTCGAGTTTGTGTCGGGTTTAACAAAATCCGATTCATTGCCATGCCTAAATTAGGAGTTACTTGTAACTGTTGGGGACTTGCTTGAAAGATCTCAATCAATTACTTCTATTTTCTTAGTTCAGTATGGTCATGAGCATAGTCACAAATATGGTATTCGGGATACGTACGACCAAGTTGAAAAATTCGGAAATTGGGAATTATGCGGAAAATTCGGATAAAAATTGGTCAACATACGGTAAAAGTTCGGTCAACTATTCGGAAAAAAGTCGGCAAAAAAGCGGAATATATATATATATATATATATATATATACACACACACACCCACACATATAATGATTGAAAATGATTAAATATCGAACTGATTACTCAATATTAGAAGAAGGGGAAGAAGTGGGAGCAGCAAGCAGCAGGCACAAATCAGGGAAGAAAGGGGGAGAATGGAGGAGAAAGATGGAGCGTACATGTAGAATGTCGAGGGTTACTACTCCTGGTGTGTCGGGGGATAGAGGAGGAAGGTTGGATGGTTTAGTGGAACCCTACAAGTTAAAAAGGATGTGGAAAAAATAAATGTGAAACAAAAGTACAGAACTGTTTAAAACGGCAAAAAAACGTATTAAACGCATTTAAAACGCAATACGTGAATAAAACACGAATTAAACGCGTTTAAAACGTATTATTCGGTTTTGAGTTTATAACGGCCGTCATATACGACATGTGAATAATACACGTTTTAAACGCGTTTTTTTCAAAAAAACGGAGTATATTGTGACTATGGTCATGAGCAGAAACAAGCCAGTTAGGGCTTCCCGAGCGTTATCTATATATATCCATGCCCTGGGATATTTACTGGCAGTTAATTTAGATGAATGATTTGAGTTTTTATAACGGGATTTGTATCAAATCACTTATGTCACAGATGTATTATTTAGGGGTATACATCAAATCTGTGTGGTAGGATTATCCATTAAGAGTACTGCAAACATGTTATACATAAGTTGGGTACATATAAGCTACAAGCAGACACAATATTGTTTTGGCCTATAAGCATTATTTCAAAAGTTATTTTATGTGCAAAATCGTGAGCAACCTGATTGACCCGAAAATGTAAACAATGCATGATATATAATTATGATGAGTATTGACTGCTCAAACTCAAATACGAATTATAATCAGCCAGGGTAGCTGATTTCAAGAACATTGCACCAACTGATGGAATTTATATACGAGGGTCAAGGGGAACACAAATATGGCTATACATCAATACATGGGTCCTGGGAGAACACTGAATTGGTTAATGAGTATACGGTTCAAGAAACATTCAAGTAAATAATTGCCCATTCCTTTTGTAATCAATATTGGCACTCAGAAATAGCTATTTGTTTTCTATTGGAATTGCATATTTTATGTATCGGCTTTTCTTGTTTTGTTTTTACATCTTATATGTGGAATCTCTCTTTTTTAATATGTTAGATGCATGGAGAGGCAAGCATTTGCTACGTCAAAACAAAGGGAGGATGATGCTGATTTGTTCCTGGCACAAAAAATAGCAAAAAACAGGCTCTATAATACGTCAAGACAGGCTGATGATGAGTATGATTATGATGGTCACGCTCCTAGTAAAAAGCAGAACCGGAAAAAAGGCAATTCCACTGAGGATACTAGCAGAGCGGCAAGTCAGATATTAACTCAAGAACAACGGTGTCGGTTCTGTTTTGCGAGTCCCAACAGGCCTAAACATCTTGTTGTCTCCATCGCACATTATACATATATGTCTTTGCCGCATTGGCAACCGGTTACCGAAGGGCATTGCTGCATTTTGACGCTACAGGTTTGTAGCCTCTTTCATGTTTTCCAGAATATATGCTTTATGCGAAGTAGATTTTCCCTTGAGTGATCTTAAACTTCTGGGGAACTGCTTTTCATTGAAATGATTCTATATATGATTTTCAAATAATCTTAGTTTCAGTTTGTCCTTGAATTTGGTGTTGCATTGACATGTTTCTCTGTACTTGACAGCATGAATCAGCAACTAGATCTGTTGATGAAAATGTCTGGGAGGAAATACGTAACTTCAAAAAATGCTTAATAATGATGTTTGCACAACAAGAGAAGGATATGATTTTCCTTGAAACCGTTGTTGGTCTTGCAAAGCAGCAGCGCCATTGTTTAGTGGAGTGCATTCCATTGCCTCAGGAGATTGCTAGAGAAGCTCCTCTATATTTCAAAAAGGTTACTATTCATCCTTTATTGTTTTTTAACTTCATTGTCATAGTAACTATATCCAGAAGTATACCTCATTATTGGTGCTCTATGCTTTTATAGATTTCTGATCACTTAGCATTAGATTTTGGAGATCTAGCAAAGTTTGCCAGTTGGATAGCAGTGTCTAAATTGAGCCCACATGCCAATATGTGATGAACGTATCCTTGTCATGCAATCACATATGTGGTACATACAATGGCAGCCCTAACACAAATGTATAATGTAATAATCTAGTTGTAAAACAACCTGCTTCCCGGTCGATACCATCGACAGGAGGTCGATGGTATCGAGATCATCACAGCTACTGAACAACGGACCGTCGATACCATCGACATACATGTCGATGGTATCGAGATTATCACAGGCATTGGACAACAATCCGTCGATACCATCGACATCCATGTCGATGGTATCGACAGAACATCAGAGGCGGAAACCGACGATCTGCCACTTATCTGTATTTTTATTATATCATCTGTTTTATTGTTTTTCTAGGTTTTACTCCTTTGTATCACCTTGTATCTTACCCTAATATATAAAAAGGAGTGAGATGGCTATTGCCCTCACACACAAGAGCTGCACCTTGCAGCCGCCAACGTTGTTCGTCTTCCTTCTCTCTCGTTCACACTAGTCTATGATGGGAAGAGCACGAGAGCCATTTGAGTAGCTCTTTTGGTGATCTATCTGTCGTGGTCCGACCATATAAATTTAAACTTATCATCACATTTACCCACCTATAAAATTTTTGTATGCATTGACCTTGTATATCGTCTACAACACTGAATTTTATTCAACATTCCATATTGAGTTCTAGGCTGACCATTAGCTGCAAAGTATGTAAATGTGTAAATGAAGAAGCAAATGATGCCTAATCATTGTGATTTTTGTGTGAATGTGAATGCAATGATGATCCTTCCATATATATGGTTGTATTTTAGAAATACACCCAAGCTTTAATTTTTTAAAAGGACTTTCATTAGATCATGCTTGTGTGTACACACACACAACCCATATTGTAGGATCATGGTTTTCACTTTATGAATAATCTACAAACTAACATTGAGCTTGCAGAAAACAGGATAATCGGAAATCCTTTGGGTGTGATTCATTTTATTAGATGGGCAGACCCCTCTCTTGTATATATCATAGTAACAAGTTCGGTATTCGGCAACTTTTTGGCTGGCTAGAAAGCATCGGAATTCGGAAAAAAACGAGAAAAATCATGAAAAATTCGATAAATTTTGGTCAAAGTTCGGTCAACTATTCGGAAATAGTCGAGAATAAGTCGACTATATAAGTACATGTATATCTATGTATGTATATATATGCATGTATATAAATGTACGCATGTATGTATATACATACATACATGTAACTATTAAAGTCACAAGACATACAATCTTGGTGAGTGAAAAAGCAGGAAAAGAAGTAAAGAATAGTTGAGTAATAACAATGTACTGTCTGGAGTAGGGGGTTGGAGATTTAGTGTATATCAGGAGTTTTCTGTACATGGTTTGGCAAAAAAGAGAAAGTGGCTTAAAAGAAAAAAAATCGTGAAAAGTCATGAAGAATCGTAAAAAATCGTTTTAATCGCGAAAATGCGGGATAAATCGTGAAAAGTCGTGAAAAATCGATGATCGACGTATTAACCATGATGAACATTCGGGAGCCTATAGCATCGTAAAAAATCGCCGATTTTTCATAAATTTCGGAGACTTTTGTTACTATGGTATATACGAGAAGCATTACAACTAAGCAAAGAAACCCTAATGGGCCAGAACACACTTGGGTCCATATTACAAATAGATTATAGACCCATTAACCAAATACTATTGTACTCTAATGGAGTTCATTTAAACACTTACGCCGTGTTTGGTTTGCAAGTTTATGTGGAGGATAGGTTTCTAAATCCCAATATCCATCCAAATCTTACGTTTGTTTGTGCAATAACCGAGCCGTGACTTTACTCCCAGGCTTTAGAATTCCCAATCGAGTAGGACTTAAAAATACAACACCCCCTAGTATTTGCGTGGTATATGTAGTGCATGGTGACCCCCCTCTCCCAATTCTCCTACCTGTTGTGACTTTTAAACCCTCTCGTCCTCGCGACGCCTGTCTTCCTTGATTGTTTCTCCCCTCCACACTGAGTTAATCTGGAACCTCCCTTCCTCGTGCACATGCTGGTGTTACATGGGAGGCATAAACTGAACAGAGGAGAGTGCCGCAGATTGCGGTTTTTGTTATATTAGAAACTAGAATAACATTTCATATCACAACTCTTCTATAATACGGCCGTCACTGTAATCTCAAATAATTAAAGAAGATGCTATTGAAGGCAAGCTCGTTGTGAATTGCAATGCTTCATGCGTCTTTCTGGAATTTCTTCATTAATTGCAGCAACAACACTCCTAGTCAATGTGCCGAGTTCAGATGACTGGATCTGTAAAGGCTGTCTAAGATGACGAAACATATTGTATTGTGGGAGTATGAGTTGTTGACAATTGTTAATATATTTCATATATATTCAACTATTTATTCTATTTTGTAATTTATATATCCTGCTGAACCTCTATGTAAATTCTCCAACTTCTCTTATTAATAAAAAGGGAGAAGGCCTATTGCCTCTCCCACGCTGCATTGTACGTTGCATTCAAGGAATTAAATGACCGATACCGATGACGTTTCGACAGCTTGGATATAGATATTTACCGGTATACCGACGGAAATATTGACAGATGCAATCCTGGCCATATTGACGCCAAAATGAACGAATTAAATCATGAAATTTTACAGGCGTAATCTCTACATCTAAATGCATCGTTTTATGCAATAAAATTTTATAAGGGGTATGTGGGGGGGTTGTCCATCATGTGGGAGGTCGGGAAATTGTCGTGTTTTCTGTGGATTTCGAAGAAGGATTTCGATGACAAAATATTGGAATTAAGATTTGGAATTTTACTAGTACAATCCATAAACATAAACACACACGCTTATGCAATAATATCCAATTTACAACACATGAATAGCATAGTAACTTACTCATATCAATTGTATGTCGAGTTACACATTGATTCTCCATACAATATTGAGTTGATATGGTTGACATATTGCTCCCATGACATGTACATTATGTAAGGTTGGTGATATGAAGTTACGTGTTGCTCAGACACCTCATGTACAATACTATATAAGTGTATAATACTCGTTCGTATAATGTAATTAAACACGATATGTTTTAGAATTTTATAGTACTATGTCTCCATATGCATCATATTAGATTCTAAAAGAAATATACACCAGGGCTTTCTATTGCTCTTCTTCAATGTGTGACTTCGACAATTAACTTCATGACTGTCAAGGAAGTTAGGCACCATCACTATTATGACACCTTTTCTTCGCTGTTGTTTGTTACCACATGATCTTGATATGCGGTAGTGAGTTTCTCCATGGATTATGCACAATAGCGGGATAAGTATAAAAGCCATTATTACCATGCCCACTATATGCATGTCGTGGGGATGCGATAATATAAAAGTCTAGTTAACATGTCAACCATGTCCATTTTGTGGGATATATGTAGCAAGTGTCATATATAAACAAATGTAAGACTAGAAAATTACTAAATCTATACTTTTTTACAATATTTGTTTGTTGTGTTGCGAAGTAGTACATTTTCTTCCTTTGTATGATAAAAATACTAGTAAGAACATATGTATACTAATTAGCTTACTACTAAAAAGATAGCAAATTATACTTATATTTCGTGGATTATATAGGTATATTACTATGATTATAATGTAGATTATGAGAAAGTCTTGTAGATCTAAGAACACATACAATTAGGAAGACATATAAAAAAGCAAATGGCGGGATCTTTGCCAATTTAAGGCATTTTGGGAGGAATTTACATTTTAATTGAGATAGATGAAGTGTAAATGAGAGAAATGGTAGAAAACATAAAGGCATACCTTAGATTAGACTTATCTGAGCCCTAGTTGTCGAGATCCCTTTGCTTCGCCATTTCCTCCTCTCAAACAACAGAAATAGACTCAAGCACGCAAAAAATCGGTATTTCTGTTGGTATACCAGTACATTTCGTCGATATTTGGCAGTATTTGGCGGTATACCATCTGTTTACCGATATTTGCAATCCCAACGACAGGCTTGTGTGAACCGATGGCTGATGCCGTCGATATCGGTATACCGGTCGGTATATCAACAATCTCTTTCATTGGTTGCATTGTGGCACCTCAGTTCACATGGTATCAGAGCAAAGGTCCTAACCTAACCCTACCCAGTCGCTAGTAGCCCCAGCGTCGCCAGCAGGCCGAGCGCCGCCGCCCGACAGTCGCCGGTCGGCCGGCCGCCGACTCCAACAGCCGTTGGTCGGCTGACCGCCAACCACCCTAGGCTGCCGCGCCGCCGCCCCAGGGGAGGATAGCCGCCGTCGGCCCAAGGCGGGCACAACAACCGCCTCTTGGGCCAGGCGCAGTAGCCGCAGTCCCCCCTCTCCGGATTGTTGGGTCTTTCGGTTGATCCAACAGATTTCTAAATCCTAAACCGAAGGGTCTGTCGGTACGTAGGAGATTCCTAATCACATCTCCTCCATGTGTGATTAGGGAATTTCAGTTGGGGGTTGTGGATGCGTCAGATACGCATTCGATTATGTGACGTGACGTGTATCTCTCCGTCACTCAAATCTTCTTGTGATGTGTATCAATCCGTCACTCTTCTCGTTAAATCATGGAGGACACCAAGGCATCTACCATCTACAGTGAGATGTCACCTATCCCTTCCATCAAGCTGAACATGAAGAATTATCTCTGCTGTCCATACAGTGTAGGAGTCACGCGACAAGGCGAGACACGTTGATTCTGATCCTCCTGCGCTTACTGACAAAGGCTATGCTGAATGGAAGTGACATAATAGTCTGGTGAAGACCTGGTTGTGGGGGAGTATGGAATTTGGGATTGCCTCGAAGTTCATGTTCTACACTACTGCCGAAGAGATATGGGATGCAGTAAAGAAACATTATTCTCAAGAGAAGAATGCACTTCGTTAGTTCATGATATATGACCGCCTCTTTGCAGAACGACAGGGAGACAGACCTTTAGAAGAATACTTTGGAGTGATCCAAGGTATTGCACAAGAGCTGAGTTTCTACCGTCCAGTGACTGTCCAGGAGCAAGTCAAAGACAGAGATGACTTGATTACAGAAAAATTCTTATCTAGTCTGAGTTCTTTGTGTTGTTCAGCCCGCAACGTCATCCTAGCTTCTGATAAACTTCCCAGCTTGGAAGAGACTTATTCAAGGATTTTACATGCAAAGCATCACACTCACCAAGGAGGAATATGATAGATTTATTCTAGCTACCCAACATCTGAGTTTGGGATCATCGTCTTTAGCCAACTTGGCGTCCACCATTGGCAATCAGGTTACCTCTTTATTGGCTTTTGGTTCTACTTCATCGTGGGTCGTTGACTCTGGAGCGTCACAACATATGACTGGTATGAGGAGACTACTTCATTGCATTGACTCACATATTCCTCACAAATATGTAACAGTAGCAGATGGTTCAGTGAGGATAGTGTTAGCCAGTGGATCTGTTTCTCTGACTCCTAAAATTGATCTTAAATCCGTACATTATGTGCCTGCATTTCATTTTAATCTTCTGTTTGTTGTTAAATTGATTGATACTGTGAAATGTACGGTAACTTTTGGACCTTCTTGTTTTGTATTACAGGATCTCAAGAGTATGAGGATGATTGGTGGGGGGGCCTAGGAAAGGTGATCTCTACCTCTTCCACGGTGACAATTTGCCTCGCCAAGTATCTGCTCCTGCTCCAGCTGTCCTGTTGAGTGGTTCTCCCTTACTGTGGCACTACAGATATGGACATCCTTCATTAGAGAACCTGAGGAAGTTAGAACCGGAATTGTCTCAAGTATCGTCTCTAGAGTGTTAGTCCTGTCAACTGGGGAAACATCATAGGATGCCTTATCCTGGTCGTGTCAATAAATGGGCGTCTTGTCCTTTTGAGTTGGTCCACATTGATGTTTGGGGTCATGTAAAAGACCATAGCTATAATGTTTTTCGTTATTTTATTTCCTTTATGGATGACTTCTCGCGTATAACTTGGATTTATTTGTTGAAAAGTCGAGAGTCTATGCTATCTACTGTCAAACATTTTCATCAAGAAATAAAAGTTAATTTTTGATTGCAATATTAAAGTTCTTCAATCTGATAATGCCTTGGAGTATGTTCAAAATGCTATGGCTGATTTTTGTAGTTCTCTTGGGATGATACATCGTACATCCTGTCCTCACACCCCTCAGCTGAATGGGGTAGCAGAGAGGAAAAACCGTCATCTTCTTGATATTACCAGGACAATCATGTTTCAATCTAATGTACCTAAGCGATTCTGGTCTGACGCTTTACTTACTGCTTGTTTCCTTATCAATAGGCAACCTTCTTCTGTGCTTTAAGGACGACCCGTTTCTCCGTCGTACGTCCCAAAGATCAACCTTTCCTTGTTCCCCTTAGAGTGTTTGGTTGTACTTCCTTTGTCCACAATTTTGATCCTAAGGCTGATAAGTTATCTCCTAGGTCAATTAAGACTCTCTTTCTTGGGTACTCCAACACTAGCAAAGGGTACAAATGTTATTATCCAAGTCTCCGACGTATGTTTGTGTCTAGGGTGTGACTTTTCATGAATCTACTCCATATTTTTCTAGTGTTCCCAGTAAGGGGGAGCAATTATGTGAGAGAGTGCCACAATCAGATGCTAGTGAGAGAGTGCCACCACCGCATCAGAGTGAGAGAGTGCCACCTATCATTCCTGACTATACTATAATTCAGGAAGAGCAGCCAACAGATGGTCCACTAATACAGCAATATTCACATGTTTATAGCAGACGAGGCAGACAAGATCCAGAGGAGGTAGCGACTCCAGTCTCTGAGCCCTCCCCATCTTCCTCTACTCAAGGAATTCCTGAAGAACCATCTGACCTTGATGTTCCCATTGTTGTTTGCAAAGGTACCCGTTCCTGTACTATTCGACATCCTATTGCAAATGTGTGTTGTTTGTCCAAATTATCTCAGCAGGCCCGCTCATTTGCTTTTGGGATTGATTCTGTGGTCATTCCAAGAAATCATCTTGACGCTATGAAGGATATTGGCTGGAAACAGGCTATGCATGTTGAAATGTCTGCTCTTTTACAGAACAACACATGGGAACTTGCTGACTTACCTCCAGATAAAAATGTTGTGGGATGCAGATGGGTATTTATAGTAAAACATAATCTAGATGGTTCTGTGGAGAGATTGAAAGCTAGACTGGTGGCAAAGGGGTACACTCGACATATGGGGTTGATTTCTTTGAGACCTTTTCACCAGTGGCTCGTTTGAATTCTGTTCGTATTCTTATTTCTCTGGCTACTACATTTGATTGGCCTCTATTTCAACTCAATGTCAAGAATGCCTTTCTTCATGGTGATCTACAAGAGGAGGTATACATGGAGCAACCACCTGGTTTTGTTGCTCAAGGGGAGTGTCAGAAGGTGTGTAGATTGAAGAAAGCCATCTATGGATTGAAACAATCTCCTAGAGCTTGGTTTGACAAGTTCAGTGATGTTGTGCTAAAGATAGACTTTTCTCGTCCTGTTACTGATCACTCCTTAATTTATTCTATTTCTTCTGGTGGATCTATTATTATTGCCGTGTATGTTGATGATATCGTTATCACTGGTAGTGATTCCACAGGCATATCTCGTGTGAAAGAAGGCTTATAGGGGCACTTTCATACAAAGGATCTGGGAAAACTGAGATACTTTCTGGGCATTGAAGTACTTAGATCCCATGCAGGTACCAATTTGTCTCAGAGAAAATATGTGTTGGATTTACTACATGAAACAGGTATGAGTGAGTCCAAGCCTATGTCTACTCCTATGGACTATCATGTGAAGGAGATGACTGATGATATTGATTATCCAGATCCAGGATATTACAGGAAAATTGTGGGTAAATTGATATATCTGACAATCACACGTCCTGACATTTCTTTTGCTGTAGGAGTGGTGAGTCAGCATATGAGCTCACCACAACAGTCTCATCGGACATCAGTCTGTCGTATTCTGAGATATCTGAAAGGTGCACCTGGTAAGGGAATCACTTTTATAGGCCGAAGACTCCTGTATCTACACTTTCTCTTACTGGTTATGCAGACATAGATTGGGCTGGTAATCTGAATGATAGGTCTACGTCTGGATATTGCACATTTATGGGAAATCACCTTATTACCTGGAAAAGCAAAAAAACAAAATGTTGTGGCAAGATCTAGCACGGAAGCTGAGTATAGAGCAATGACACATGAATGTGAGTTGCAATGGGTTCAAATTTGTACTTTCTGAATTAAAGATTCCTATTTTGTCTCCTGTAGAACTCAGATGTGACAATCAAGTGGCCATCTACATTGCCAAGAACCCAATCTTCCATGAACATACTAAGCACATAGAGGTTGATTGCCACTTTATTAGAGATCAGATCAAGAATGGAACTGTTGTGACTCTGCATGTCAAGTCTGAAGATCAACTTGCAGATGTTCTTACGAAGCCATTGAGTCTAGTAGCATTTCAGAGTTTTTGCAACAAGTTGGGTTTACACGATGTGTACACTCCAGCTTGAGGGGGTGTGTTAATATATTTCATATATATTCAGCTATTTATTTTATTTTGTAATTTATATATCCTGCTGGACCTCTATGTAAACTCTCCAACTTCTCTTATTAATAAAAAGGGAAAAGGCCTATTGCCTCTCCCACGCTGCATTGCACGTTGCATTGCGGCACCTCAGTTCACAGCAATGAAGCGACTAAGGCGGAGGAAAAGGCAGGCTTAGAAAAAACCAATCTTGGCATAATCCTAACATAGGATGGAAAACCAAATATCCTATCCTATATGTACCATCCTATCATGTTCTATGGTACATCTGATTCTAATTCTTTCCTACAAACCAAAGATGCCGTTATAGTCCTCCATCCAATATGTACAAAAAATGACATTTGACTTAATTTCTGACGTTCTTTTGTGATGTTTAGATGCAAGGGCTACACTTATTCAAAATTAGCTCAATATTTTTGCTCTAACTAGTTTATTAATATACATCAACAATATCTATTTTCTCTTCCTAGGCATACACACACACAAACACACACACGCACGCACGCGAGCGAGCGAGCGAGAAAATGAACAAACGCACGCACGCACGCGCGCCACGTATGCACGCACCACATCAATTGAAACTCTTTTACACCCGAGTTTGTAGATATTTGATTGTAGATCTTGGCCTGACAGATGAAAGAGCTGGCTGACATAAAAACATCCTTCAATGGGCCCACCCCATTTACTGTCTGAACCACATTGCATTTCTCGCTTCCTAGCCTTGACCTTCCCTTTCTCTCTCCCCCGTCCCCCACTACTTCCCTCCAGACTTTCCCTTTCTCTCCCTACAATCTCTTCCACTTTGATGCATCAATCATAGATTCTCTAGATTCTGTAGGCAGCTTCTTCCTCAGTCAGCTGGCATATCCTTTCTTTTTTCTTTCAGTAATGAAGGGACAAACAAAAATTGTTGGTTGGTCCAATGGGATCTTAAGAAAAGTATCAATCAATAAAGATGCCACCAATGTTTTAAAAAACGTTAAGCGGTAACTGTGCGGACAACACCTTGTAACTGGTTAAGCGGTAAGCGGCCGATTTTTGAAAAATGGATTTTAATTTCCTATATAATTTTATACAAAATTACATATATATGTATATAAATACTAATACTCTTTGGAATTTTTATATATATCTAAAGATTCTAAACACTCTACCCAACAATACAAAACACACAAATAGTTTATAAGATAGCTATAAGACAATAATTATAGCCATAATATAATAAACAATAGATTTGACATAGATAAAATACCCTACATACATGATTCAGAAATATTTTTGTATCACGTGATTACATAGTTAAGCAGTAAACAATAGACTAATTATTGGATACCTTTCTAACTTATTGTTATATGTGCATATCATCAATTAGTCATACATTACAGCAGTACAATTAACTAAAGTATGCATTTTAGAATTAGATAATAGTTTCATATATTTTACTTGTATAAATTACACTTTACAACAGTACCCTATTATCCCAACTTGCATACAAGTATGCATTCTATTAGAACTAGGCTTATCATAGGATATTTAATGTATATAAGTTTAATATATTATAGTCAGTAATACTTGGGACCATAAAGTTTATATAAAGTTACAGGTGTACAGCAAAATAAAAAAAAACGGACAAAAAAGGGCCAAAAAGCGGGAAAAAAGGGCAAAAAAATGGAAAAACGGGGAAAAACGGCCGATTAATTACAAAAACGTTAACCGGCGATTTTGGCAAAAATCGAACGGCCTGGGCATTGGGCCGATTAAGCGGCCGTTTAATCGGGCGCTCAGCCCGTTTTTCATTTCACTGGATGCCACTAAAAAGCATGAAATTATTTATGTCAGTTTAGTAGGAAAGGTGGAGAATAACCTTCTTCCGATTTTGGTGAAACACGCGAGAAGATTAGATACTAAGGAGGTTTACAATGGGGATATGCCATTATGAAATTATCTTAGACAGTAGTGTACCTTGACAAAGGTAATAGGTTGTACTTGGTCGAAGGAGGGGAAATGGTTTGTTTCTCTGTACATGTACACAGGGGATTGCTTTTGATTAGAAAGCACATCAAAGGAGTCGATGTTTGGCTGCAGGAATCAGAATGAATACCCCCCTCCCCTCTTCCCAAACACACGAATTCTCTACACACTCAAATATTTAGCCCGCTTGGTTGAAAAATGGCTTCTAGGCTCAAAAGAAAGTCTGAAATCGTTGCACTGATATTACATTGCACCTCTATTATTGTATGATTGTGTAACTAATGATTGTAAATCAAGGTAAGCATGCGTTTCTAATTAATAGTCGAGTTTTATATTGAAGAAGAAGAAACAAGAAACAACAGAGGAAAACCCTCGACTTAACGTTACTGTCGGGGTGCTTGTATTGTATAAACAAGAAGCTTTACATACTTTACACATAGCCCCCTGACCTTTCTTACACTTACAAGTAGGTCCCTACATATACATATCAACACTCCCCCTCAAGTTGGAGCATATATATCATATGTGCCCAACTTGTTACATAAGTATCGGACTCGACAACCATTCAGGGACTTTGTAAATAAATCAGCTAACTGGTCTTCTGATCTGACCGGTGACAACTTAATCAACTTTTGTTGAATCTTTTCCCGCAAAAAATGACAATCAACTTCTATATGTTCGGTTCTCTCATGAAAGACAGGATTTTGGGCAATGTGGACAACAGCCTGATTGTCACATTTTAAGTCCATGGGAACTTCCTGCATAAAGCCAAGCTCCTCTAACAAGTGGTGAATCCATAACAACTCACATGTTGCTAGGGCCATAGCTCTATACTCAGATTCTGCAGAGGACCTTGCTACTACAGTTTGCTTCTTGCTCTTCCAAGACACGAGATTTCCTCCCACAAACACACAATAACCAGAAATAGACCTTCTATCAATGCTAGATCCAGCCCAATCCGCATCTGAGAAACCTTGCACTTGCAGATGTCCATGATTTTGATAAAGAAGTCCCTTGCCAGGAGACCTCTTGAGATACCTCAAAATGTGCATAACAGCCTCCATATGACCTGTACATGGCTTATCCATGAACTGACTAACAACACTAGTCGCAAAGGCAATGTCGGGTCGAGTGACAGTCAAGTAAATTAACTTCCCAACAAGTCGCCTGAACCTCCAAGGGTAATCAAGTAACTCTCCTTGCTCTATGGATAATTTGACTTTAGGATCCATTGGAGTATCAACAGGTTTAGCCCCAAGCATCCCTGTCTCAGTGAGAAGATCTAAGACATACTTCCTCTGTGAAATTGCAATTCCAAACTTAGACTTGGCAACTTCAATCCCCAAGAAATATTTAAGACTTCCCAAGTCCTTTGTCTGAAATTGACCCTGCAGAAAGAGTTTTAATTGTGCAATGCCATGCTTGTCATCCCCAGTATTCACAATATCATCAACATATACCACCAGAAAAATGCTCCCAGAACTCTGTCTCTTGTAAAAGACGGAATGATCCGTGGTACATCTATGGAGTCCAAACTCAAAAAGAGCACTACTGAATCTTCCAAACCAAGCACGAGGCGACTGCTTCAGACCATAGAGAGACTTGTGAAGACGACATACAAGATCTGACTCCCCCTGAGCAACAAATCCAGGCGGTTGCTCCATATAAATTTCCTCATCCAAATCGCCATGCAAGAATGCATTTTTAATATCAAGTTGGTGTAGAGGCCAAGAGTGAGAAGCAGCTAGAGACAAGAAAATGCGAACAGATGCCATTTTTGCCACAGGAGAGAAGGTCTTTGAATAATCCTCGCCATAAACTTGAGTGTAACCTTTGGCAACCAAACGTGCCTTGAGTCGATCAACACAACCATCTGCACCCACTTTGACAGTATAAACCCAACGACATCCAACAACAGACTTGTCATGTGGGCGTGAAACAAGAGACCATGTCTTGTTAAGGTGAAGAGCTGACATCTCTTCATCCATAGCATGGCGCCAACCTGGGTGATCAAGTGCAACTGAAACAGACGAAGGTATAGAGACAGAGGATATAGAAGAGATAAAGGCATAATATGAAGGTGAAAGATGGCTATATGAAACAAAGTTAGAAATGGAATGCTGAAAATTTTTAAGAGTGCAAGATCTAACACCTTTTCTTAAAGCAATAGGAAGATCCTGATGTGGAGGTGGAGAAGGAACTGTCTCTACCTGACTTTCTGACAAGGAAGCATCTGGAGAAGGAGATGAACTGGCATGTGTCTCTACTCCTGCATTGGTACCTGAATCGGGTTGTCCACCTGCAGTTGTACGGCGAGTATAAACCTGAGTGATCGGTGGCCTAGTGGAACTGGTTGGAATAACATCATGCGGACAACCACTAGCATGAGACAAAGGAACAACAGACTGAACAACAACAGGAAGAGGCAAGACCTCCTCTACAACAACTGGTGTCATTGATGCATTATCGCCAAAGAAGGGTGTGTCTTCAAAGAAGGTGACATCAGCATACACAAAGAAGCGACGTAAGGTAGGACTAAAACACTTATACCCCTTTTGCACCCTAGAGTAACCTAAGAAGACACACTTGGTGGCTTTGGGACCCAACTTGTCCACTCCAGGACCAAGGCAATGGGCAAAACAAACACAACCAAACACTTTGGGTGGAACATGGTACAATGGCTTCATAGGATGAAGAATCTGAAAAGGTATGCGATGTTTGAGGACAGATGACGGCATGCGATTAATGAGATAAGCAGCAGTAAGAATAGCATCACCCCAAAATTCCTTAGGTACATGCATGTGAAGAAGAAGAGTGCGGGCGGTCTCAACAATATGGCGAATTTTTCTTTCAGCCACTCCGTTCTGTTGTGGTGTATGTGGGCAAGATGACTGGTGGATGATGCCATTGGTGGTAGTAAAATGAGTGAAGTCATGACTGAAATATTCTCTAGCATTATCCGATCGAAGGGTACACACTTTCTTCTTAAATTGAGTTTCCACTTCCACACAGAATGATTTGAATATAGACAAGAGTTCAGATCTCTCTTTCATCAAATAAAGCCATGTAGCACGCGAGTAGTCATCAACAAAGATAACAAAATACTTATAGCCGAGCTTGGAAATAACACGACTTGGTCCCCATATGTCTGAATGAATTAACTCAAAAGTAGACTTGGTTCTTTGACTCTCTTTGGACCTAAAGACGGACCTTGTATGTTTCCCTAACTGACATGGCTCACACTGCAAACTCTTCAGGTTGGACAGACCTGGAACCAAGACTTTGAGCTTATCTAAAGATGCATGACCAAGATGACTATGTACCACCAAAGGAGAAGTCGTGACACATGCTATAGGCGACCTTTGCAAGTAATATAGACCGGCCAATTCATACCCTTCGCCAATAGTGTCCCCTGTCTTCAAGTCCTGTATCAGACAAGTATCTGGTAAGAACGTAACAGATGCTTGAAGAGCACGAGTTAATTTACTTATTGATAATAAATTGAAAGGAAAATTTGGAATGAAAAATGTAGATGGAAGGGATATTTGTGGAGTTGGTGACACCATCCCAGTTCCCTTAACGGAGGCAACAAAGCCATCTGCAAGGGTGACACCGGGTAGATTAGGCTTTTGGGCATAGGTGGTGAACATCTCTAATGCCCCCGTGATGTGATCAGTTGCACCTGAATCAAGAACCCAATCAGACTTGGACATAGCTGCATTAGAAGCCTGAGAGGTACATGCTGAAGTAGTAACTCCGGGAATAAGAGAGGCAACTGAAGATGTAGACTGTTGTGAAGCTCGGATGCGCATCAACTGTGAGTACTCCTCTTCCGACAGTATCACCTGATATGTAACTTCTTTCTCCTTTGACATCATTCCGAATTAAAATCTGAAATATTGCACGTTTTAAGACCACTTGCACGTGGAGGGGTGCACTAGTATTAATATCTTGACTTTTATCTTGACTTTAGAAGCAACAATGAACTGGAAATGATGAAACCAGACCGAAACCCGCAGTGCTACAGTACTGTGCTACAGTAGTCCGCCGGGACAACTTGGTATACAAAGATCCACTGCGTCTTCCTTGAATTCCTTCTGCCCTTGACCTTCTAGGACAACGAAGTTAAGGTAGGGACGCCCCCTTTAGACCAAATTCAAGGGAGGAACCAACCCCTCGCACCGTCTTTATTGAAGCCGAAAACTGCTGCAATAAAACGCTGTTGACAGCAGCCTAATGCACGCTTGACATGGAGAAGAAACGAAGACGTAGTGGCTAGCCGCAAGCACCTTGCGGCAGCTAGGACCAAGAGGAATGACGCCCTAAAATGACAATATCCAATTCCAACCAGAGAGAGAGCAGCAGCCACTTTTGTGGCCGTCGTGCTACAGTACGTGTACTGTAGCGCGGACGGAAAAGTGTTAGCTTCTGCCGCTTCAGATGTTTGTAAACTCCCAGATCGTGATGACCACTCACTAGCACTTCCTTGGAGAGATTGATAGCTCTCCTAAGGTTTTCCCTGCTCTGATACCATGAAGAAGAAGAAACAACAGAGGAAAACCCTCGACTTAACGTTACTGTCGGGGTGCTTGTATTGTATAAACAAGAAGCTTTACATACTTTACACATAGCCCCCTGACCTTTCTTACACTTACAAGTAGGTCCCTACATATACATATCAACATATATATATATATATATATATATATATAGATAGAGAGAGAGAGAGAGAGAGAGGCTAGAATACACTCGAGTGTACTGATCACACAGATACACTCAAGTGTGTTTGCATATCAAGACTATTTTTTGCAAGATGTAAACCATCGATCTTCATTGTCATACTATAATTAGGCTACATACAAATTTTGAGCCCATTAGGATGAGTGTAAGTCACTCATCCGAAGGCAACAAAATCGACGCATGAAACTAATTTGAAATGCATAATTTTTGCGATCTTTATAACATGACCTATAAATATACAAATGTGCTCAAATTTTTTATATGGGTTATTCACAAGATGATTAAGAAGATCAATGGATTGAATTTTTGAAAAAATATTGCATCATGAAAAACTACTTGAGTGTATTCTGCTCCGAATACACTCGAGTGTATTCTAGCCTGACTCTCTCTCTCTCTCTCTATATATATATATATATATATGCCCTTTTTTTAATACCCGCGCGAGTAGCCTGGATTTCGCTACCCGGCAGCCAAAAAAGTAACTGTTCTGACCAGAAAAGTAATTCTGCTATAAAAAAAAGTAACTATGTTGATCAAAAGTAACTATACGACTAAAAAAGTAATCCCGTACAAAATACACAGCAGATATATATGTAACCGTGTTTTTAAATCTGCTGTTACAAACGTAACTATCTATGCATGAAACTCAACAGTTTGTAAGGTAAAGTAACCATCTACACGTCAAAAGTAACCAACTTGAAAAAAAGTAATCGAAATGGGGGGCGGATAGTTACCCACACGGGCATTAAAGATGGGCCCATATATATATATATATAGAGTCAGGCTAGAATACACTCGAGTGTATCCAGAGCGGAATACACTCAAGTAGTTTTTCATGATGCAATATTTTTTTTGAAAATCTAATACGTTGATCTTCTTAAACATCTCATGAACAACTCATACGAAAAATTTGAGCACATTTGGATATGTATAGCTCATGTTATGAAGACCGCAAAAATTATGCATTTCAAATTAGTTTCGCGCGTCGATTTTGTTGCTCTCGGATGAGTGACTTACACTCATCCAAATGGGCTCAAAATTTGTATGTAGCCTATTTATAGTATGACGGTGAAGATCAACGGTTTACATTTTGCAAAAAATAGTCTTGATATGCAAACACACTTGAGTGTATTCGTGCGATCAGTACACTCGAGTGTATTCTAGCCTGACTCTCTCTCTCTCTCTCTCTCTCTCTCTCTCTCTCTATATATATATATATATATATATATATATATATATATATATATATATATATATATATATATATATATATATATATATATATATATATATATATATATATATAGGGCAACGATCCAGTGAGAAACATATCTTGGTGAGAGCATGAGAGGCATTTGAATAACTCACCACATATATCAATTTTTAATAATCCAATCGTATAGATTACAACTTACAAGTATACCTTAATATTTACCTTCTTACAAAATTTCATCACCATCCGACTTGTAGATCATTCACAACAATAAAATACTTTTCGACGCTCTATATTGAATTTCAGGCTGACCGCTGGATGTAAAAAGTGTATATTGTACATATGGACATGTAAACAATGTCTGATTGCAATGATTTTTTGTGAGAAGGTTAATGAAATGATGCTTTTTCCATCTATACGGTTGGATTTTAAAAAATGGTTCCGAATTTGTAGTTATTCAAATGCCTCTCATGCTCTCACCGTAGGATGTTTCTCACTGGATCACTACCCTATATATATATATATATATATATATATATATATATATATATATATATTAGCATCATTCCTACTTCCTACAAGATCTGTATGTATGTACTGCTGCACCTATATTACATCTTTATGTATGTACCGCTGCACCGACAGTATAAATTTATGTATGTATTGCTGCTACTATGTAACTACTAATTATATTATAATATAACGTATTCACATCCATGCTACCTATACATTCATAGGTTTATTTCTTCTGTACTGTTATGTGTACAACTAATGTCTGTCTATGTAGTTGTACTTTGTAGTATAATATGTTCCACTATATAATGTATATATCATGTACTAGTACTACCTACTACTGTATAATGTATATTCTATCATTTTGTACTATGTATTATGTACTGCGAAAGTATAATGTATATATCAATACTGCCTACTACTATATTCGTGTACTATGTAGTATGTACCACTAGTGTATATTCATGTACTGGCTAGTGCTATGTATAAAAAATTGTATTAGTACGTTATAATTAAGTTAATGAGGGTATTTTATACTTACCACATGGTTTATATAGGTATAAAAGTTGATGTGGAGAGTTACATAGATATAAAAGTTTATATGGTTTATATAGGTATAAAAGAAGCAGGAATAGGAGGAATAGGGGGAGGCGGAAGAGTTACATGGAATTGGAAGAGAAGGCAGTAAATCCAACTACTTTGATCCTCGTGACAAAGTTGATGTGGCAGCTCCCGAATGCTGTAGCAGTTGGTGTAGATGATACCATTGATTATGTATGCTATAGTTGCTAAAGAAGGGCGTCGACGACTTTCCTGTAGCAGCTAAAGTTTAACAACTTGATGTCAGTAGGGCAAGGAGTAGTGGAGGACATGAGACGGGTATTTGGAGAAGGCTTGTTTTTTTTTTCTTCATACGCTTAGGCTTAAGTGGGTTGCAATGGTGTGTCTTGGATGTGTCCACAGTGTGTCCAAGCCATGTCCAACACTGCAACAATAAAAATTCAAAGTGGACATGCAAAGGTGTGTTGGCCACGTGTCTAAGGGTGTCCATGTTGGACACGTGTTGGACACGGACATGACAACCTCTGAGAAGTGTATGTGCTTCCTATGGACACGACAACCTCCGAGAAGTGTATGTGCTTCCTATGTTCCATGTTGATAATGTTTAATTGAGCAAGAATCCTATTAGTGCAAACTATGCTTGCGAAACCAAATTCATTCATCCAGTTCAACCTCCCATGCAATAACCCTAGACGTATTTGACTTATTTATGCTAATGAGACAACTTATATAGGAACTAAACTAAATAATTTGAGAACTTACAAATAACTCCCCAAATATTACATGTAGCTCCTAATACTGAAACAATTGCGATGAACAAACAACATAATAAAGAACTAATTAGGCCTAACTGGATGCACTCTCCTGCTTTGTATCCAAGTGTGTGGCTTGTCCTGCATTGGTTGCTTGCGCTACGAATGATCTCGTTTTGAGATCAAAAGAGAAAGTTAGTGATGTTAGCCCACGTCCTCAAGCGAAGAAAACCGGTCGGCCGAACATTGTGCTTCCACTACAATGAACCAAGCCAGTGAAAGTCTTTAAGTGTGAAGCATGCCTTGGTGATTAAGTCGTACGTTGTAGTGGTGCCGCTATTAGTGGTGAAGTTGGGGTTCCATCTATGTAATTGATGTTGTCATTCTCATCTTTTGAATATAGATCGTCCCATGTAAAGCATTTTGGGCAATAACCGTATTGATGTCCAACTTCACTGCAACCAAGGCACGGACTGACCAGTAGAGGGGTTCAACTATCACATGAACTACTATGGAGGTGGTGGTCTATTGTCGTGCTAATTTTGATTGTGTCGATTGTCCAGTTGTCGAAAGCGCTCTATTTGCATGATGAAAGTGGTGACATTTTTTTAGAGTTTGCGCAATCCTCTATGTTTTAGGTCTCCAAAAATGAGCGATAAACTTAATCATCTTGGTTTGGAAGTCTTCATTACGCACCATGGTGCGAGTTGGTGAAGTTGAGCTCAACCTGAGATTCTAAAATCCAGATCGCGGATGCATGCAGAATTCACGATAACCAATGTACAGTTCGGAAATTTTGAGACGTTATTGAAGACTCCTTGAGTTAGGAATGATGCAAATGGAAGAAAGAAGGTGCCTAAAAAAATCAGATTTGGAGGTGAAATGAACGGTACCACGAAGTAATGTTCCAATAAACAATATTGCGACATAATGTTTACTATGAGCAGTAAAAAAATTCCTCGCCTTCAATTCGTACAAATAGAGAGAAAAACACTATGTAGTGGATGGAGTAAAATTACTGAAGAAAATAGAAGACCACAAGAGGAAGATCTATAGGAAAGAATTATACGATGTTGTACTGTTCATGTGAACAATACTCAATGTTTTCTTATATGGTTGAATCCAACCTAAGGTTTAGATCTAATAGAGGGTGGAGATGCCTCCTAGACCTAGGGTTGAGGAGACCAGTGATGGATAGGGTGGGGTGTCCTGGACCTAGACCTATGGTTTTGGTGTTGGTCTCTAATTCAACCTCCCAAACAATAACCCCATGCTGGGGTTTACATAGATTACTCATAGGAACCCCTAATTGGCTTATTTCTGCTAAAAAACCAACTGAAACAAGAATGAAACTAATTAATTTGTGTGAACTTACAAAATAAGCCCCCAAATATTTCATGTATCGTCTAATACTAAAACAAAAATGAAACCAATTAGTTTGTGAACTTACAAATAAGTCCCCAAATATTACATTTCACACTAAATACTGAAACAATTGTGAAAAATCATAACACATGATAACATAATAAAAAATTGATAAAGTCTTTATGTGTCGATCAAGAATAATGGCTCAAAGGGTGAACTCGTCCCCATCTTATATGGATTCACGTCGTTATGAAATTGTAGGTTGGGAAGCAACATGATTTTGTCATGGAGAAATAGTTGATGTGGATTAGCAAAAGATTCATTTAGTATTTAACATGTAAATTATTGTATTATTTATAGTAATAGAAAGAAGATTTACATGCAACAAAGGAAAACCATGGTTATTCAGATAGAACGAACAATCCAACCTCAAATATGTAGTATACTATTCTATTAGTTGGATAATATCTCAAATATTTAGTAGATTATTTAACGGGAGAGCAATTTTGAGCATTGATTTTTTCTTGTACCCTACCGGTTGGCAAACAAGACACGATATTTCTGTTTGTTATTTTGCCAGCACCAACTTACGTCCTGTTGGTAGGTTCCAACACATTTTTTTCCCATGAGAGGTGTTCTCTCAACTTGGTGAAGTGCAAATGGCTGCTCCATTCCCATAATGTGAGTGATTTTTTTCTATGGATGAAAGAGGTAGACTGGAAAATTTGGAGGGGGATCTAATAGTTAAGAGAATGGAGTTGTAGGAAGTACTCTCCCTATCTAAAGAAGGTGGTTGGATATTGATGAGTTTCAATGATGGAGAGAGGTTGGGATCTTGGAATTGAGGGCAATGATCCAGACTAGATGGGTGCTAGCGACATGCTTACAGTTGTCGGTCCTGGCCTTCCCTCTCATCGTGCTACTTTTCTCCTCTGTGTGACCTCACATAAACTTGAAGACAATGGAAATGCAAATTCAATCACATTATATTTTTCTGTGGATTTTTCTCTTCCTCCAGAATCATCTCTTATTGATCTTGATGTCTTATATTTTGCTCCGACCTACTTCTTTAGCGGATGCCTTCTTTTCAATGGTTTCCAACACCACGTCCACCAAGCTAACAAACAACATCCATTGCCTAGACCAGGTTAACGACACAACAATCCTTTGTCTAACCCACAAACACATACTGTAAACATATTTATTTTTATGTTATTTATTTTATGCTCTTTAGTATCTTGTCTTTTATCCCATATTAGTGAACTCTTATTTTCTGACTCTTCCTGTCCTATATAAGGAGAGGGTCTATGCTTGTATTCTTCATCTCAATAATACAATCTTATTCTAGCACATGGTATCAAAGCCTTTTGATCCGCCCTAATCCTCTATCCCTATCCCTCCCATCAACCCTAGCCGCCACCTTCCCTTATGGCCGACTGCTCCCCTTCCCTGCTCCCCGCCATTAACATGTTGTCTGCCCTTCTCCCCCTGTTGTTCCCTCGCCAAGCCACCACCAGCTGCTGCCATTCCCCCTGCCTTCCCCACGTAAAGCCATCACTAGTCCGCCGCCACGCCGACATCCAACTCCATGTCTTGTTGAACACCAACCTCCCTTTCCCCAACCCATCATATTGCTATCGCCCTGCACCATCACCACACCTTCTCCCTGGCCGTCGCCACACTCCCTTCCGCCTCTCCCACCGCCTTCCTCCACCTGTCAACCCTCTTCCCGCCCGACCAACCTCCACCCGAACACAACAACGCCACCAACCACTTTCACTCCCCACTGAACCCTTCCTTACCCTGCAACCCTCTCTATGGATTTTGCTGTGCAATCCCCCACCAGTTTGATTCCTTCTTCGCTTACATATCCTGTTTCCCATGTGAAGTCCAGCTGACCTATCCTCCTAAAGTGTCTCTGATATTAACAACCCCTACTCGTTTTCTTTTTTGTCTAGAGAGGGACTTGCTCCCTCCCATCAATCTTCGTCACATGTCAGTGTGTATTGATGATGTTGTATTGGTCTATTAATTAAAATTTTTAATGCCCATCTTTAGGATCTTGCACTCTTCTCTTGGTACCTTGCGTGATGCTTCATGCCCTTCTGAGGTAATAACTTGTGTGGACTGATCAAGATGTGGATTCCACCATGGCCTCTAATGATAACTTAAGAACTCTGTGTGTGGCCACAATAAAATTTGAAGGGTTCTCACTCCCATACGTGGTCAACTTCTTTTGAGTTGTATGTTAAGGCCCAAGGCCGATAGTAATGGAGAACCTTATGAATAAAATCTATGACTAAATTATCAAGATCTAAACTAATCTAAAATAACTAATAAAAAAGGAATAATATTCATCAAGTCTACTTTTCTGAGAGCATTACAAAGACTATATATAGGTGTTTAAACCCAACTCACTAGACAACTAGCCAATGTGGGACTAAACCACAAGCTTTACAAGATAAACTGGGAAAATATCAATAACCCCTAAAACACAAGGAAACTAATAAACCATTATAAAAACTATCAAAAAGACTATTTAAAAGGCTATGCACGTCCTACATCAACTCTCTTCTGCTTCGAAAGACTTGACCCCGACGAGTCAAAACAATAATACGAGGCCTGAAGAGGTAGAAGAAGTCTTTGAAGCTTGTTGTAAACGAGTCACGTAGCATCACACCAGCGAACAAGATAATGGCGTAGGATATCAAGAAAGAATACCATGTTTGTCTTGAAATCCGTCGTGATGTTTGGAGGTTATGGACGAGGAGAAAGCTCGTAAATGGCTGGAGGTTGTGGAGGAGGCCGATCGATAACTCTTTGAACGAGGAAATTGAAACGAGATATCCAATCCTCATGTGTAGCCCTTGTTTACTTCTCAGTAGGGCTGTAAATGGGTCTGGGTATATTCACATACCCACAAATTCAGACCCTTTAAAACCCGTCACAGGTCCAATATTTTGTACCCACAGACCCGTAGACCCGCATACTCGTGGACCCATATTTAAGCAGTACCACACATGGGTACAACTATACCCGTACCCGCTGGACCCGTATACCGGTGGTATTATATTAATAATTAATATTACCCTTTTGAATCCAACGGTATGTAGCCCTTCCTATGATCTAATGGCTGGCATCTAATGTCAATACTTAAACCTAACAAATCTGAAACATTCACAAATTGTCGCTCTAGTGGGTGACTATTGTGGTGCCGTAGAGTTCTAAATTTCGGAAACCCTCGTGCCCGACTATACACCCCCAGCTGTCATCTTCGTGTCTTGGTGACTAGCATTGCGCCCAACTACCTCAACGCCCTGAACCGGTTGTGAATCGACAACAGCCGATCCACCCTGCCAACCAACTCCGGTCTCCTTTGACTACACGTGCATGCTACTCAAGCACCGCTACCGCCGCCTCCAAATGCCCAGATCAATCATTGTCTAAGCCAATCCTTCCAGCCTCCCAATCTGACCACATTGGCTTCCAGGCGCGTCGATTCCGCTGGATGCCTGATCTAGGATATCATATACTCATGGCGGCGGCGTTCTACCCAGCTTGCTGACTTCCTGTTCAGAAAACTCAAATATCATCGACGTCTGCATCCCAAAGCTTCATTCCCCCCACAATTCCAGTCAACATGTCTGCATATTACTATTACAAAGGTCATGTTACCTCTTGCGATACTACTTGCTTTTATATATTGTTTCTAAGTGCCAGATCCGTTAACTCCTCCCACTTTTAGTTTTATTTCTTCTATTTTCCTACTGGCTGCCGTTGTTCTGTATTACAGTTCTTCTGTAATCATTCTTGTGTTGGCCTTGGTTTGTCACCGAATTACAATTCTCTATTTAAATGATTCTGAACATGTGTCAAATATAAAAAGGGGACGATGACTAGTTTTACAGTAAACAAAACGATCATTTTACTGATGAACAATGGGCTAGATCTACTTACGTTCTTTCGTATCTCCCCTAAAAATCTAGTAAAACAATTTCTTTGTGTTAGGCACATGCAAATGTTGAGGCACTAGCAGTAATAATTCTACATATAATGAGATATCTAGCAGTTAAGTAAGTGCAGAACCGTATACCCGTAGAACCGCACCATATACCCGCATTGTATATGGGTCCGGGTACGGTGCGAGTCTAATTTTAAATAATGCGAGTCTAGACCCGTATCCGTACCCGCTAAACTAAATGGGTATGGTTTTGGGTAAGGGCTATAAACGGTGCGGGTATGATCATACCCACACCGTTTATAGCCCTACTTCTCAGCAAAGCACATGTCTGAATAATCATCGCCCAAATTAAGCAAAATAGAATCATATGCAGCAAGTGGTAGAACTTATGTTCTATAACTGAGAAAGGCAATATCAACCTTGTCAACAAGTAATCCAGAATTGGTCAAAAGAGATTTACCGTCAATATTTTCATATGCTGGTTAAATTTTCCAGTTAACATTAACCATAGGGGAATCCATCTGAAGTGTCATTGTAGGTGAAGTGGTGGCAAAAGAAAATTTCTCAGTAGAAGATATACAATCTGAACAAGGTAGTCTCACCTTATTACTAAAGCACCTGCCGCTTCTGCGGAGAATGCTTATGAGAAAATTAAACAGTCTTATGACGTGTGGGTCAAAGATGCCTCAGGGGTGATGACGTAGATAGTCAACAGTGTGGAACCAAAAATGAGAATCTCTATTAAGGCTTTGAAGTTTGAACGGCTAAGGGCATGTGGGGTCAGTAATCTCATGTTTACTCACATCAACAAAACCCTAAAAAGGTGTTTGAAATCTTTTAAAAGTGTGGCTGTAAAAGAATTCTCTAATGATACCTCAGTTGATGATTACTATAATCAATGTTGTGCTCTTTGGGATCAATTTGAAGTGTACCATCCCCTGACTTCTGATGTCACTGAAATCCAAAGATAGTAAAATGAACTGTAACTGGTACAGTTCCTCGTTGGACTACCTGCTTCCTTTGCAGGAGTCGTGGATCAAATCTTGTCCAGTGATCCTCTACCTAAACTGCGAGATGTCCTAAAATGGGTTCACCACCTACTGTATGTTTCTTGTTCTCTTGTTGGTTCCTCTGAGGCGTTGGCTTTTACAGTACGTTTGGATACCCTGGTCGTGGTAGAGGTTGTGGTCGTGGTAAAGGACGTGGTCGTTTTGGACCATCTGGACCTGAACATGGCCAACTCCCTTCTAGACTAGGACGCGGTCAACCCTCCCTTGGACCTAGCGATGGTCCTCTTCTAGATCCCATCATTTTAACTGTTGTTGGCGAAATAATCACAATGAAGTTCGTTGCTGGGTGAAACATGGTTACCGCGACACATGGGCTAATCAGACGTCTACGGACTGCACAAAGGAAGAACCGGGCCAAACCTCCACTACTTCTGCGGATTGGGTCCGAGTCGAATTTGAAAAACTATTCCAAGAACGACTCATGGCTTCGACATCGGCTCCGCGTCTGGATGGTGATTCTTCTTTTATAGCATCATTAGCTCCTTATGCTAAAAACCAATGGCTCATCGACTCCAGTGCTTCTACTCATATTTCTGGCAATTCTAAACC
Source organism: Alisma plantago-aquatica (assembly GCA_963693085.1). Taxonomy (NCBI): domain Eukaryota; kingdom Viridiplantae; phylum Streptophyta; class Magnoliopsida; order Alismatales; family Alismataceae; genus Alisma; species Alisma plantago-aquatica. The sequence continues at coordinate 685,898,917 of OY856409.1, forward strand.
TTTTTTGGTATGACTACTACTACTATTTCACATGAGACTGTTGCTGATGGTACTCAAGCCCCAATACATTGGGTTGGTAATATTAAACTACAAACAACTTCTTGCTCAGATCTACATTATATGTTCCTCACTTTTCTCTGAATCTTCTTTCAGTTAGTAAGACAGTCAAACAACTTCATTGTTCTATAACGTTTGACCTTGATGGATGTGCCTTTCAGGATCTCCGCATGAGGATGAGGATTTATTTGGTCCATGAGGGACCAGGCAACTTATACTATCTTGATGCTCCACAGACTACTACTCTTCTCTTTTCGGCTGTTTTAGGACTTACAGTGGCACTACAGATTGCGACATCCATCAACATCCAAGCTCAAACATTTGATTCCTTCTATATCTGAAACTTTGTTTAAATGTGAAGTTTTCCAGTTAGGAAAGCAAACTCGACATGTTTTTCCTAGAAAAATAACTGTCTTTAAAATTTGTATTTGATATTGTCCATGCTGATATATGGGGACCGCGTTCTGTCATAAATGTAACTGAATTTTATTACTTTATGATCTTTATCGATGATTTCTCTAGGGCTACTTGGTTGTTTTTACTTAAAGACAGGGGAACATGTTCTTGACACTATTACTACATTCTTTGCTAAAATTAAGACTCAATTTAATAGTCCATCAATTTTTTTCGGACAAATAATGCCCTGGAGTTAATGCAACGGTCTATTAGCCTTTATAGAAACCTTGGCACCATTCATCAAACCTCATGTTCTTACACTCATTAGAACGGCATTGCCGAGCGTCACAATTGCCATCTCCTTGAAGTTGCTGTAAATTATATATTTCACTATCATTTCCCTAAATCTTTTTGGGCTGATGCCAGTGTATTAAAAAGCATTTCAGGCGGCCGCTTAAGCGGCCAGGACCCTCAACCGCTTAATCCAGCCCCTAATCGCCCGCTTAACAGGTTTGAAGAAAATCACCCGCTTTTTTCTGCTTTTTTTCCCCCCACTTTTTTGCCCCCTTTTTAAATACTACTGGAAGCATGTAACATTAATTTCCTTGCTGCTTTCAGTGATTACTGATTGGTACTACTGGTTAGTATCTGCAATTACTGATCTGCTTGCTGATTTTAGTGATTAGAAATATTGATTAGTAGTAAAGTATTGATTATTACTTACATAATTACTGATTTGCTGATTAGATATGTATAAAAGTTCCTTAGAAATATATTTTTTATATACACATACATGTAATGTTGTATAAAAATATATAAAATTTAGGCACCCGCTTTTTCAAAAATCGCTCGCTTAATCGCCCGTCTATCGCTTATTCGGTTACAGGGTGCTGTCCACACGCTTCCCGCTTCCCGCTTTCTAATTCATTGGCTGATGTTGTCTCCACCGCTTGTTTTCTGATCAATAGAATGCCCTCGTCTGTCTTGAACAACCAAGTCCCATATAGTGTTTTGTACCCCAGGTTTCCCCGTTTTGTGCGCTACCTATAATTTTGGACAATACTTGTTTTGTACGAAATCTTTAGAATGGTTTAGGCAAACTTGCTCCAAGATCTATAAAGTGCATCTTCTTAGGGTACTTAAGAACTCAGAAGGGGTACATATGTTATGACCCAAGTGCTAAGAAATGGTTTGTTAATGCGGATGTCCTATTTTTTGAGGATACACTGAATTTTTCTACTATGGGTTCGACTGTCTAAGGATTTGCTTGTTGACACCCCTCTTCCTTTTCCTGTTGAGTTAGACTCTCTGGATTTTGTTGTTCCTGATGTTCCTCTTGAAGTTTACCTTAGACGTGGCAAGACTACAACTCCCTTTATGGCCCCTCCCTCAGCCAATCCATCATCTTCATCGTCAGATCACGACACCAATTAGGTATACTCTGACTTGGATACTCCAATTAACATAAGGAAAGGGATGCACGTTCTTGTACTTTACATCCTATAAGCAATTTCTATTTTGATGCTAAAATTTATTGTTGCTCTTTCCACTATTTGTTTTCCTAAAACTACGATTGAAGCCCTGGCACATTTTGCCTGCGTCGTGCCATGGAAGTGGAAATGGAGGCTCTACATACACAACAAACTTGACTTTGTGGATGCTCCTGGTCATGTTTCTCATGTAGGTTGTTGTTGGATCTTTATCGTGAAATATCAACCTGATGGCACAGTTTAACGCCTGAAGGCTGATCTTGTTGCTAAGGACTACACACAGACTTATGGAGTGGATTACTTTGAGACTTTTTCACCTGTTACTTGACTTATTCGTATTCTTATATCTTTTGTTGTCAATAAAAGTTGGCCTCTATTGCAGCTTGACTTTAAAAATGCCTTCTTATATGGTGATCGGCATGGGGAAGTGTATATGGAGCAATGTCTCAGATTTGTTGCTCAGGGGGAGTGTTCTAAAGTATTTCGCCTCAAGAAATCCATTTATGAACTAAAATAGAGCTTAAGAGCGTGGTTTGATAAATTAAACCAGATCCTTGCTAAATTTGACTTTTAGCGCTCACCTTCTGATCATTATGTTTTTTGTGAAAAAAACTATTGTGGGAATAGTCATTATAATTGTGTATGTGGATGACATCATCCTTTTTGCCGTAGCGCTGGCAATTTTTTGACCCGAGAGGGCCCAAAAAATTGTGGAATTTGTTCTAAACCTAATTTCTTCTATTTAGTGAGCATTTTTGGATGTATGAGGCCCGAATAAGGAAGACACAACCCGGGATGACCCGAATTTCTTTTTTTGAAGATTCCAGATTAACATTTATTTGTAAATCTTTTAAACATCTTGACCCAAAATTGACCCGATACAACCCGATTGAACCCTACTTTCTGGGATGACCATTAGGGGATATAGGATACCAAGGAATACTTAAGAAAATACTTTGTTACTAAAGATATAGGAAAACTAAGCTTTTTTTTTGGAATTGAAGTATCACATTCTTCTTCCGGAGTTTGTTTATCTCTGCACAAATATGTTCTTGATCTACTACGAGAAATTGGCATGTTGGGTGCCAAGCTAGTCATCACTCCTCTGGATCCCAATACCAATTACGATGATGATTCTTCTCCATCTTATCCTAATAGCAAGCAATATAGAAGACTTGTACGAAAGCTCATTTAATTGTCTGTTACAGGAGCATATATGACTTCAGCTGTTGGACTTGTCAGCAAGTAACTTGATAAACCTTGACAATGTCATTTGGATGTTGTGTGCTACATTCTCAAATACTTAAAAATTTCTCCTGGAAAGGGTCTTTTATACAAAAAAATTGACACTGTAGGATTACTTGTTTTTCTGACTGACTATGCAGACAACATGATTGATCGTAAATCTACTTCAGGTTATTGCACCTTTTGTAGGTGGTAACCTTGTCACGTGGAGAAGTAAGAAGCAAACTGTGTGGTTAGATCCAGTGCTGAAGTTGAGTATTGAGCCATGACTCATACTACATGCGAGCTCATGTGGGTTCAAGGCTTATTAAAGGGGTTTGGGGTTTGTGATTCTAAACACATGCCTATGTATTGTGATAATAAGGCATCTATCTTCATTTCTAGTATCCCACATTCCATGAGCACACATTGAAGTAGACTCTCACTTCATCAGGGAGTCTATTCTATCTATAGAAATAATGTGTTATTTACTTATTCTGCTGTGTTTTTCCTCCTACTGCTTTATTGTATTAATCCCATATTGCTCACTTGTATATGTGTCTCAACTCTCTGTAGCTATATAAGAGAGTCCCTTGTACACCTTTTTACTCACTGAATAAACAACTCCTTTACTCTCTACATGGTATCAAGAGCAGGTTCTTCTTTTCCCCACCCATCAACCCACCCATGACGTGAGCATCCCCCCCCCCCCGCCGGTCTCCTCCTGCCCGCCCCGCCGATCCCCTCCTGCCCCCCCCCCCCCCCCCCCCCCCCCCGCCGCCGCCCAGCCCTCCCTCCTTTCCCCCCCTCCGCCGCCCTCCTCCCTCCCTCCCCACCGCCACCTCTCCTCCCACCGCAACATCCTTCTTCCTCCAGGCTCCTTCTAGTCTTTCGGCCGGCTGCCACTGGTTTTTACCTCCCGTCTACGTCTACGTCCGGGTGCTCTTCGGATCTACGATCGGACATCTACTGGCCGGCTAAGTTGAGAGTCCTTTAGTCTCTCCATTCTATCTGCCTGCGCCTCATGAAGGAACGTTGAGTTTTCCTCATGACGGCGTAGGTTTCTCTATGCATATTTTGCCCGGTACGGGTTTTCTGATCTGACGCGTCAGATCCCTGCTGCTGCTATCTGCCCTTTGTGGGTCTCTACCCCTGCTACTGCACCAACTCCTGCCTCTACTATGGCCTTCCCTGAGCCTCCGCGCTCCCTGTGTGTCACCACGATGAAGCTCGACGACGGCTCCAACTACCATCTCTGGTCGGCGTCCTTTGTTCTATATGTCAAAGCACAAGGACGGTATCACCACCTTACGGTAGAGTCTCCTGCTGTTCCTACTACTGATTCAGATGACAAAACCAGACAAAGCTATGCCCAATGGTCCAAGGATGATTCCGGCGTCATGTCTTGGATCCTCAATAGTACCGAGCCTCGCATCAGCCAATCTCTTCTCTGCCTTCATGATGCTAAGGCTATGTGGGATCAACTGTCCCATGTCTATTTTCATCAGGAGAATCCCAAGCGTGTCTTTGAAATTTTCAAAACTCTGGCGAAGGAGTTCTCTACTGATACTTCCATTGATGACTTCTACAATCAATGCTCGACTCTATGGAATGAGTTTGAACTCTACCACCCTTTGACGTCGGACATCAAAATTGCTCAGAAACAACGCAACGAACTGCAACTGGTGCAATTTTTGGCTGCACTTCCTGCCTCTTTTTCTGGAGTGGTTGACCAGATCTTGTCTAGTGACCCGCTGCCAACTCTTCGAGATGTTCTGAAACGTGTCCAACGCCTGTCGTCCATGACTCCTACACCTGCTATTGAGCATCCTGCGCTTATTGCCCGCTCTGCTGATTCTGGCCGTGGTCGTGGTCGCGACCGTGGCCGTGGCAGACGCCCTCCTCCTTCAGGAGGTCGAGACACCTCTACTCCTGGACGTGGTACTGCTTCCGACCCTCGCTACTGCAACTGGTGTGGTCGGGACAATCATAATGAAGATCGCTGCTGGATTAAGCACGGCAAGCCAGCTTGGGCTAACCAGGCTGCTACAGATATTGCTGCCGACTCTACCCCTGACACACCTGGTGCTCCAACTAACACAGACTGGTTACGTTCGGAGTTCGAGAAGATGTTCCAGGAACGTCTCGCACAGATGCCATCCTCGTCTACACCAGGCGCTTCTGCCATGCTTGCCTCTCCATCATCTGGTAACAAACAGTGGTGCATTGACTCAGGTGCATCCACTCATATGGCTGGTGATCTTCATCTTTTTTCGAGTCTCCATAAAACTACTCCTATATCATCTGTTATTGTTGCAAATGGATCCAAAACTGCTGTTCATGGCACTGGCACGGTTCCGCTTTCACCAAAATTGCACTTGAATTTTGTTTTATATATTCCAAAGTTTCCTGTTAATTTATTGTCCGTCAGTAAGATGATTAAACAACTCAAGTGCTCTAATAAATTTGATCCTTTTGGCTGTATTTTGAAGGATCTCCGCACGAAGACGAGGATTGGTTTGGGCTGTGAAGGACCAGATGGGCTGTATTATCTGGATGGACCTCCTACTGCTGCGGCTATGCTATCTACTTCAGTGACAGGATTACAGTGGCACTTTCGCCTGGCCCATCCATCTGCTGCCAAATTAAAATATTTATTTCCTACTTTATCTGAGAATAATTTTTTCTGTGAAACTTGTGTTTTGGGCAAACAAACTCGGTCTGTTTTTTCTGCTAAGAAAGTTATTGCTTCTAAAGATATTTTTGACCTGGTTCATGCTGATATTTGGGGACCATGCTCTGTATCCAGTCACTCGGTGTGAAATATTTTATGACCTTTATTGATGATTATTCTCGCACCACGTGGTTGTTTTTGCTTAAAGGTCAAGATACTGTGTTAGATACTATTCACACCTTTGCTGAAATTCACACTCAATTTAATCAACCTATTAAAACTTTTCGTACTGATAATGCTCTGGAGTTCATGCAACAATCTGTTACATCCTTTTGTGCTGCTCAAGGAACCATACATCAGTCCACTTGCCCTTACACCCCTCAATAAAATGGCGTCGCTGAACGAAAAAACCGTCACCTTCTTGAGGTTGCTCGCACCCTTCTCATACACTACAAAGTACCCCATCACTTCTGGCCTGAAGCTGTCTCTACGGCATGCTATCTTATCAATCATATGCCTTCTTCTGTTTTGAAAAATCAGGTCCCATACACCATTTTGTTTCCTGATAAACCCTTATTTTCTCTGCCTCCTCGCATTTTTGGGAGTACTTGTTTTGTAAAACATCTTCGTCCTGACCTCACCAAACTTGATGCTCACTCAGTCAAATGTGTGTTTCTGGGATATTCCCGTACTCAGAAAGGCTACCACTGTTTTGATCCTGTTAAGAAATAGTGGTTTGTTAGTGCGGATGTGACCTTTTTTGAGCATATGCCTTACTATTCTACTGATGGTGACAAATTGTCGGCTGATATTATGGCTACCACACCATTACCATTGGTTGTTGAGGAATTACCAGCTCCTGATGTGCCTCAAGAACGCCCATTGCAAGTCTATCGGCGTCGGTCAAAGAACATCCATGCTTCTGAAGCCCCGGTCGAACTAAATCCTGCGTCTGCGGTTGATCCACCATCCACTGATGTATTTTCTGACCTGGATCTTCCTATAAGTTTAAGGAAAGGTGTTCGCTCCTGTACTCAACATCCTATCAGTAATTTCTGTTCATCTGACAAACTCTGTGGTAGCTTTGCGTGTTTCACTTCTGTTTTGTCTGCTGTAACAATTCCTAAATTAGCCGCCGAGGCACTTCGCCATCCTGCCTGGAAACATGCTATGGAGCAGGAAATGCATGCACTTTGTGATCAACAAACATGGGATCTGGTTGATCGTCCCTCTTCATGCCATACTGTTGGATGCCGCTGGATTTTTACTATTAAATATCTACCGGATGGTACCATTGAACGCATGAAAGCCCAATTGGTTTCGAAAGGATATACTCAAACATATGGAGTTGATTATTTCGAAACTTTTTCTCCAGTTGCACGAATAAATTCTGTTCGTATTCTGATATCTATTGCTGTGAATAAAGACTGGCCTTTGTTTCAACTTGATGTCAAAAACACTTTTCTATATGGAGATCTACAGGAGGAGGTCTACATGGAGCAACCTCCAAGATTTGTTGCTCAGGGGGAGTCTGCTTCTAAAATCTGTAAACTAAGAAAGGCAATCTATGGTCTGAAACAAAGCCCACGTGCATGGTTTGACAAGCTCAGTCAGATCCTAATTTCCTTTGGCTTTCGGCGTTCACAATCTGATCATTCTGTATTTATTCGTAAAACCGCAGCAGGGCTGGTCATCCTTATTGTGTATGTTGATGATATTGTCCTATCTGGCAGTGATAGTGTAGGGATACAGGCAACCAAAAAGTACTTAGCACAACACTTCATCACCAAAGACCTAGGGAAACTACGATATTTTCTAGGCATTGAAGTTGCTAGATCTTCTGCAGGACTATGCCTGTCATATAGGAAATATGTTCTTGACCTTTTGCAGGAGACAGGCATGTTGGGTTGCAAGCCAGCCAACACTCCTCTGGATCCCAATATGGATTGGGATAATGATACTTCTCCACCTTATGCTGATCATTAACAGTTCAGGAGACTGGTTGGCAAACTTATCTATTTGACTGTTACTAGAGCTGACTTGGCTGCTGCTGTAGGATTTATAAGCCGGTATCTTGATAAACCCCGACAGTGCCACTGGGATGCTATTTGTCACATCTTACGATATCTCAAAAGCTCTCCAGGGAAAGGTCTTCTGTAAAAAAAACATGGTCATTGCAATTTATCTGGATTCTCTGATTCTGACTATGCAGGAAGTCGATCTGACAGGAAATCTACATCTGGATATTGCACCTTTGTGGGAGGAAATCTGGTTACATGGCGCAGCAAAAAGCAAACAGTTGTTGCCCGATCTAGTGCAGAGGCAAAATATAGAGCCATGGCTCATACTGCATGTGAGCTCCTGTGGGTCCGTGGTCTTCTAAATGAGTTTGATATCACATCTTCTAGCCCCATTCCTATGTTCTGCGACAATAAGGCTTCCATTTTCATTGCGAGCAACCCCACCTTTCATGAAAGAACAAAACATATTGAGGTTGATTGTCACTTCGTCAGGGAGAAAGTTCTGTCTGGACATATCTGCACTCCATATCTCAGCACTGAGAAGCAGCTTGCAGACATCTTCACCAAAGTTGTACCTAAAGCTCGCTTCCAGACTCTGATTGACAAGCTGGGCTTATTCGACATCTACGCTCCAGCTTGAGGGGGAGTATAGAAATAATGTGTTATTTACTTGTTCTGCTGTGTTTTTCCTCCTACTGCTTTATTGTATTAGTCCCATATTGCTCGCTTGTATATGTGTCTCAATCTGTAGCTATATAAGAGTCCCCTGTACACCTTTTTACTCACTGAATAAACAACTCCTTTACTCTCTACACTATCCATGCGCATATCTACTCCATACATCAGGATTGAGGATCAACTTGCTAAAATCTTTACATAACCACTACCAAAGACAAGATTCATCCCTATGGTGGACAAGGTGGGCATGCATGACATCCATGCTCCAACTTGAGGGGGAGGGTGAACATATATATTTATATGTTATTTATTTTGTGCTCTTTAGTATCTTGTCTTTTATCCCATATCAGTGAACTCTGTATTTAATGATTCTTCCTATCCTATATAAGGAGACGGTCTATGCTTGTATTCTTCATCTCAATAATACCATCCTAATGTAATCATACATATATTTACTTTGTGTGTTGTATTTTTTTAACTCAGCCATATGTGTTTCTACTAGTCTAAACTGTTGGTGGTTGGGCTACGAATAGAAACAAAAATGCAACAAGTTTTACTTACTAAACTAAAATTCGAGTAGATGGCCACATGTTTCTCCTATCTATTGTTCCTCCCTTGGCACTGACCATTTCTTTGTCTATCTCTTTTTACTTCCTCCTATACTCAGTCATTAACATATCCTAGAAAAGAGAATCCCTCGCCAATAAACGATGGTTGAGCCGTTTATTTAACTCCTTTCTCATTCCAGATAATTATTGTCAAACATAAAATGTGCAAGCTTTCTTCTTTACTAATTGCTTGCAAAAACAAGTCACACACAAAAGCACTGCGATTCATCAACAAGTGACTAAGGATGCAAAAGATAATACACAGCTCCTGAGCTGTAAATGCAAAGAGGCTTGAATTTGATTGATGAATATGGATTCTTATGAGGCAAGGTGTCTCCCTTGGCTGATTGAATTGCATACCTGCCGGGTTCAAGGAAGAGCAATGATGATGGTGTGCACTACTTTTCTGAAGGAAAATTGAGAACCAAGATAATGTTTGCGTTTCATTAATTCATTATATTATTAATGACTGGGTTGGGTATGTGGCTTATAATTAAATGTCCGATTTGATGCCGTATCCGATGGCCCAGAAACAGATTTTTTTTCAAAATTTCAGCCGAAATTTTGATATTTACGGCCCTAACGGTTTTTACGAGCAAAAAAGCTAATTAAATTATGAAAATTTACCAGGACGGTCTAAACACCAAGATCTACTCAAATATGTAATAATATTCCATATCGGATATGTGGGGAGGGGGTCTCCCTCATTTGCAAGTTAAGGAAGCTGAACAATTTCTACAGAATTCGATGGCAAAATGAAGGAATTAAGTTATGAAATTTTGCAAACACGATGTTTAGACATATATATACTAGACTATACAAAAAAAATATATGTTTAAAGGTCAAGGTGCGATCCATGTCTTGATGAGTGAGTGCACAAATGAACAGAATTATCAAGTTTGCTAGACAGTTAGATTGTTAAAAACTTAAAGTCACAACTTAGGATTTAAAACTTACAGTTACAAGTTACAAAATTACGAACTACAACTTGTATAAGTCTAGTGTTTTAGCATATAACTAGGTTACATGGGACATTTATACATAGATCTAAGAAAGAACTTTGTTATGTTCGAAGTATTTCTCTAGATCTCTATAGAAGATGGGGAACTTGAAGAAGGTAATGCATGGATGGTCTAGAGATAGGGGAAACATACCTAAGAATTAAGAGAAAGAGCCTCTACAAGCAAGAAATTAAAAAAAAAATGTCAAAATACACAAGATGTAGTACTAGCAGCCCTAGGAACAAGTTTCTCAAAACTTAAGTTCTATTTATGTGCCATCTCGCAAAGTTACAGCCCACTTTTTGCTGTGAAATTTCATCTTGTTTGCAAAATTTCACACCTAAGGTAATTTTTTTTTGTGAAATTACGTCCCATTCATTGCATTTGTGTGTTTCGATGTCCGATCACACATTTCAATGTCCGATTGTAAAGAAAACAAAATTTCGAGCGAAATTTCACATTTTTGATCGAAATTTTGTTACATGGTATGTAGATTAGAAAAGTTTGACGCTCCATCCTCTCCCTGGTGGATGTTCGCGTCTCCTTCACTTTCTCTCTCCAGTTTTACACAACTTTCCCTACAAAGGCAAAAGCAGTGGGCACAAATTCTTTATCCACGATTCCATCGTAATCCTCTCGCTCCTAATTGCCTCACCATTGCTGCTACTTCAAGATCTCCACAACCGTGCCAGTACACCCCTCACACAAATAAGCCTCTTCTTTTGAACCCCACTCTACTGCCACCATCAGCAGCACTGAACCCATGCCCATGCCAAAGCCAAACTTTAATTTTGATAACTACGCATCTTATCATAAATGTTGACAGCAGCTGTTGGGAGTGCCTATCATGGCAGTGGGATTGACTGCTTCAGGGTAAGCTGAATGTTTACATTTATGGCCTCCTAACGGCCTGCTCTTTATGGGGGAGTAAACTCTGTGGCGTCATTTTCGTGCTCTGTTACTGTGGCCGATTTACTGAAGGACGTCTTCTCTCCTTACAAGTACATTGGTCATTGGGTGTTCCATACCTAGTCAGGCATCTTGTCTTTTGATTGAAGATTGGCACTTGTGCTTTTCAAGGCGCCATCTGCAGAACATCAGGCAAAATGACCCTGAATAAGCTGCCCAGGCTATTATAGAACACATATTGGGGGTGTTTTTAGGCCCGGAATGACGTAGAGCAATGGAGGAATAATGGACACCAGGGCGATAGAATGGAGGAATCATGGTCACCAGGGAGATAGAATGAGGCAACAACTGAGATTTAATTGCCTGCTTTGCTCATCCCTGAAGCCAACATGTGAGTCTATTTGCAGTGACCCTTTATGCTAGGTCCTCCTCTCTGCTATCCTTCTCACACCAAGTTGATGCCCTTGCACTCTTGCAGCCACGTTCGGAATGCAGCATAGATTACAAACAGAGAGAAAAAAAGGAGAATCAACTTTATTAAGGGAAAGGAGAGAAAATTAGCATCAAAAAAGAAAGGAAAAGGAGAGAAGGAATGGACAGAAAACAGGTTGGAGGTAGCAGAGAAAGGAGGTAAGGAGTGTTATGGGGCAGTCTCAATGATTCTTTGTTTGCTTTGGATATGAGGTTTTGTGATCTGGCTGTTAAAAAAAGGGGTGTATATACAGCTTGGTACACTCAGAGAGTATCCTACATCGGTTATCTCTCTCTCTCTCTCTCTGTCTCTCTCTTTCTATTTATACAGACACTCATGCATAAAGTGAAGGATGAAGTTAAGGGAGGGCAAGATGATCTTACAATTAGCAATTGCTCCAGTACATTTGTTACTGCTTCAGGTTCTGGTTTTCTTTCATATTTCAGTGTATATTCCACCTCATTATTCCACTAGTCTCCTACCTTTCAGACACCAATCTCCCCAACCCCGTTGAGATGTCGATGCTCCTCGGCCTCATAATTGTTGGTTGATCCCGCTGCTATCTCCCTCTGAAGCAGCCAGTGCCTACTTGCATGTTCCTCTTTGACGTAGCCTGCATCTTCCTACCGCCAAAAGCATTGCTTGTCATCTCATGTAGCCTGCCTTGACAAGTTGACATCAGTGCAGTGATTTCCAGAATTCATAATGAGCGGACTTCCATATAATCTGCTAGTTGCTAGTATGCGGGTATGGACGGTCTTTTGCTGTTGCATCAGTTTCAAGTATTAATATTGGGTGTTTCCCCTTTTCCTTGCTTGTTAATGCTATGACTTGATTTTAGGTGATGGCACTTTAGACCTTTCTTCTCAGGGTAATCTTAATGTTGAAATCGGCACCCAGGCCCTCATGGTTAGGAGATGCTGCGAAACTTCTTGAGATAAATTTGAGTCGGTGGATTATTAAGGTGGCTTCTTCCGGGCTGAGCACTGGCATGCTTATGAGTAGAAGTTGGGGATTGGTAGATCAGCACACACCCTCGTAGTCTGGAGATGTAGTAAAGCTTCTGCAGATAAACTTGAGTTGGTGGATCAACAGGGTGGCTTTTGCCAGGTTGAGGGATATAGAAGTTGGGGATTGGTAGATCAGCACAGGGGCCGCTGTTGTTTTGTGCATTGCCCCTCCTATGTTGGATATGACTTGTCTGTGTAGGTTCTGTGCATCCCATCTAGCAATGGTGATATGATTGGTAATTAACACCAGTTGCTATTGATGTTAGCAACATTGCTGCTGGCCGCCATGAGAACAAGTCTGTCACACTATTCCTAGCTTGTCCACACTCGTCGTCACCGATATCATGGTTTTAAGTAAACTCACACTACCTTTTTTCTAAATGCATGTTATCATTGATAGAAAGTGATGCTGATCTACATGGAAATCAAATTCATATGAATGCGAATCTAGCAAAATCATATTTTCTCCAAATAAATAAAGATTAAAAAGCAAATATCAAATGCTTGTGTGGATGAGCTTTTTGATGTCGTTGCAATATACTATAGTCTAATGCCAACGTACTCTTGGGGAGGAAGACATTGCTCGAATTCAGTAGATTGTCGATGGAGAGTTGACATCTTTTTTGCTACGACAGCTATCAGAGAGGCAAACTGAACTAACTTTTGAGAGCACCATGGCCCCAGCAAGAGGGGACAACTTCATGACGATACAAAGCCATAGCAGTGAGGGGGGTAGTCACAGCACATGATAGATTAGTCTTATTGGACAACCTGAAAAAAAAAAGCCTAAGTGAACTGCAGCCCGGACAAGGGTCACAAACCACAGAGGGAGGAGGAAATCGGAAACAAGACGTAGGGGGAGTAAGATAGCACTGCATAAGATCACAATCACACTTTTCATGCCCAAGGATGCAGCAGTAAAAATCCTAGGAAGGATGCTATGCTTACTCGCCTGGGTGTCTAGGATCGGCGATTGCACAAGCTGTTGTTTCTTTGTTATTTGAGGAAGTCAATCACAGATGCTGAATCAGTTACTGATATTCCGTTGAAGTACATTTCTCATGTTGTTTAAAGCAACTTAAGGGCCGTTCAGGGTTACGGGGTTTGAAAAGCTTATGTTTCCTATTTTAGTTTGATGACTGTAGCAAGATGTAGCCTTGGCTAGAACGAAAATGATAACTTATATGCATACTTTTGTCTGTCGTAAATTCTATTGAATGAACACCCATGTGGATGGATGGATACATGCAGGCTTTTCTAACATTATAGAAGGTCCGGCTTATATTTTTGCCATATTCTTTAAAGGCAATAATAAACTTTTTATTTTGTCTGGTGTCTTAGTTAGAACTGTATTAGAAAGCTAAATTTAATACAATAAATTTTTGTTAAATGAACGAGTGAATTATATTCATCAGAAGTAGTGAATTAATTTTCTAGTAAACACAATTTATTGTTGTGTGGTCGAAATTGTATAGTCAACTTTTATTGCTAGTAGCTATACTCTTATGTTCCAACCTTCGCAGTGTTTTATAGGTATATACTCTTATGTTCCAACCTTCAAGACGAGTTCATGAGCATAATCGGTTAAAAACACAAAAAACTTGCAGATGCACATAAAAAACTTGATCAGATGCACGTTGTATAAAATATCCTTTTTCCTAAGAAGATTAGCCCTTTAGACTCTTTCCTACTTAAAGTTAAAGGAAATGATTAAAAAAATCAACAATAGAAATTAGAAATTATAAATGATAGTGAAACGGAGGCCACTTCATTCTCTAATAATACAAAAAATGTGTATTTTCCTAGCAGTATTGAACTTTCGAACTCCGTTTTCTTTATTTCAAATCAGTGTTATAAAACATATAAAAATAAATAGTAAGTGACTTTTTTCCTGTTAGTGCTGTCAAACTTCCAAGTGGTTATACAATTTATTTAGAAGCACATTGGAGATCTTATTGTTGCGGGATTGGAGTGTTTTGAGCCACTTTGTTACTGTTTACTAAGTTCTGTATTATACAGTGAGAAGAGATATTTCATTTGATGTAAAATACTAAAGGAGTGTAATTTTTTTCTTTGAAGCATTGCTTTACTTGTTATAATGTGTGGCAATTAGCTCAGCTATTTGATCGATGATTGTTGAATATAATTTCAGCCTACTGATACCTTTCTGGGAGGCTGTTCTCACTCAGTTAGTTATCAATATGAGTAACTATTTGCAATAATGGGTGTTGCTTGTTTATTAACATGTCCTGCTTCATCCTTTCTGATGAGAAATTGGCATGTAACTATGCTTCCTTTTGAAATATTATGGAAACTATAATAAACCATTGGTTGAATTTTTATATATAAAATTTGTGTGTTTCTCACTTGGAAGTTGCTTCTATCTGCTATGTATGGCTTTGCTCAATATAAGTGTCCTTTTTAGGCAATTGATGAAGCTGAAGATGAATGGAGTCAACACAACTCAAAGAAGCTAATCAGAACCAACCGAGAGAAAGGCTTACGCCGATCTATACCCAAAGATTTCCCTTATTTCCATGTGGAGTTCGGCTTGGATGAGGGATTTGTTCATGTCATTGATGATGAACAGAACTTCAACATCAACCTCGGTCTAAATGTTGTTAGAGGAATGTTGCAGTTACCAGAGGAGGATATGCATCGCCGACGAAGACACGAACCCAGTGAAAAACAACACGTAACTGCTGCTGCCTTTGCTCGTGACTGGGGTCCCTTTGACTGGACGAAGGAGCTCTGCTGATTTGTTACCAGAACAGGACATGCAGTTAGAGGAGGATATGCGTCACTGCGGAGACAAACCCAGTGAAAACGACACCTAACTGTTGTTGCCTGTGCTCTTTACCGGGGGCCTTTGATAGGACGATGGAGCTCTACTGATTTGTTGCTCCCCTCAAATGATTTTAACCTCTCTCCATGTTATACCATTCGCCCCATTCTTGTCTGCAGCATATTGTAAATGATAGCGTAATTAAAACTGCATGTAACAATAGGATATATCCACAACTGTTTTCTCGGTAGAATAGCCTTATCAAAAAGGTTTTGAAAAAGAGGCATGGACATCATGGAGGATATATCCCATTGACATTATATGTTTGTGAAGACTTGCATAAATGGAATTCGTTACTGCTTTTAGATCTTTTTTCTTCTCTTGAAGATGGTGACTGTGTGATTTATTTCTGGCCTGTATGCACATTGCTTTTGGGGTTAATTTCATTCATGTCAAGCATTGTGCCCATTTTTCTAGCACGGTGCGTCATTATTGTCCCCAGCATATTTAGAATGATAGCGTGAATAGAGCTCTATGCAACACTATATCATCCTCTATCTACAACTAAAGCTCCATGTAACACTATTGTCCTCTATTTACAACTGTTTTCTGGGAAGGATAACCTTATTGAATATCTTTTTCTTTGAAAGGCATGGGCATCATGAAAATACAAACGTATGAGCTTGGATGCGTTTGTAAAGATTTGCATAAATGGTGCTTTGAGACTTTTGTTTTCTCTAAAGTCAATGGTTTTGTGATTTATTTGTCACCTGATGTATATACACCATTTGTATGGGGTTTTCAGATTTCCTTTTCAAACATTCTCATTTATATATAAATATTCACCGATTGTAACAATAGAACTTAGAAGATCATTCATCATTTTTAAGTTTAGGAACTCTTTTTCAAGCGCAACCTGCTACAATCGTCCATGTACGATCAGTTTTAAGCTCATTTGACAAACACCACAATTTTAAGCTCTATAAATTTGTATTCCAGAAAACTTCCCGAACTCTTAGTCCCTATTTGGTATCGAGATTATGAAATCTAGGCTGGGTTAGCCGATAGATTTGGATTTATTTTTCTGAATTCGGTCTTGTTTTTGTTTGATAGCTCATCTCATTGCAAACATTGATTAGATTGGACTGCCCTTGTAACTTGTGTTTTTCAATATGGCATATAAAACAAAATAACACAAAAGACAGACTCTAATCCATATTGAGATTTGAAATCCTGCTAAGAGCATGACTGATTTGGTCTGGATTAGAAAAATGCAGAATCCAAATTGGTCTCCGTCAATTCGGTTTCTGTTAAACAAAACAAGACCAGAATTGGACTACGTTGTACAAAAAGATAGCGTCCAATCCGAATCAGATCCCAAACCAAACAGCACCTTAGTACACAATTCTCTTCTAACTTCTCCGAGAATTGGGGAAAAATGATGGTCGGGAAACCGTTTAGGATTTTTTTGACCTAGATGGAGGAAGAGCCGGTCCTCAGACCAGGAAGAAAGAATTCACGAAGAAAATGCAGAAGGATAATTTAGCTTAAAAGTAAACCCTTGTGCAGAATTAAGAGCATCAAGAGGTTCTCCACGACTCCATGAAGTAAACCCTATATCCGATTGCCACTATATAATCCACCTACACCTCGTCGATATCCGCCTATGCCTGCAGCTTCTTGAGCTTTACCACCTACGGTGTGCATCCCCACCATAATAAAACACTTCCTCTACCTTTGCCGTAATCCCACGAAGCTCCCCAACTACTCACTTCACTCTAAGACCACGTACATTGCTGAAACACCCTCCACCTTCTCTAGTGAGCTGGACTTCGCTTAATAGCTCCACTCCATTGCAAGTCATTCTGTCATTGCCAACATGTTCCCTTTCACCCCAGCTACCTTCCCTACCCCTTACGACCTAGTGCCCAGACCCCCTCGGCATTTGGGAACCTTCGTTCCTATTTCAGAGCACCAACGAGCCTTCCATGTCCTGCTACTGCCGCTTGACCTCCTCGAGGAGCAAGCTGCGATCAGCTTCAACTCCGACACCCATCACAGAACCCCAACAACCAAAAACTGAGGCCCAGGAGCCTCGAGACTCTAGTAGCCAACTGCTCCGGCCAGCCTTCCGCCCACACGTTCATCTTCCGCTTCTCATCTTCTTCTTCCCCATTTGAACTAAAAATAAAATGATACATATCATAATAAGATGATAAATATAATTCTGTTATGAACTTAGGTTGATGCCATGATAAATTTATTTGCTTCCTTTCAACAATATTCATTAATGTTCATTAATATGATCAAATGTCTTTGATTAGAGGTTAAATAAAGGGAAAAATATAGTGAACAAAATAAATGGCATAGAAGATGAGTAACTCAGAGAATATTATGAATATGACATAAGTAATCAATTCTTACAAGTTTTAGATATTATTCCAACTTGGAAAGATAAATGACTAAGAGTTGCATGCTTATGACTAAACATCATAGAAAATTGAATATATACATAAATGAGAGAAAAATGGGAAATATTTTGAAATGGATGGTTGTTGTTTTCATTCATGTAAAATTAGATTAACTCGAAATAACTCTCTTTACCAATGTTAAATAATCTTTGAGGTTAGTACTTTTAATGGTATATTTATAGTTTGTACCCTTGAACAATAAAATATTGAGAACAATGAAATTGCACTCTCACCTTGTTAAATGGTTAGATCAACATGACATTAGTATGTATCTAAATATACAAATATGTGTGCATGTCACAAAGTATTGATGTGGAATAATGAATTTTTAATAAGTGACCATGACTGATATGTCAGTTATCTATTAATGCAAATGGTATTAGCGAATCGTAATGAAAACTGATAGCAACCAAGTACATATATTAGGGCCTTTACACATGAAGGCTATAACATGTAATTTCACTTAATGGAACCTAATGAATTATAATAGAAATAACTCACACACCTATTGGCAAAATGTATCTGTAACGACACCCTCCCCCAAGATCTACAAGAGTCTGGGGACTATACATTCAAAGATTTTTCCTTATATTTTTTAGGATCAGATCCACTTGAGTACACTAACAAATAATTAACAACTTTTCATTCAAGAAAAGATAAAGGTTTCAACAAAGTTTGGAATCCATCATGGGGGTACATACTGGGAATTAAGAGTGTAGAAAGAAAACCTAAATATCAAAAAATTGGAAGGGAAAACTACAATCTAAACATCTAATCCTCTTGGTTCATCCTACTACATTCTTTTATTTGTTGATTCAACTACAACTTTGCTTCAACTTTTTGAGCTTAATAATGTTGACAAATGTGGGTCAATATATTTCTATACAATGTATGTGGGTACAACCAGAAGTGTACATATAAGGTAACAAAGTATATGACAGTAAAAGATCAAATATTTTACGCATATGAACAACAAAAAAGCATCCATAATCCTAATCCACAAATCAAATATCTCATATGATGTACTAGAATGTATTCTAAGACTTAACCCATTCTCATGTCCCAACAATGGATTTTAAATTGTATTCCAACATTGGACTCTAAATTGTGCTCCAACATGGGGCTGTTGTTCCTGGTGACTTCCCAAGGGCATGCTGGTCATTATAGGCTTATGAGATCATGATGTAAGAGTCACATATTATTCTTATTCTTAATGATGTACATGTGTTTGTATCTTGTCTAGGAAGTAAAGCAGAGTATACAATTCTCAAAGTGAACAAACTTTAGAAATCATTAGAAATCAAATCATAGTAAGTCAGTTAATCATAAATAACCCACATATATGTCTTGAAGAGTAGAAGATGTCAAAATTCAATCAATCAAAACAATTCAATCCATAATCTAAAAATTGTCAAATAACACAAAGTGTT
Source organism: Alisma plantago-aquatica (assembly GCA_963693085.1). Classification (NCBI taxonomy): domain Eukaryota; kingdom Viridiplantae; phylum Streptophyta; class Magnoliopsida; order Alismatales; family Alismataceae; genus Alisma; species Alisma plantago-aquatica. The sequence continues at coordinate 685,918,143 of OY856409.1, forward strand.
ATTACCATCTTCAAAAACCCCATTATAGAGTTTTTTCAATGATCTACAGATTCATTTGGGATGGGATTTAGATTAGATGGAGGCCTAGGTTTACACAGGATCAACCCTTACTTTGGGTAAAAATGCTAAATACATTCTAAACTTCATTTTCATCATCATCAAAATGAGGATTGCATTATTGTCATAATTAGATGAATCATCATGGTAAAGATTAACATCTAGGACTTTCATAAAGGTTTCCAATCTTATCATGATTAGTGATTAGGTCAGGGTGTAAAAGATTTGCAACAAGATCATATTTTTATTTTCCAATACCAAAAGGTCATACTTTGGACTTTCCATAGAGAAGAAATTAGTTATAGGTCATGGTCATATTTTTAACGTGTTCCTCTCATTCTCTAGATTAATTTTGTTTATATTATCATTATATTTGTATGTAGTCTCAAACAATTAAGATTTACACAAGATCTATGTATTTTCTTGATTTGTTGGTAGAGAGGAGGTAAAAACACCTTTACACAAAAAATGTGTGGTGGTGAGATCTTAATTAAATGATGGGCGTTGATCCACTCCACTTATAGGAGCTCGCATGTGCGGGGAGGAGAGACAAGCGGTGTGGCAAGATCATGTCCCTTGATTGTGCGGTTGTCACTGACTGACTGTGATTAGAAGGTTCTCGTTTGCCTCATTCAATCTGGGGCATGAGGTGATGTGGTGCTAAGTTCAACATAGCTCGATCTTTGTCAAAGGATGACATAATTGACCATAGGGAGGCATTGTGACGTGCCCATTCAAAACTCATGAGTGGGGACAAGGCACTTGAGCCGTCTGATCCATGTCCTAGCTTGACCAAACATCGATCAAATAATCATTGTTCTTCATCTAATTGTGACCCTCATGATGATAATGCTTGTCGATGCAACAAGGAGTGAATCTAAAGGTGGGGTTCAAGCTAGGAAACTTTCCACTCGAGTTCGTGAGGGGTCAAGAAAGCTAAGATGGGGATATATATAGAACAAGGGGTGCAAATCTAGGGTTTTTGTGGGTGAGAAGGAAAATTTGGTGAGGAGGTTTTCTTGGGGACCAAGGCATCACATGCCTTTGATCCATCCACCACTCGGCTCATATTGGGGAGTGGGATAGATTCATAGGAAAGAGCTTAGAGATGAGGTGCCACAAAGGTAGGAGAGAGGGATAGGAAATGAGGATCAATATCCTTAGTTTCCCCATTAAGTTGGAGGTAAGGGATGATGCCAGAGCTGTCACTCTATGATCCATTGGTCATCAAAACATGTGACATCCAAAGGGTTAGGCCCTATAGTATGTGTGACACATTAGTTGGGACACGATTACAACTTAAATAATCTGTAATTTTTTGGTTGGCTCCTAATCTATGATTTTGATTTAAAAAATCATTAAATCTTCCCTAAATTAGATAGACCACTAGAAAACTCAAGATACTTTAAAATTTTGTGGTTCTCTTTATTCTACTCTCTTATTGCTATGTTAAAAAATTGAAAAAAATTTCCTTATTGAGTCCCTTTTTCTTGCCCTTAAGTTAGCCTTAATGATTATCAAACTAACATAAGTCATCTTGCTATGTTTAAAATTCAGTCATGACTTATCAAGCAACTATTATAGATAATGGGATTATAAATGATTGGCATTTCATAGCATTGTGTCATAAAGTCTTGGATACTTTCCTCAAGAGAAATAAAAGAAAAAAGAAACCAAGATTATTTATTGAAAACGTTATATTAATAATATTTTTTGGTTACAACTTCTACAAAAAGGGAAAATCCATGTCCTTACATCCTCCCCCCTTAAGTAAAATTTTCCCACAAAATCCAGCTCAACTAGCAAAAAAATTGTGGGTGAGATTTTTTTGTCAACTTTTAGTCCACACGTGGCTTCATCATGTCCATAGTGTTTGGAGAGAGCCTTAACCATTTATATCTTTTTATTCCAGATCCCCTTCACCTTCAAATCCAAGATCCTCATATGTTCCCCTAGGCATGTCAAGTACCTTGGAACTCTAAAGTTTAGACATTAAGCACATGATCATGATCCTCAGTATAACCGTTTAAGTTAGACACATGAAACACTTCATGCATCATGCTATACTATGGTGGTATGGCAAGAAGTAGGAGCACTCACATATATATTCTTAGTCTTTTAACATACCCACATACCTAGTGATTGAATTCCCATGATTCTTAGCAATAACACAGATAGATAATATTTTTAAGAAGGCATGATCTCTGATGAAAAGTGCAAATGCATTTTTTTGCATCAACAAATGATTTTTATCGGTCTTGATCCCTCTTTAGCCTCTGTTTGATTAGGATGACTTCATCAACATCAACTGTAGTTCTTCATACTTAATCAAGGCTCGTTCTTCCACATAGTCCCAATGAAGTGGCGAGTGGCATGGCCTCTGGTAGAGAGCCTCTTGTGGGGGAATCCCTATACTAGTCTGGTATCTATTGTTGTTTACAAACCAACTAGCAGTGGGTACCTGTCCCATGATCCTTACCTATCTTGGATACACATCCTTAATAAGTCTTGTAGAGGACAGGTTGCCCATTAGTTTGGGGATGTTATGCTATTCATCCTTAATAAGTCTTATAGAGGACATGTTGCCCATTAGTTTGGGGATGTTATACAATACTATATTAATCAAGTAAACAATTCTTATTGAACATATTTCCATAACTTGGAGGTTAAATTCGGGTCACAACCTCTTATATTATTAATCTTGGAACCCCATGAAGTCATACTAGATCTTGGATGTAAAGCTTATACAAGTTACCTACATTGGTAGTGGTTTTGTATGAAAGTGTGCGGATTTAGTCAAGAGATCCACCATAACCCATATGACATTGTATCCTTTTCTGGTCTTGGGAAGACCCACCACAAAACCCATGACCATTTGGTACCATTTCCATTTGAGAATCTTGAGGGTTGTAGCATACCACCTGCCCTTTGATGTTCTACCTTCAACTTTTGACAAGGTAGATGGCTACAGATAGGGCCATGTTGGACTTTCTACTTTGCCACCAAAAGTATTGATGGAGAACTTTGTATATTTTAGTGGTACCAGGATTGTAACACACCTAAATCTGGGTACCTAATTTGATCTTCTCATTTCTTATGCCTTTTATTTTGTTTTAGTTTGATTCTTTTTTGCTAAATTATATTAAATTAGGAGTACTTTGGAGTCAGGATAATATTTAACAAAAATCATTTTATATGAATTATTAGAATAAATAAATAAAATTAAATGTCTTGTGGGGTTGATTAAATGAATCACCAATAAATTAGTTTTGATTCTAATTTAAAAAATTACAATCTTAATAACACTGATGGATAAAGGAAATAAAAAAATTCTTCTATCAAATCATTTTAAAAAAGAAATAAATATATTTACAACGCACATGTCACCAGTAGAGAAACAAATTACCAAATACATTCAAAATGAGAACTTGACTTTGAAATCAGATTCCTCACATGAAATTAGCATGCTCATCTTTTTTTTTTTCCAATCAATTGGTTGTTTTTTACTTCCCAAATTAACTTGTAAGAGAAATGTAGTAATTGTTGTAAGTTGATTTTTATATATCTGATCATACTAATTTAAATCGTTGATTTAAATCATCATAAGGTGACCTTGGTACTTTTCTTCTTGATGGAGTTGTAGACAACTGGTAGTCACACACCCGTGACATCAGTTTTTTTGGTGCACATTTCACTTGGGAGCAGTGTGTTGCTGAGTTTGAGGGTAAGTATCTTCCCTACTACCTGAAGAGCAAGGAGTGTGTGAACTTAGTGTAGAAAATGGGCAATTGGTGGAGGATTACATTCATAACTTCCACAAGCTGGAGCACTGTCATCCAAATCTCAGTAATCTAGGAGGGAATGGGAAGACAAGTTTGTTAACAACTTAAGGATGAGGCTGAGGACACAAGTTCATTAGACTAGATGCAACATTTTCTCTTCTGCTATTGAGATTGGCTTTATTATGGAGGAGGACTACATGAAAATTCTAGGTAGTGAAGGAAAATATAATGATAGGCATTCTGGACACGAGAGAGATGGGTTTAGGGACAACAATGGAAGCCTAGATAGGACATCAAGGAAAAGGTTCAAGAATGATGATAGGAAAGCTAAAGGGAAAAATAAGTCATGTGAGCACTGCCAAAGGCACCACCTAGGGAGAGAATGTTATTTCAACAGTGGTGCTTACCAAAGATGTAGGAAGAAGGGTCACTTTGTTTGGGATTGCCCTGAGAAGAAGAATGCAAGAGGAGCCTACTGAGAAGAAGGTAGAGGCTTGAGTTTACTCGCTCCACAAAGAAGATGTAGATGTGTCTAACCAGGTGGTATGAGGTATTCTTGATGTTGCTAATCATTCTTCTTTAGTATTGTTTGACACTAGATATAATCTATCTTTTATCTCTATCTATCTTTTATCTCTGAAAGTTTTGTTGTCAAGTTAAATCCAAAAACAAAAACCTCTAGTTTATAATCTAGTGATGTATAAATTTTTTGATTTCCACAACAATTGTATTAGATATGTACATGATGTGCCTATGATAGTAGAGAATGAGAGTTTCATGGTTGATCTTGTAGTTCTGGAGATGACAAACTTTGACTAAATCTTAGGTATTGACTCGTTAGATTAGAATGATTCTTGTGTTATCTGCAAAGAGAATAAGATTCTGATAGGTCAAATATTAAATATGAGATTGATCATCAGATGTGTGAGACAAAAATACATTTGAACATTGATTTCATCTTTTATGAATCACAAAATGGTGATGAATAGCTATAGGACTTGTCTGGCTAGTGTAGTGAAGACTGACTCTTTAGTTGCTAGTATTGAGGAGTTATAGATAGTAAAGGATTTTTCTAATGTTTTCCCTAAGAAACTTTAAGGTCTACCTCTATAGAGAGAAGTTGATTACTATATTGATATCTTTCATGGGATTGCTCCTATATCCAAACAACCTTTTTGAATGGCCCTTTTGAACTGCTATAGCTAAAGCATCTGTTGTAGGAACTTATGGATAAGGGTTTTATCTAACCCAGTGTGTCCCCTTGGGAAGCTTAACTACTATTTATAAAGAATAAGGACACATCCTTACAACTATATTTTAGTTATAGGTAGTTGAATCAGGTAACAGTGAAAAATAAGTATCCTCTTCCTTGTATTGATGACTTACTTGACCAAATGCAATGTGTTGAAATCTTCTCAAAAATGATTTGAGGTTTGGATATCATCAACTAACAATAATTAGTAAGATATTTTTAAGATTGCTTTGCAAACAAGATACATACACTATGAATTTTGTATCATGCCTTTTGGGTTAACCAATGCATGTGTTGGATTCATGGATTTAATGAATTAAGTGTTCTGACCTCATCTAGATAAATTTGTGATTGCCTTTATAGATGATATTTTAGTTTTCTCTCCCTAAAAAGAGAAACACAAGGAACACTTATGAACATGATTAAATTTCTCAGTACAGAGATCATGAGTTTTTAAGGAATGACTGGCTACTATAGGAGATTAATGAGAACTCCTGTAGTATAACCCTCCCATCGACTAATATGAAAAAGGTGTGTTAAGTTATTATGGATGAAAAAGTGTGAAGACAGTGTTTTGGAGTTAATGAAAATATTGACTACAGTAACAATGCTCATCCTTCCTAGTGGTAGTGTCAGTTTTGAAATTTTTGGTAGATGCCTTCGGTATCGAGTTGGGTTGTGTTTTGATGTAGCATGGTAAGGTGGTAGAATATGCCTATTGACATCTAAAGAATCATGAGAGGAATTACCCAACACTTGGCTTGGAGATGGCTGTTGTGGTACCTGCTCTCAAGATATTGCATCATTATCTTTATGGGGAGCAATTCAAGTATAATCTGATAATAAAAGCTTGAAATATATCTTTTCTTAGAAGGAGAGGAATATGATACAATGACATTGTGTGGAATTCCTGTAGTATTATGATTTCTCCATAAATTATCATAAAGGTTATGCCAATATTGTGCAGATGCTCAGAGTAGGAGAGGGACTCGTACAATGACTAATTTGATGATCTAGGAATGAAAACTACTAAAAGATGTTACTCAGTGACAAGTATCTGTCAAAGGCCAAAAGAAGATAGATATGGCATGTTTAATAGCACAACCTGAGTTGATATATAGGATTATGGAGTCCCAAGATGAATATGTTGGCAAATAGGATATGATGAAGGTAGTTGAGGAAGAAGGATTTCAATTTTTAATAGGGTTATATTGGAGTATACTATTTATGACACATTTCAAGTGTCCATTACTTCTAATATAAGAGAGGACCTAATGAAGAATACTCGCTTGTCAAAATTCTCTATCCAGCCAAGAAGCACAATTATGTTCAAAGACCTACAACAAAGTTGTAGGTGGCCAAGAATGAAACTAGACTGTTAATTTTGTTTCCAAAAGCCTAGTTTGCCAACATGTAAAGATTGAACATCAAAGACATGCGAGGCTAAATTTAACCACTAGAGATACCCGAATAGAAATGGGATTTTATAGAACCATGTTTTTTTTGGTGATTTCCTATGACAAAGAATTAAAATTAATGCATATGGGTTCTTGTGGACATGCTGACAAACATATTGAATAGATTGAACAGTTCAAGTATACTAAACAGATTAAGCAAATCATCTTAGCAACAAGTATGATCATCAATGCATATATAGATAACAGTTAAATCCATTTCTCTGGGTAGATATGTACTCCAATATCATCAAATTGCATCTAATAACAATCATTATCATTATCTGACTATCATCATATTCCTTGCTAATAGTACAAGCAATCTAGTAGCATAAGTATCCCTGACATCGTGGATATGTCTAGTAACATAACATGGATATCAATATTGGAATCTCATATAAAGGGAACAAATCTATATCATAAGTAGAACTAACATCATAACACAATGAACTACATAGGCATAAAAGTGGGTCAATGTGTTGATAGTCTAGCCAAGTTGTACATTGACAAAATTTTGAGGCTTCAGGTGATTCAAAATCATTTTTTTTGATAGAGATCTACAAATTAACTTCTATTTTTGGGTAATCTTGCAAAATTCATTGGAAACAAAACTCATCAACACAACCTTTCATCCACACATTGATGGTCAATCTAAGATGATGATTCAAACATTAGAGGATGTGTTGAGAGATTGTGTTTTATCCTAGAAGGTCACTTGGGGTGAACATTTACATCTTTTGGAGTTTTCATACAATAATAGCTACCATGCAAGTATTAGAATGGCATCGTATGAAGCTCATATGCATGATTGTGTAGATTTCCAGTTTTTGGAGTGATGTGGGAAAAAGAAAGTTGATAAGACCTTCTATTATTCAAGAGTGTGCTATCTAGAGTGAGCAAAATATCTACATAGACAAAAGGAGAGGGGAGTTGATCTTTGAAGTTGGGGACCATGTTTCTGAGGATGTCTTCAACTAAGGGAGATTTTACATTTTGGTAAGAAAGGAAAGCTTAGTCCAAGGTACATTATACCTTTTGAGATCTTAGAGAAATACAGAGACTCTACTTACAATCTTGTTCTAACACCCTTGTACTCTAATATTTATGACGTGTTTCATGTTTCTATATTGAGGAAATATATCCACTATGGATACCATGTCATTAACATTGCCGTATCATAAATCCTTCCCAAGTTGACTGAAAAGGAAAGACCACTCCACATAGTGGGTAGACGAGCTCACCAACTAAAAAGACATATTGTTCCTATAATGAAGGTGGCTTGGAAACATCATAGATATGAATAGGCTACATGGGAGCTCAAACCAGACATGAAGGGCAAGTATCCACACCTTTTTTAGTAAATCTTGTCCTTTTAGGGTTTTATTTTCAAGGATGAATTTCTTTCTATGGGAGGGAGGATGTAAATTCCTATAGAAATAGTTTATGATTATCCTAACCACCTAAAGGAAATCACAGATTCCTAGTCTGACCTCAATTCTAAGCAACAAAATCCGTTTCACCCTTTGAAAACCCATATTATCCCTATATCTATCTGTCTACTTGCTTATGTATAATTAAAATGACCATGCTCTCTCTATCTCACTACTTTGCATCTAGGAGACCAAGGCAGGAAATGAGGAGTGGCTTCTTCTCTGGATGGAATGAAAAACATTGGCCACGATCTGAAGAAAAGTTGGGCTTGGTGAAGGCAAAGAAAACATAGTATTATAGGCTTATGGTGCAAGGAGAAAGCCAGCATTAAGCCCGACAATTTCTCTATTCGACACAACCTTCCTAGGTATGCAGTTGGATCCATAGTCAAGGTCTTGCTTAACCATATCTCATGACACAAAGAAATGTGTGGCCATAAATTGACTTCTTTCTATTATTTTTCTATGTATATCATTCACTATGAGAATAAATCCATGTCTTATAAAGGACATATTGGCATGATCTAAGTATATATGGGCATGATATTTATGCATAGATATTTAATAACATAAGAGAATGTATACTTTCTTTGTTTTGTATGGACAATCATGGATGACATTTTCTTTTGGTCATGAACTTATGTGTAATGTTAAATTAACTGTACTCACACAAGGAGTGTAGCATGTAAACCAAAAATATGTCTGAACCCTCCTAATCTCATGGTGCATGCATATCATAATTATAATCAAATTTGTGTCTTCATGTTGGTTTTTAATCATGCCCTATGTGTAGAGAAGAAATATGATTTTGTTTTAGCCATATAAAATTCACTTATCATGCTTACATGCCAACTACCTTATAATGATTATAGTTGATCTAAAGGAATAATGACCATATGCTGACATACCACTTACTCAGAAAGGGAAGATAAATCACCATGTTCACAGTTTTGTCACATGAACTCCATTTCTCTTTTGCAAGAAACATTGTATATAAACTAGTAGTAATCTAAACAAAAAAATATGAATGTACGCTTGTACTTCTAGGATTGCATGAATAAGTATAACCATACTAAATACTACTTTTAGGATCTTTGTCTTAGGGTCAAATGATGGTGTTCATTCCATGATAAAATATTCCATAATGTGGTGAGTGTGCCCAATCTTGGGTAAATGAAATCAAGGAGCTTCACTTGCATTGGGTAGACTGAAATATTAGGTGATGAAATCAATGGGTTGACTGATTACTGGCTGCAACCTTGAGGTGACTGCAACCTCATGTTGGCTGTTATGAGCTCATATGACATAGAAATCTTTGTATACTACACTCTCTAGTTTTTTTTCACCCATTATTAACCGGATGTGTCTTCACACATATATTTCTCCTTGACTGCTAAATCACTGAAATTGGTTAATATGGTTATAATTTTAGGCATTGTTTATCCTACATGAACTTACTAGTTCGGCTATTTCTTTGTATGCATCTTTCACCTTTGTGGTTACACACGTGACTGGGAATTTTTCCCATCATCTGGATCCTACAGGTACCTAGTTGACATTTACTGATAGGGGCATGATGATACTTCTTTCATAGATAATGGACATTGGAAAGCGGCTCATTGATAGTAAGGAGTGGTATCAAAGCCTTAAGAGTTGGATTCTAACTTTTATCCACCCCAATATAAGTTAAGAGAAAGGGTTCCAAGTTAAAAGATCATGACATAAAAGAGGATTTTATATATGTACATAAGTTTGAATATGTTAATATACTCCACTAGTTAAAAAGGATTTTGTCCCTAAAATCTCAAACAAAAAGCGAAGAGTGAGTTTGTAATGTTTTCTCCTTGAGCTCCCAAGTTGTCTCCTCCAAGACATGATATTTTCATAGGCATTTTACCAGTTCAATCTCTCTATGCCTTAGGAGTCAAGGATCTTGAAAGACTAACTTCAAACTTTAGTCTTTTCAATGTTCGAAAACCCTAATCACGGTGCTATGTAGTATTGTAAGGAGTGTGACCTAAGAGGGGACCCACTTACTCAAATTGAGGAATATTTTCATCTAATCCAACCACACTAACAAGTACACTAAATAGGTGTATTTTTTATTTCTCAAAAGAATAGTATACATAAATAGAAATGTAATAAAATATCATATCTATATTTAATTTTACAATATTATATAATAATCTACCACTTGGGTTTTACATGAATAGGGAAAATTCTTCACTAAGTAGAGGGATGTCCAAGCTATTTTAAGTTTACCTTCTAGGAGTCAGCTCTACTAAGCCAAGTTCAGGTCATCATGTCAAGCCATCCATGTCCTTAACCATACCCCACAAAAGAAGAGAAAGTAGAAGTTGTCAGCTAAAAAATGCATGTATGTGCATATAAATAGGAATTGAGCAAAATTATGGTAAAATGACATCAATATACTTATCAAGGCTACCCAAACCAAGAGAGGAAAAATAACATCCAAAATGAAAGTCAAAGAGAACATTTAAAGAAGATAATCAATAAGATGTTTCTTGCCTTAATCATTCTCACTTTAAAATATCACAATAACAAATAGTCATAAATAGTGTGCGCTAAACAATTAGACAACTATAACTTAAGCAGATATGGGACACATAAAATTTTAATCCTAATTCGGGAGGAAAGGTGCACCCTGGGAAAAAAGTTGCACCCAAAATCTATAATACGAGTTGAAAGACACAATCGAGGTGGAAAGGCACACCCAATAATATTATGGTGGCACAGAGGTACCACTACTCTAAATAATTTTAGTCTTACTGTACATGCACAAACGTAGAGGCAAGAAATAATTTTAGTCAAGCTCGAATTAGAGGATAATAAATATATTAAAGGGATCCATGTGATAATACTAGAACAATATAAAAATTTTGGTAGGAAATCACACATCTACCATGAGTGTGGGATGAGAAGGAATAGATACACATCTCTCTGAGAAAGACATGATACACATCTAATCTAATAATTTCACTTGGAGGAATAATCACCTATACATTATCTATTGTGGGAAATTATACTTCCACACAAAAATCAACAATTTACATTATGCTAGTAGTCACCACATGAGTCATATAAAGGATAAGCAAGCTTAGTTCAACATACAAAGGATGAGAACATCCATTTTATATTAGTGGGGTCAGAGGAACCATAATATGAGATCTAACCATTTCATTGATTAAAGAGAAATAATCAAAAGGTTTATTTTCAAGAACAATCGCAAAATAGATATATCTTGAAATCAAATTAGGGTTTTGAGTCTTCAATTAGATCAAGAGAGAGAAACATATGTAATTTATAAATTTAGAATGTGATGAAACATACCTCATATCTAGTCTACCAAGATCCAAGCTAATCCCTACATCCATTTTAGGTCCAAAAGCAACCTCTTAAACATAAAAATTGTTAATTACATGAATTCTTCAAACCCTAGAAAAACACCTTTTTGTCATTAATGAATTAGGTTATAAACAATATGCCCTACTGCATGTTATATTTTCTTGAGGCCATAACTTATTTTACTCAATTTTTCTGACTTATAGATTATTAGATATAAATTGTAGTAATTTAGATCAATTAAAAAAACTTTAAAAGTCACATTTTTATAATATTCCAATTAGGCACTGAAAACTACATTGTTGGGTAGAGATAAATCCCATGTTTCCATAACTTAATTTTTTTGACTTACCAATAATTAGATATTAAATTTACAAGATAAACTCAACTTTTTGACTTGTAACTCGAAAATATAAAGAATAAACCAATCTGCCCCCATCTCCACGAGCCAATTTACTGTGTGACAATGACTTATCGGGCATTCACAACCCATACTCTTATGTAGCTAAACAAAATGAAAACACCTTGAAATTCCTAAAACACCCATGTTAGGCGTGACACATCAAGACCCAAGCCAGAGAAAACTAGGGAAGTACACCCCTCTCTTCTATCTGCCCTTCTCCCTCATGACTCAAAACAATGTTGAGCGATCGACATTTTCTAAACATATTTTTGTGATGTTGGAAGTGGAAGATAATGGGAACACACAACACTAGAAAAAAACAAATTAGTATGGATGAAGATGGAAAAATAAGGAGACTAATAAGCAACAAAGATCATCGATAAATTGGAGAGAGAGGTATACAAGTTTTGGCGATGGGACGAAAAAGGAAAAATTAGGAGTTACTACAAAGGAAGAAAAAGTAAGCACATAATAAGCTCCAAAAAGATCCCAACAACTCCTTTGTAATATTCTTAGGTGGCATGGATGATAGTAGAACCAAGGCGAAGAAGCTACACAAGCTAGGCACAATCAGGGTTTTGTTGATTGTAGACCCCATCCCTTTACATCATGGTGAACCATGGAGTCACAACAAACTTGGAGAAGTGTCATCTGAGCATGGGTTCTGAAGATGTAATCACCTAGTAGTTAGGCACAAGAGAGATGTCAGCTTTACTTCCTAGAGGTGTTCCGGAGGACCAGGAGGATTTATATGAGAATACATAGGTTTGGAGTGGTTTCCGAAACCTAAGACTATGAACATAAAGAAGAAGAGAGAGATACATTAGAGTAGGGTTATTGGGATCTCCTAGAAACATTTGGGGTGGTTTATATATATATGTATGTATGTATATATATGTATATATATACACAATTGGGTCATAGAGACAAACAAAGGAGCATCGGTGCTACCGAGCATCAATTTGATGCCACTGAGATACAGACTCAATGATAATGACTAAAGTTCCGAAAAACATTAGGGATGTAACTTTATTATCCTAGTGCTACCAACGATAGATTCAATGGTACCGACATCAGCATCTAGAGATCAAAGAGAACCAACTCAGTGCCACTGACATGTTTGTCGTATTACCAACATATATCAAGAAGGCACAAAGGTTTGCCAATTTAGTGCCCTATCGATAGTACTGTACCAGCGTGATTAATGCAGATATGAAATTAAGTCATATATAATGGTTGTGAACTAAACAAGGGTTAAGCCTCACGTATGACCTATTGAGGGAGGCCACTAAAGGATTATCATGTGTGTTTTGGACGTAGAGCCTGAGGGGGGGTAGATAAGAAGGAGATTGTTGCCAACCGGCCGATTTGGGCACTTTTGGAGGAAAGATTTGTAGGCATATAGCTATTGATCATGGAGTTATTCAGAAGGGATCATCGAGTCATCTCTGGGAGTTTTTCTATCAGTATTCTAATGATATACTTCTCTTTCTCTTTTTATTTTTTCTATGATCTGATGATGAACATGTCAGGCTAAACCCCTCTTTCCTGTAGGACCCACGAGTATCCTGGCACATTATTGTAATTGAATTCAATGATTTTTATAATATAGTTTCCTTTGTTCTAAACTTGAATTTATGATATCATCAATAATTTATTTATGCATGATCAACATAACCAAAGTATTATATTTATAATTTCTTTAGGAAAGGGATTACAAAATTAAACAAGTCATAAATTCACATAGCTAATGACACACTTCTAGTAAGGGCTAATATCTATGAAAGAATAAGATAGTGCGATTTTACTATTCCATAAGAGGTGTACTTACAAATAATACAAGAAGTTATGCAATAATAGTTGAAATATGCATAAACTCAATTATTATGGGAAAGGCCCTATCCGTTGATTTCATGAAACTTAAGTAAATTTGTGGAATTAAAATATATTCATGGTTTGAATTCATTATTAAGGATGATTCAACCAAAAGTTCAAATTATAAAGTAATGTGTGGATATACCATATTTACACATATAAAAGCATGAACTTTGTATTTGGACTACAGTCGAATATATACATTTCATCTTATTATGATTGTGAGAATTTAGGTAGCCACATTTGATACTTAAAATTGAGATGTGAAGTTTAATATCCTAAATTGCAAACTAATGACATGATCTAGGGTATAGAGGTATTACCTCACCCTTACCCAAAAATAAATGAATACTAGGTTTGTGAAAAATGTAATCACCAAATGAAACTAAAATCATAAAGTGATAATGTAATGCAATGAATGAGGATGAAGGAATACCTTTGGATTAAAATTGAATTCAACCATAAAAAAATGCAAAATTTTGGTCTCAAATAAATCCTACTAAAGGAAGGTTGCTAGCCCTAATGTTTGAGGCTAATATGAGTCATCATACACCTTTACCTGATTAGGTTTGAATTTTGGGGACAAAGTTCTTTTTAAGGAGGGGTGGATGTAAGATCCTCAAATTTTATAAATTTAGATTCTATGATATTGAATTAAATAATAATGTATTGAGATTCACTTTGTGACAATTAGAGTAACATTAGAACAATGAGATCAATGTGTAATTTGGGATGATGAATTTAAGATCTAGACTTAGAGTCAGGTTTCAATTTAAAGTAAATAAAATGATATTGATCAAATGTGCCACTTGAGGCTTCAATTGAGATATTATATTTATCCAAGCTAGAATTTTGTAACTAAGATTATTATAAAGCTTGTGGATCCCAGGGAATGGGACAGGGGTCTAGAACCCAATTCTAGCCCAATTAGACTAATTAGGGTTACATATGGGTCCTTGGAATGCAAAATGATTAATTATGTATTTTGTGATCATAATGAATATTGATGATATTTTTGATTCAAAGATAAAGTAATTATGAGATTGTGTAAGAAAATCCAAAAGGTTCCAAGATACCTTGAGACCTAAGTATTTATTTAATGGATTATCTACCTATTTCCATAGAAACCAAGAATTCGATAATTAGCAAATAAGTTAGTGGTTTATCTCCTGCTAAATGATAGATAATAAATAAGGGAATATTATCCCAAGATTTGGGATAAATATGAGTTATGATGTAGCCTAGGTAATTATGCCATCCATTCAGGGATTTAATCTAAAGGATGTAGAAAATCAGAAAAAGAAATATCATTACAAAGTCCACCCATGTCTGCACTCTAGATCCGGGCAAGACAACACATTCCCCTCATGGTCTCTAGATTGTCCACCATAGAGGAAGAGACTCTAATTCTAAGAAATCATATCCCTCTCCAGTTGATCAGACCATAGTCTATCCACATCATTGAAATTAGTAGGACAATATGAAGCTATCTAACCCTGAGATAACCAGTTATCATTTTAAACCACAATAATGTGGAATCCCTATAAAATCCCATATCATGAATATTAAGGCCACTTTTTCCAGTCCTTTTTCCCTTAACTTTGGGAGCCCCAATTTATATAAACAATCATGGGGCACCAGGCTAGGAGATCTTAGCACCCCTATTGATCCTCCTTCCCTCTCTATGAGCACCTCACCATCAAGATCCAAACCATAAGGTGTGCCGTACATGAGTCTCTAGACCACCACAGACCACAAAATGGTTTCAGCGAGGACAACAAGAGTCATGTTGACCTCTTCCTAGCTTCAAATGAGCAACCAAATGGTAACTTAACCTGCACCTTCTCTCCATAAATACCTACAATGACCATGGATTCTCCAACCTCAAGAAGTAGTCTCCCCAATCCTCTCGTATCAACCTAAAGAAGCCTCCCAAGTCTATAGCACTCGACCAAACATATTTCACAAGTCAATTTCCCGAACCATGCCTCAAAGGTGAGAGTCAACCTTGTGGCTGACCTTGGTCATGACTAGAGAAAAAACAAGAGCCGTGGGAGAAAGATGATGATCCTTGGAGTTCATTTGACTATAATTCCCTAAGAACGTGTGACATTTTTTTGCACTGCATATGGGAGAAATAGTCATTTGTCGCTTACCTTGTGCCTTGCTCACCTGGAGCAATTCACTAATTTGGAAAAAACTCATTAGTTCGACTTGGTCACTCGCTACTAATACGATAATGCCCTAATTGGGATGTGACATTTTATGATTGGTACAAAAATATTCTTGCAAATAATGTAGGGAATAATTGGTAGATTAAAATATATTGAAACATATGTAACACTTTTATCAAAAAAATGTATAGATCACTAATTAAATGGTTTCAAGGGATAGATCTAATACTAGTTCCAAAATTATAGGTAGTACATTATTATAAGATGATTAATATATACAAACCCTAGATTTGATGAATACAATGCTCAAATTAGTAAATCCATATATTTTGTGATAATATCTGATCTTAGTAAATATAATGAATCTTAAGATAGTTATAATAATGATGATGTATATTTAGGGTTTCTAAAGTCAATAGTAGTATATTTGTAATTAGGGTTTTGAAACCAATGCGCATAACCTATTATGGTCTCAAACCACATGATTTTGTCCAGGTGTTCATATTGAGATGATGTGTTCACTGTATGAATTAGGATTATGCCTAATATTTAGTTAGGGTTTCCGACCCTTAGATCTAAAGATATGCTAAAATTAGGGTTTGATGCCCTTATTCCTAAGTTGAATCAGAGATGAACCTAAACCTAGTTAAGGACCTAAGTCACGTCTAATTATGACTATATGGATACAATGTCAACTGATGCAACCCTATTTTAGGGTTCCATCCTATGCCTTTTTGCATGATAATCACATCTAAATAGTTTAGATTACAATTTATTCCCCTCAATGTGATCTTTTATGATAAATGCACTTATGCCTCCTTTTGTGAGTATTTCAAGGCACTTATGCATGCATTGATGCATGGGGGAGAGATGAAGGATGTCTATGGGGTCTTACACCCCATAGTGGACCTACCTCTTCCTCGAGCTGTCCTTGGATGCATAAGAGAAATTCAAAGCAAAAGGAGTCTGGATGAAGAAGATGAAGTAAAGATCAACACCAACATGACCAAAATGGTCGTGGTACATCCACCACAGTTGTGGTAATTTATGCACAAAGAGCTCCAAAATCAACAAGGAATGTGCTTAATTTACACATGAATGACCACGACCGTGGAGCTCAAAACAGCCATGGTCACTGAAGACCCCACAGTTGTGGCCCCCAGAACGGCCGTGGACAACACACTCCAACTTGCCCATGGCCATCACCTCACCCGTGGCAATTTATGTACAAGGATCCCTAAAATCAACAGGGAAGTGATCCTTTTTACATGTGAATGACCACGGTCATGGCCATCAACACGGTCATGGCCCTTAAGACCACCACACCCATGGCGCTCCCCATGCCCATGACTAACTAAAGACATGACGACCTCCAAGCCTCCTCCTCCAACATGGCTGTGGTAACCCACACGGTCGTGGTACCCCCTTCCCACCATGACTGTGGCCACCATACATACTTATCATTTCCACTCCACTTCCCACCTCGGCCGTTCCACATACCACGACCGTGCCATGCAACCCCCACCACGTCCGTGGCACCTAACCCTAGTTACCACCTTACCCTACCCATTTTCACCACTATTTTTCCTACTTTGCCCCTATTTACCCTAGTGTTTCCCCACCACCTATATATAGATAGGTGGCAGACATAGCACGAAGGTTACTCCCCCATCTGCAATTACTTCTCCTCATCCTCTCTTGAGCATTTATTGCATTCCCCTTTCATTTATGCTCTCCACCCACCATTTCCACCTCATTTCCACTACAGAAACCCAATTTTCTACCATAACCCCCTCCATTTTCATGCACATCATCCAACTTGGAGGAATGAGGTTGCCCTATAGTGGCTAGGAGGTGAAGAAGGAGAATCTACATCAAGCTCCATGGAGTACTATCCCCTTCTTCTCATTTCTTTTGCCTTTTCTTTGATTATGTCTAACTAAGCCCCTAGTGGTGGGCTATTTGGGGGTAAAAATGTGACTTTGATCCTATGTTGGGGGAGAATGATTTTTAATGAACATAATTTCATTATATGATGATTACCTTTGTTTCTATCTCATTTCCCATTATCTTGCATGTGATTTTTTCTCTTAAACATAAATTGCTTGCTTTGTGATGTTTGATGACACTTAGCTTCTAGGATGAATTGGAATGCATGTAGAAATCCTATGAATGGCTCCTAGGTCCAATAAGTGGATCCCTAGCTAGCCCCCTTTATTCCTACATACATATCCCTCCTTCTACAAATCAACGTGAGATCTAAGTAGCTCGTGCAAGTGTGATTAGTGCAATTTCCTAGAGCTTTCTAAAGGCCAGATGGCTAGTAGCATGAGGTGAAAAACCCTCATCTCTACTCCCATTCCTACCCTTGGTTCTCAATTGCCCTAATACCACTTACCCTAGAAACATAAACTTGAAAAGTCCTACTAGAATTACACCTAACCCTAGTTCTTCAACTAGTAGTATAGGGTATATTCTAATAGCACTTGCCTTACTGTTTGGTTTGGTAATATAGATTGAATTGTGATAATTTCATGTGCCATGTTGACACCCCAAAACTAATATCAAATCACATTCCCAAATGGTCCACCTACCTAATCCATTGCTTGAAACCCACCTTAGCCTTCTTGATTGTCAATGCTAATTTTGCTTAGTTGCCTTTATTTCTTCTAGCCAATTGCTTAGTCTTGCTACTTAGGGTTAACTTAGATTCTTACTTGCTTTAGTGTTTAGCTTATCTCTTAGTTGCTAATTGCCTTGCTAGAGTAGTGTAGATCATCTTGCCCTTGTTTAGTTGATTGCTTAATCTACTTGCTTATACCTAACTTGCCTAGGATAATTTAGTTTTTGGTAATCTAGTTTTCACATTGCATTTACTTGCTTAGTGTAATCAAACCAAAACCCCCTTTAAACCCTTCAACCCTAGTCTCCACTTTAGGAATGTAGCCAACACCAACTAAGCTCTAGTGCCCCCTCTATCCCTGTGGTTCGAACCCATTTGCTTGCCTCTCATCTATGCTATAACATGACCCCGTGTGCTTGCGGGAGTGTATTTTAGTGTTGTGAGTGAATCTAGTTAGGGGAATCTTAAAAATTCGAAAGATCATACATGTGTGCAAAACCGCACCAAGATTTTTGGCATCATTGCGGGGGATAGAGGTGCTCGACCTAGCTAGTTATTATAGCATAGCCTTTCCTATTGCCCTCATTATTGCTATTCTTTATTATTTGTTCACTTTTGCATACTATCATTCTAAGTTGGTTTCTTGTTTCCTATTTGTGTATTGTGCATGTGACAACTGTGCATGCACGATATGTCTTCTACTTGTACTGACTTGGTGTTGTACGACCCCGAGATAGGTAGGAGTGCCAAAGATGCCTTAAGTAGCATCGAGCGGCCGACATGGTAGAAAATGAACCCCATGGAAATACTCAACCACTACAGCGCAACCACCCCCTCTATGAGTATTTCACCCCGGGGAACTACAATTCTCCCATTGCCACCCTTGTTGATCAAGCTGGGTCAACAATTCTCTATTCCACCTGCATTCCTTGGACTCCTCCCTACCTACTATGGGATGGAGAATGAAAATCCCTACCAACATATCAACACCTTCCTTGAGACTTGTTCCACCTTCCACACCCCCACTACCACCGGTGATTCCATCCAGAAGACTCTCTTCCCTTTCTCTCTAAAGGAGAAGGCCAAAGAATGGTACATTTCAAAGCCGGATCTGGTGATGTGGAATGCGGTCAAAAATGAGTTTCTCAAGAAGTTCTTTCCAATTGCCAAGCTGAATCACATGCAAAGATGTATCACCACCTTCTCCCAAAAGGAAAATGAAGCTTTCCACAAGGTGTGGGAAAGATCCCAGAAGCTCCTACGCGGATGCCCTCATCACGAGGTACCCTTGTAGCAGTTGGTCCAAGCTTTCTACATTGGGCTTGAAGAGTTAAGCCAGAATAATGTAGACTCGTCATGTGGAGGCACAATCTTGGAAAAGCCACCTGAGGAGTCATGGCCATTGTTTAAACACCTTACTGAAAATTCTCACCATCGAGTTTCTACTAAAGGGGAATAGTGTAGCTGAAACTACATCCCTCCACCTCCTCCAGTAGCTCCATCCTGCACCTCTGCCAACCCTAACATGATGAATGTGATGAAGAGCCAAGCTGGTGGTTCTTCTAGTCAACCCACCATGGTGGTTGAAGCTCATGCTTTGCACTCTTTTGGCAACTTGAACAACCAAGGTCCTATGTCCAACACTTACACTCCCGAGTGGAGAAACCATCCTAACTTTTCATGGTAACAACAAAATGAAGATGGTCAAGGACAAGGGTAGCCAAGGCCAAGGTATAGATCAAAAATTGAAGATGAAGTGCTTGGAAGATTGAGAAGTTTGGATGAGGTAAAGAAAGATGTGTCCTCTCATGGGAAGTCCATTAACCATCTTGAGCAAAGATTGGACCAAATATCACTTTCACTAGCTGGGAGAGAGGAAGGAAGACTCCCATCCTAATTCATGGAAAATCTGAACAATGATGGCACCTCCTCAAGATCCTCTCAACTATTAATATGCTCCACCCCCACCTCACTCATACCAATAGCCCCCTATGCAGTATCACCCCATCCACAACAGCCACAACCACAATAAAAATCACAATTCATCCTTCAAAATCCCAACTCACCCCACCAAAGACCACCACCACCTCAACATCCAAATCCAAATCCACAAGCTTCCTCATCCTCTACCCATGAGCATGTAAAGGCGGTGACGGCTTTGAGGAGTGGTCGAACTTTGGAGTAGCCCCGTGATACTATTGTTGATAGTGCAGCCAGGGAACATAGAGGTGATACTGTGATAAGATAGGTTGATACTGAGATCCAGAGTGATGGTACTGTGATAGGAACTAGAGTTGATACCGTCACAATGAGCAGTGATACCATGATTCTCATGATTCCAGTTGATGATTTTGTTGATCTGAGCCATTTAGGAACCCAACTTCCCCCATTTCCTGATGCTCTTAAGGAGCCTTCCGTTGAGAGAAGAAAGAAAAAAACATACTAAATATATCATGGAAACCTTCAAACAAGTGAAGATAAACATTCATTTACTTGATGCGGTCAAGCAAATTCCTTCCTATGCCAAGTTTCTGAAAGATTTGTGTACTTCCAAAAGGAAAACATTGGGGAGAATTCCCAAGAAGGTCAAGCTCACCGAGCAAGTGAGCTCAATTCTACAACACACCATGCCGAGAAAGAGCAAAGACCCCAATGCTCCCATCATTTCATGTTACATTGGGGCACACTGCATAGACCAAGCCCTTCTAGAATTGGGTTCTAGTATGAACTTGATGCCATATGATGTGTCTTTCGAGCTCCAAATGGGACAATTAGGTCTAGCTCATTGCACTTTGTATTTGGTCGAATGATCAATGAAAATGCCTAGAAGACGTGTTGATGATGTGCTAGTTAGACTTGATGATGAGACTTCCACATTCTTCCCCACTGACTTCATTATGCTAGATATGGAAAAGGACACAAAAAGAGTACCTATCATCTTGGGGAGGCCCTTCTTAGGTACAACTGACGTTGTGATCCACGTCACAACTAGGACCATGTATGTGACATTCATATACATGAAGATATGGTTGAGCATCTTCAAGTCTTCAGCTACAACTGAGGTGATAGGTGCCACAGAAGAAGATTACTATCTTGTTGAATGCCTTGATGAGATTTTAGATTAGTGCCTACCTGCATGGATTCAGACTGCCACTCAAGGTAGAGGTTTAGAGCCCATTGTTGAGTTCCCCGATGATGATGATGAAGAGGATGAAGTGAACGAGCTAGCCTTTGTAGCTGCAAGCGAGGACCTCCCATCAATTTTTAATCCATTGAAGAACTCTCTTGAAGAACCTCCAACTCTTAAACTCAAGTCAATCCCCAAAGGATTGAAGTATGCTTTTCTAAGATCCAATGACACCCTCCCAGTGATGATTTCTTCTATTCTCTCTCTATAACAAGAAGAGGCATTGATGAAAGTCCTAAAGAAGAACATCCGAGCCATTGGAAGGTCCATTGTTGATTTGAGGGGTATTGACCCCTCCATTTGTGTGCGTAGGATCTATTTGGAGGATGATGCATGGCCAACCCACCAAATGAAAAGGTAGTTGAACCCAAAATTGAAGGAAGTTGTGACTTAAGAGGTTTTGGAGTTGTTAGATACAAATATTATTTATCCAATTTCTGATAGCACGTGGGTGAGTCCTATCCAGGTTGTACCAAAGAAGGGTAGGATCGCAATGGTAGAGAATCTTGATGGTGAGATGGTGCCAGTTAGAGAACAATCCAAATAGAGAATGTGTGTAGACAAAGAAAGCTCAATGAGAAGACTAAGAAGGATCACTGTCCTCTTCCATTTCTTGATCAGAATTTACAGAGGTTAGCAGGGAAAAGTTTCTATTGCTTTCTTGATGGATACTTCTAGATTGTTGTGCATCTTGCAGACTAAGAAAAGATGGCATTCACTTGCCTGAGTGGTACTTTTGCTTACCAAAGAATGCCATTTGGGTTGTGTAATGCCCCTTCCACTTAGAGAACCCAACGATTCGTGGATCTACTTTTGGGCAAGGAAGGGAAAGATGAAGTCCTTCAACTCCCAACCACCTGTGAGAGTGGGGTGAGACTTCAGAGATGCGTGACTTTAATCTTCACTGAAAGGCTTGATTTGTCACTTGAAGTGTTTATGGATGACTTCTCAGTTTTTGGTAAAACCTTTGATGAGTGTTTGCTCCACTTGCCTGCCGTTCTTGAGAGATGCATCAAGGTTTGTCTAGTGCTATCTTAGGAAAAAATCAACTTCATGGTACCCAAAGGCATAGTTCTAGGCCATTGGGTTTCAAAAGACAATGTTGATGTTGATAGGGCCCAGGTGGGCCTCATTTCTACTCTCACCATACCTTCTACCGTAAGACATGTCCGGTCTTTCTTAGGACATGTATGCTTCTATCACCGTTTCATCAAGGATTTTAGCAAAATCTCAAGACCTCTATGTCATTTGTTAAAAAAAGATGTTGAATTTCACTTTGATGACAAGTGTGTTGAAGCCTTCAACCAATTGAAGGAAAATCTCATTTCTGCTCCTATAATGCAACCCCCAGACTTCTTCTTGTCATTTGAGATCATGACTGATGCATCTGACATGGTAGTGGGAGCTATGTTGGGCCAAAGAATTGTCTAGATTTTGCACACCATTTATTATGCTAGCAAGACCTTAGACGAAGCACAAAGGAACTACACAACTATAGAGAAAGAGTTGCTTGTAGTTATCTTTTCTCTAGACAAGTTTCGATCATTTTTTTGCAAAACATGGTAGTGATATACACAGATCATGCTGCATTGAAGTATCTCATGGTGAAGAACAACTTAAAGCCAAGGTTGATCCATTGGATCTTGTTGCTTCAAGAGTTTGATATTAATATTGCGGACAAGAAGGGAGTGGTAAATTCTATCGCCGACCATCTCTCCCAAATTGAAGCACCCTTTGATGATATAAGTATATCAAAGAAATAATGTCGCATGAGCAACTCTTCCTACTCTCATCCACTTAAAGGCCATGGTATAAACACATAGATAACTTCTTAGCTAGTGGAAGGATACCAAGCACATGGATAAGGGAGGAAAGCAAAAGACTGTTTGCTATGGTAAAAAATTATGTTTGGGATAATCCTCATCTTTTCAAATATTGCCCCGACCAACTTATTTAGAGATGTGTTCTGGAGATGGAGCAGCAAAACATTCTATCCATGTGTCATTCTGGGGTGTGTGGAGGCCATTTTGGTGGGAAGCGCACGACTACCAAGGTTCTCCAAATAGATTCTATTGACCCTCCTTGTTTATAGACTCTCATGAATTTTGTAAGTGTTGCTTGAAGTGCCAAAAGGTGGGTACTATCTCTAAGAGAGACATGATGCCTCTATCACCCATTCTTGTGGTGGAGGTATTTGATGTTTGGGGAATTGACTTCATGGGTCCTTTTCCTCCCTCTTTCGGATGTGTCTACATTTTGGTTTTCGTGGATTATGTGTCAAAGCGGATTGAGGTTGTTGCAACTAGAACAAATGATCACAAAGTGGCGTGTGACTTTGTAAAATCAAATATCTTTAGCCAGTTTGGTATTCTAAGAGCAATGATTAGTGATGGGGGAAGTCACTTCATCCATCATAGTTTTGAAGGCTTACTTAAGAAACACAAAGTGAATCATCGTCTGGCTACTCCTTACCACCCCCAAACAAGTGGTCAAGTTGAGTTAGCCAATCGGGAGATAAAGATCATCCTAGAGAAGACAGTGAGTTTGGACCATAAAGATTGGTCATTATGTCTCAATGAGGCTTTATGGGCTCATAGGACTGCATACAAAGTCCCGATTGGCACCACTTCAAGCTTGTGTATGGAAAAATCTACCATCTACCAGTTGAGATGCAACATAAGGCATTATGGGCTTTGAAAGCCATTGACTTTGATGGAAAGAATGCCGTGATGAAGAGGAAGTTTTAGCTGAATGAATTAGAGGAGATGCGACATGAAGCTTATGAAATGTCTAAGAGCTACAATGAGAGAACAAAGTTTCTACATGATAAGATGATCAAGAAGAAAGACTTTGATCCCGGAAAATGGGTATGGCTGTATAACTCAAGGATGAAGTTCTTTCCCAAAAAACTTCGGTCTAGATGGGAAGGGCCTTATCTAATCAAAAAGGTGTATCCATCCATAGTTGTGTTGATTTGTGATAAAGAAGAAGCTAAAGAATTTACCGTGAATGTTCAAAGATTGAAATCAGTTGTGGAAGTAGGTCCAAAAAAATATAATTAAAGTTTTGATATCGTGATGCTAGTGGAGGAACATCAGGTTGATGAGGAGATGTGTTTGAATGCATATGAGAGGGACATTTAATTCAAAGATGCTTTAGGAATCCCAAAAGGATGAATGAATTCAAGAATCAATAAGCCCGGCGGAAGGCATAAAATTTAGCATTAGTGAGAGGCAACCCACCTAGGTTTGGGAAATTTTTCACCCAACCTTCACTTTTTGATACTTTTATTTTCTTTTCCATGAAACACACACACACTTGTTCTTAATAGTTTTTGTTTGAGTTTTGATGAGATGTAGGTATCAGGTTGAAGAAAGAGATAGAGAGGGAAAGTCATGGTTGTTGAATTTGAAATGTGGCCAAGAATATTTTTTTTTGCAAAGATATCAATTTTTTTGATTTTGAGTTGACAAAGTACAGCATGACAAACCACCATGGTTGTGGTGCCTCAAAATATTCATGGTTATTTATTTGCAAAACCTCAAGAAAGTTACAATATCTCCACCAAATTTGTAAAGGAATGACCACATCCGTGGCCACCACCACGTCTGTGATGATATGAAGGCAAGACAACTATGGTGACCACCACGGCCATGGTGAATTAAATGCAAAAATTCAAAGGAGTTACAGGGATGAAGGAGATTTTGTACATAAATGGCCACGGCCATGGCGAACCACCACAACCGAGGCGGGAGGAGCACACCACGGTCGTGGCGCCCACCATGACCATGGTGAGAGTCGATCTACAACCATCTCCACCCCCACCACAACCGTGGCACCCACCACGACCATGCTACCAAGCCCCCATCACGACCGTGGCGACCCAACACGGCCGTGGCAGGACCCGAACCCACACATTTTCACTTAAACCTGACAAAACACTACGACCCCTATCACTTGAAAACTCATTTGCTCGACTCCAGAATGGCTTTGGTGACATTCTCTGCCCCCAACACTCCCAATCTTGCTTCTCCAGTCCAAATACTCTAAGAAATCGACCTCCAATCACTTCCTGCACCTCCACCACCTATCCCTATACCATTCCACCCCAAAACCTCCACCAATCGAGCCTCCATCTCCATTTTCATTCTCCACCTCACCTACAGCTGCCCCACAAAAAATTAACCAAAATCCACCCATTTCACCCAAAACCTCCAACCAATCCATCCTCTGTCATCCAAGCAACCATACTAACCTATTCCACCCTTCAATCAACCTCCATTTTGCCTTCTCCACAAAAATCCAAATTTCACAGCCATACAACCACCTCCATATCAAAAAAAATGAAGGGAATATACCAAGCCAGTGAAGAAGGGGGCTCAAAAGAGCCTTGAGGTGATCACCGGAGGCAAGGTGGAAACCAATAAAGCCTCTTCCCAAGTCTCCATGCCTTACCACACTCCCTCACCATCCAATTACATTGCTCAATCACTTCCCCGCTCGATGTCCATGAGTGCATCCCACACCTGATCATCCGACAACCACCACATCACAGACAAGACGTATAGGGAAGAGGAGGAGGAGGAAGCATCACATGACAACATCAATGACATGATCGATGAGGTTGACCCAGATGTCATAACCCGCCAAAAGCATGGCAAGGGGGCTACGACCCCATCTTCATCAAGGTTGCCTCCACGTGCCACTCCAGCAAGACACTCTACCTCCTCATTGGGGGAGAGACCATAGCAATAGATGCAAGAAAGGTGACAATTTATGATAGAAGAAGAGGATCAACCACGACAATACCCCGATCAATGGGCACCGCTAAATCTTGACACAATCTCAGGGCCAAGATCGTACAGGGTTGAGCAAGACTATTGAAGAGGAATGAATTTTGAGCTAGAGGACACTTTGGCATACTTGGAGGCGGACAAGCTAAAGGGGTTTGGCAAAGCTCCTGAGGGAATGACTTATGGAAGATGACAGAAAAATATGTAGATCACACCCATCTACCCCGAGTGCATGTCTAGGAGAGTGATCTCCGCTAGATATGGGTGTGAAAAGGTAATTGAAGACTTGAAAATCAAAACAGATGTGGTAAGGAGCCTGAAGCGAGTCGGTTTGTGGAAGGTGCTCTTCACAACACAAACTACATATGTGGAGTTGACTCAACATTTTTTTGCCACATTAGAGAAGATCAAGGTTAAAGGAGAGGAAGCTATCAAGTTTGCAATGTTCAATAAAATTCACATGAAGAAGAGGGAGGGGAACAAAGAAGAAATCCCTAAAGGGTAAGAAGAAGGGATGAGGCAACATCCCAGCTACCGGAGCCTTCAGTGAACACATATGATATGTCATCCATCCATGCACAACTTGAAGGCATCCAGAAGACACAGCAAGACATGCATCTCATACAATAGTACATGTGGCAGGACCAACAACAAATGTATCAATAGGTCAACCACTTGTACCACTACCACCATGCCCATGCATAGAGAAATCCTGAATTGGGTGAAGACTTTTGGGATGGTATTTTGGGAAACAAAGAGACCTACCCTCCCCCTCAGGATGCTTATTGGGGCCATTACTATCAATTCCCTCCATCCCATCTAGGACCTCCACCTCCTCAACAACACCAGCCAGACCATCCTGATCAGCCACTGCAGGGAGACCTACCCTTTGATTCACAACACCAGTCATGATCTTCACCCTACTATCCCTAAACTTGAGTTTCATGATGAGGAGAACATGATTCAAAAGTTTGGGGTGGTAGGGCGGTATGCACCATCCTATCTTGATATCTCATTTTGTTTTGTACTTGTCTTACCTATTTTTATAATTTCTTTCTTTTACCCTTGTTCGTTTAGATTTCTTATTGCTTGCATCCATGCATACATGTAGTTCAATTTCATGCATTTTTGCATAATTTTTCAAAAATTTTGCTCTCCATGCCATGCATTGCATTCTCATGTAGTTTTTGGTAATTTTTGTGTGTTTTTCATTAGGATTTATTTTTTATGCTTTAAATTCCCTAAATGTAGGTTTCGATGTGATTAATTGCAAATTGGCAACATTTTGACCAATTTTGCCCAAATTTAGATATTCTTGCCTAAACGCATGTTTTAACTTAATCTCCAATGTTTTGAGATGAAAATTTTGATCTTTGAAAAATGCATGCCGTTTCCTTATATTATATTGATATGTGGTCTTGATTCTTGACTTTTTACATGTGCACCACTTCTCTCAAGTTTGTGAATGTTTTGGTTGAATTGTGAATTGAGCAAGCTATAAATGCTTAGAGCCTATGGAACCACTTGATATAAATGTGAATCTCATGTTGTTCAATCATGTGGTGTGATATCATTTGATGAACTGTTGGATTCATTTTCATGTAGGAAATCTTATGTTGAGAATTACACTAATGACCCATCTTTGACCTGACTCTTCTTTCACCATCTTCATACCCCTCTGCCTCATGAAAGGATGCCTTAGTGCACATATTCAAACTTGGCCACCTCCAAAAGTTTGGGGTGACCATATATACATCTCCCAGATTCACTCTATCCACCATATGCCCTACCTACACCAAGGGAAAATGAAAAAAAGAAGAAAAGAAAAAGTAAAAAGAAAATAAAAAGATGCTCCTGTTTAAGAGAATCTAAATAAAGAAAATATGAGTGTAAAAACACTCCAATCTCTTACCGCAATCCTTTCTTCCATTTTTATACCTATCGAGCTAAAAAACATCAAATCTAGCTCACTTTACCATTTCCACAGCCATATGGGTCATTTGGTGTGGTTTGAGACACAAGATTGAATGCATGATAGTGAAACAACACTCCTAGTCATCATTGATTAACGCCAACGTGAAACTATTTGCCCAAAATTGCATGAAGGACATATTGAAAGCTTGTGTATTCTATGCTCTATATTTGAAGTTTGTATGCTCAGTGCTCATTTTATGATTGGTATGTGATAGAGGAGAGGAGAGAGGTGGAACACATGCACTTAGTCACTTTTATGACCATTTAGCCAATAATCATCTTTTGCTATGTATTTGTCACTCTTGTTTATTGAAAGAAATTGAAGAGAGAGATTAAGTTGGAGCATACTTGAGGACAAGTATGTTCTAAGTTTAGGGTGGTGATGCAACCCTATTTTAGGTTTCCATCATGTGCCTTTTTGCATGATAATCACATCTAAATAGTTTAGATTACAAGTTTTCCCCTCAATGTGATCTTTTATGATAAATGCACTTATGCCTCCTTTTGTGTGTATTTCAGGGCACTAATGCACGCATTGGTGCATGGGGGAGAGATGAAGGACATCTATGGGGTCTTACACCCAAAGAGTGGACCTACCTCTTCCCTGAGCTGTCCTTGGATGCATAAGAGAAATTCAAAGCAAAAGGAGGCTAGATGAAGAAGATGAAGTAAAGATCAGCACCAAAAGGCCCAAAAAGGCCGCGGTACATCCACCACGGTCGTGGTAATTTATTCACAAAGAGCTCCAAAATAACCAAGGAATGTGCTTAATTTAGATATGAATGGCCGTGACCGTGGAGCTCAAAATGATCATGGTCACTGAAGAACCCCTGGTCGTGGCCCCCAGAATGGTTGTGGCCAGCACACTCCAACTCGCCAGTGGCCATCACCTCGCATGTGGCAATTTATACACAAGGATCCCCAAAATCAATAGGGAGGTGGTCCATTTTACATGTAAATGACAACGGTCATGGCCATCAACACGTTTGTGGCCCTTGAAGACCACCTCACTCGTGGTGCTTCCCACTCCCATGGCAAACTGAAGACACAACGACCTCCAAGCTGCCTCGCCCGTGGCCGCCTCCTCCAACATGGCCGTGGTACCCCCTACCCACCATGGTCGTGGCACCCAGCCACAGCCGTGGCCACCATACATACTTATCATTTCCACTCCACTTCCCACCTCAGCCATTCAACAACCCACGACTGTGGCATGCAACCCCACCACGACCGTGGCACCTCAACACAATCGTGGTGACCACCTAACCCTACCAATTTTCACCACTGTTTTTCCTACTTTGCCCCTACTTACCCTAGTGCTTCCCCACTGCTTATATATAGATAGGTGACAGCCACAAAATGAAGTTTACTCCCCCTAGCTACCATTACTCCTCCTCACCCTCTCTTGAGCATTCATTGCATTCCCCTTGCATTTATGCTCTCCACCCACCATTTCCACCTCATTTCCACCATAGAAACCTAGTTTTCTAGGTTTTCTACCATAATCCCCTCCATTTTCATGCCATCATCCACCTTGGAGGAAGGAGGTTGCCCTATAGAATCTAGGAGGTGAAGAAGGAGGATTTAATTCAAGCTCCATGGAGTACTATCCCCTTCTTCTCATTTCTTTTGCCTTTTCTTTGATTATGTCTATCTAAGCCCCTAGTGGTGGGCTGTTTGGGATAAAAATGTGACTTTGATACCATGATGG
Source organism: Alisma plantago-aquatica (assembly GCA_963693085.1). Classification (NCBI taxonomy): domain Eukaryota; kingdom Viridiplantae; phylum Streptophyta; class Magnoliopsida; order Alismatales; family Alismataceae; genus Alisma; species Alisma plantago-aquatica. The sequence goes on from OY856409.1 coordinate 685,948,221, forward strand.
GGGATAATGATTTGTAATAAACATAATTTCATTCTATGATGATTGCCTTTGCTTCTATCTCATTTCCCATTATCTTGCATGTGGTTTTTTCTCTTAAACATAATTTGCTTGCTTTGTGATGTTTGATGACGCTTAACTTCTAAAAGAAATTGGAATGTATGTATCAATCCTAGGAATGGCTCCTAGGTCCAATTAGTGGTTCCCTAGATAGCCTCCTTTATTCCTAAATACATATCCCTCCTTCTACAAGTGGGTGTGAGATCTAAGTAGCTAGTGTAAGTGTGATTAGTGGAATTACCTAGAGCTTTCTAAAGGCTAGATGGGTAGTAGCATGAGGTGAAAAGCCCTCATCTCTACTCCCATTCCTACCCTTGGTTCTCAATTTCTCTAATACCACTTATCCTAGAAACCTAGATTTGACAAGTCCTACTAGAATTACACCTAACCCTAGTTCTCCAACTAGTAGTATAGGGTACATTCTAATAGCACTTGCCTTGTTGTTTGGTTTGGTAATCTAGATGGAATTATGATAATTGCATGCCATGTTGACACCCCAAAACTAATATCAAATCACATTCCTAAATGGCCCACCTACCTAATCCATTGCTCGAAACCCACCTTAGCCTTCTTCCTAGTTAATGCTAGTTTAGCTTAGTTGCCTTTGTTTCTTCTAGCCAATTTCATAGTCTTGTTAGTTAGGGTTAACTTAGATTCTTACTTGATTTAGTGTTTAGCTTAGCTCTTAGTTGCTAATTGCCTTGCTAGAGTAGTGTAGATCATCTTGCCTTTATTTAATTGATTGCTTAATCTAGTTTCTTAGACCTAACTTGCCTAGGATAATTTAGTTTTTGGTAATCTAGTTTTTGCCTTTACTTTCTTGCTTGCTTGGTGTAATGAAACCAAAACCCATTTTAAACCCTTCAACCCTAGTCTTCGCTTTAGGAATGTAGCCAACACCAACTAAGCTCTAGTGCTCCCTCTATCCCTATGGTTCAACCCCCTTTGCTTGCCTCTCATCTATGCTATAACATGACCCCGTGCACTTGCGGGAGCATATATTAGTGTTGTGAGTGAATCTAGTTAGGGGAACCTTATAAATTCGAAAGATCATATGTGCGTGCAAAACAACACCATCAACACATTGGTAGTATGCATATCTCTTGATTGTGGACTGCTTGAATATGCAATTGATGATTGGATCGCTTGAAGTACATATTGCATTATTTCTTCACTGAGGTACGTGATTATTTATGAATAATCTCATATATCAAATTCCAAAGATTGTCGAGAATTTCTTAATGTTTGATAAGTTAACTTCTTTCTTGTTTATTTAATTCCAATTCAATTATAATGCTAATATGTGATCATATAATGAAACCTATTATATTCTGAACCTAGGGTTAGACCTACTAAGGGGTATCTCACCAAAATCCAATGAGAGATAGATGAAGGTATTTACACCAAATGTGGTATGACAAACATGGGTTAGTTTATCTAAATGAAAATATGAGTTCATATATTCGATTTTTTGAACAAATATACATGTTTCAATGTATATGCACATTTTTTTATTTCTGACATACACAATATAGTAATATGTTGATATCTGCTTTTGTTTAATGGTGTTTTAGTTAGTTTCCATGGATATAAAGTTGTGAAGATATGGAGAATCAGATGAATGCCTTGAAGATATTAAGGTAATGTCATAAGGAGAATGAGCTAGATATCTTAGTACATATACTCATGTTTATGTTAGTTTCCTTTGAAAAAATCATGTAAATTCTTGAAGGAGTATCCAATTCAAGTTTGATTAATGCAAATTTTATTTATTATTTATTATTTGTAAAATCTGGATCCTGGAAATTTTGGCGTTGACTCTTCAATTTATGGTCTCTCTTAGTTGGGGGATACTCCAAAGTGGGGGTTGTCACAAAGACCCTATATAAGGAGATGATGTCTACATATAGTACAACTTTGCATTTTAGATGACTCCAAAGTGGGGGTTGTCACAAAGACCCTATCAAATTATGGTTTTGAGTCTTCAATTAGATCAAGAGAGAGAAACATATGTAATTTTTAAATTTAGAACGTGATGAAAAATGCCTCATATCTAGTCTACTAAGATCCAAGATAATCCCTACATCCATTTTAGGTCCAGAAAAAACCTATTAAACATAAAAATGGTTAATTACATGTATTTTTCAAACCCTAGAAAAACACCTTTTTGTCATTAATGAATTAGGTTATAAACAATATGCCCTACTGCATGTTATATTTTCTTGAGTCCATAGCTTATTTTACTCAATTTTTATGACTTATAGATTATTAGATATAAATTTTAGTAATTCAGATCAATTTTAAAAAAAACTTAAAAGTCACATTTTTATAATATTCCAATTAGGCAATGAAAACCACACTATTGGGTAGAGATAAATCCCATGTTTCCATAACTTATTTTTTTTTACTTACCAATAATTAGATATTAAATTTACAAGATAAACTCAACTTTTTGACTTGTAACTCGAAAATATAAAGAATAAACCAATCTGCCCCCCATCTCCATGAGCCAATTTACTGTGTGATAATGACTTATCGGGCATTCACAACCCATACTCTTGTGTAGCTAAACAAAATGAAAACACCTTAAAATTCCTAAAACACCCATGTTAGGCGTGACACATCAAGACCCAAGCCAAAGAAAACTAGGGAATTACACCCCTCTCTTCTATCTGCCCTTCTCCCTCGTGACTCAAAACAATGTTGAGCGATCGACATTTTCTAAACATACTTTTGTGATGTTGGAAGTGGAAGATAATGGGAACACACCACAATAGAAAAAAAAACTAGTATGGATGAAGATGGAAAAATAAGGAGACTAATAAGAAACAAAGATCATCAATAAATTGGAGAGAGAGGTATACAAGTTTTGGTGACGGGGCGAAAAAGGAAAAATTAGGAGTTACCAGAAAGGAAGAAAAAGTAAGCACATAATAAGCTCCAGAAAGATACCAACAACTCCTTTGTACTATTCTTAGGTGGCATGTATGATAGTAGAACCAAGGCGAAGAAGTTTCACAAGCTAGGCACAGTCGGGGTTTTGTTGCTTGTAGTCCCCATCCCTTATCATCATGGTGAACCACGGAGTCACACCAAACTTGGAGAAGAGTCATCTGAGCATGGATTCTGAAGATGTAATCACCTAGTAGTTAGGCACAAGAGAGATGTCAGCTTTACTTCCTAGAGGTGTTCCGGAGGACCAGGAGGCTTTATATGAGAACACATAGGTTTGGAGTGGCTTCAGAAATCTAAGACTATGAACATAAAGAAGAAGAGAGAGATACATTAGAGTAGGGTTTTTGGGATCTCCTAGAAACATTTGGGGTGGTTTATATATATATATATATATATATATATATATATATATATATATATATATATATATATATATATATATATATATATATATATATAGAGAGAGAGAGAGAGAGAGAGAGAGATAGAGAGAGAAAACGAACCCCATGGAAATACTCAACCACCGCAGCCCAACCGCCCCCTCCATGAGTATTTCACTGTGGGGAACTACAATTCTCCCATTGTTACCCTTATTGACCAAGCTGGGTCAACAGTTATCGATTCCACCTACATTCCTTGGAGTCCTCCCTACCTACTATGGGATGGAGAATGAAAATCCCTACCAACATATCGACGCCTTCCTTGAGACTTATTCCACCTTCCACACCCCCACTACCACTGGTGATTCCATCCAGAGGACTCTCTTCCCTTTCTCTCTAAAGGAGAAGGCCAAAGAATGGTACATTTCAAAGCCGGAGCTAGTGACGTGGAATGCAGTCAAAAATGTGTTTCTCAAGAAGTTCTTTCCAATTGCCAAGCTGACTCACATGTGAAGATGTATCACCACCTTCTCCTAAAAGGAAAATGAACCTTTCCACAAGTTGTGGGAAAGATTCCAGAAGCTCCTACACGGCTGCCCTCATCACGAGGTACCCTTATAGCAGCTGGTTCAAGCTTTCTACACTGGGCTTGAAGAGTTAATCCAGAATAATGTAGACTCATCATGTGGATGCACAATCTTGGCAAATCCACCTGAGGAGCCATGGCCATTGTTTAAACACCTTACTAAAAATTCTCACCATCGAGTTTCTACTAAAGGGGAACAATGTAGCTGAAACTACATCCCTCCACCTCCTCCAGTAGCTCCATCCTGCACCTCTGCCAACCCTGACATGATGAATGTGATGAAGAGCCAAGCTGGTGGTTCTTCTAGCCAACCCACCATGGTGGTTGAAGCTCAAGAAGAGGAAGCTCATGCTTTGCACTCTTTTGGAAACTTGAACAACCAAGGTCCTATGTCCAACATTTACACTCCCGAGTAGAGAAACCATCCTAACTTTTCATGGTAACAACAAAATGAAGATGGTCAAGGACAAGGACAGCCAAGGCCAAGGTATAGATCAAAATTTGAAGATGAAGTGCTTGGAAGATTGAGAAGTTTGGATGAGGTAAAGAAAGATGTGTCCTCTCATGGGAAGTCCATTAACCATCTTGAGCAAAGATTGGACCAAATATCACTTTCACTAGCTGGGAGAGAGGAAGGAAGATTCCCATCCTAATTCATGGCAAATCTGAACAATGATGGTACTTTCATGGGAAATGCTCAAAGTTCATATGCTCCACCTTCATATCAAGCACCACTAAATCCCTATGCTCCAGCACCTCCTCAAGATCCTCTCAACTATCAATATGCTTCACCCCCAACTCACTCATACCAATAGCCCCCTATGCAATATCACCCCCATCCCCAACAGCCACAACCACAAAAAAAACCACAATTCATCCTTCAAAATCCCAACCCACCCACCAAAGACCACCACCACCTCAACAGCCAAATCCAAATCCACAAGCTTCCTCATCCTCTACCCATGAGCATGTGAAGGCGATGACAGTTTTGAGGAGTGGTCGAACTTTGGAGTAGCCCCATGATACTGTTGTTGATAGTGTATCCAGGGAGGATAGAGGTGATACTATGATAAGATAGGTTGATATTGAGATCCAAAGTGATGATACTGTGACATGAACTAGAGTTGATACCGTCACAATGAGCAGTGATACCGTGATTCCCGTGATTCCAATTGATGATTTTGTTGATCTGATCCATTTGGGAACCCAACTTCCCCCATTTCCTGATGCTCTTAAGGAGCCTTCCATTGAGTGAAGAAAGGAAAAACATACTAAAGATATCATGGAAACCTTCAAACAAGTGAAGATAAACATTAATTTGCTTGATGCGGTCAAGCAAATCCTTTCTTATACCAAGTTTTTGAAAGATTTGTATACTTTTTAAAAGGAAAACAATGGGGAGAATGCCCAAGAAGGTCAAGCTCACCGATAAAGTGAGCTCAATTCTACAACACACCATGTCGAGAAAGAGGAAAGACCCCAATGCTCCCATCATTTCATGTTACATTGGGGCACACCGCATAGACCAAGCCCTTCTAGAATTGGGTTCTAGTATGAACTTGATGCCATATGATGTGTTTTCCGAGCTCCAAATGGGACAATTAGGTCCAGCTCATTGCACTTTGTAGTTGGTCGACCGATCAATGAAAACGCCTAGAGGGCATGTTGATGATGTGCTATTTAGATTTGATGATGAACTTCCACATTCTTCCCCGCTGACTTCATTGTGCTAGATATGGAAAAGGACACAAAAAGAGTACCTATCATCTTGGGGAGGCCCTTCTTAGCTACAACTGACAGTGTGATCCACGTCAGAATTGGGACCATGTATGTGACATTTATACACATGAAGATCCAGTTGGAAATCTTCAAGTCTTTAGCTACAACCGAGGTGATAGGTGCCACAGAAGAATATTTCTTTCTTGTTGAATGCCTTGATGAGATTGTGGAGGAGTGCCTACCTGCATGGATTCATACTGCCACTCAAGGTAGAGGTTTAGAGCCCATTGTTGAGTTCCCCGATGATGATGATGAAGAGGATGAAGTGAAAGATCTAGCCTTTGTGGCTGCAAGCGAGGGCCTCACATCAATTTTTAATCCATTGAAGAACTCTCTTAAAGAACCTCCAACTCTTAAACTCAAGTCACTCCCCAAAGGATTGAAGTATGCTTTTCTAGGCTCCAATGACACCCTCCCAATGATGATTTCTTCCATTCTCTCTCTAGAACAAGAAGAGGCATTGATGAAAGTCCTAAAGAAGAACATTTGAGCCATTAGAAGGTCCATTGTTGATTTGAGGGGTATTAACCCCTCCATTTGTGTGCATAGGATCTATTTGAAGGATGATGCAAGGCCAACTCGCCAAATGCAAAGGAAGTTGAACCCAAAATTGAAGGAATTTGTGACTCAAGAGGTTCTAGAGTTGTTAGATGGGGAGATTATTTATCTGATTTTTGATAGCACGTGGGTGAGTCCCATCCAGGTTGTACCAAAGAAGGGTGGGATCATAGTGGCAAAGAATCATAATGGTGAGATGGTGCCTGTTAGAGAACAATCTAAATGGAGAATGTGTGTAGACTAAAGAAAGCTCAATGAGAAGACTAAGAATGATCACAGAGGTTAGCAGGGAAAAGTTTCTATTGCTTTCTTGATGGATACTTCTAGATTATTATGCATCTTGCAGACTAAGAAAAGATGACATTCACTTGCCCGAGTGGTACTTTTGCTTACTGGAGAATGCAATTTGGGTTGTGTAATGCCCCTTCCACTTAGAGAACCCAAAGATTCATGGATCTACTTTTGGGAAAGGAAGGGCAAGACAAAGTCTTTCAACTCCCAACCACCTGTGAGAGTGGAGCGAGTCTTCATAGATGCGTGACCTTAATCTTCGTTGAAAGGCTTGATTTGTCACTTGAAGTGTTTATGGATGGCTTCTCAGTTTTTGGTAAAACCTTTAATGAGTGTTTGCTCCACTTGCCTACCATTCTTGAGAGATGTGTCAAGGTTCGTCTCGTGCTATCTTAGGAAAAAATCCACTTCATGGTACCCAAAGGCATAGTTCTAGGCCATTGGGTTTCAAAAGACAATGTTGAGGTTGATAGGGCCAAGGTGGGCCTCATTTCTACTCTCACCATACCTTCTACCGTAAGACATGTCCAGTCTTTCTTGGGACATGTATGCTTCTATCACCGTTTCATCAAGAATTTTAGCAAAATCTCAAGACCTCTATGTCATTTGTTAAAAAAAGATGTTGAATTTCACTTTGATGACAAGTGTGTTGAAGCCTTCAACTACTTGAAGGAAAATCTCATTTCTGCTCCTATAATGCAACACCCAGACTTCTTTTTATCATTTGAGATCATGATCGATGCATCTGATATGGCAGTGGGGGTTGTGTTGGTCTAAAGAATTGTTTGGATTTCGCACACCATTTATTATGCTAGCAAGACCTTAGACATAGAACAAATGAACTACACAACTACATAGAAAGAGATTCTTGTAGTTATCTTTTCTCTTGACAAGTTTCGATCATATTTTTTGCAAAACAAGGTAGTGATATACACAGACCATGCTGCATTGAAGTATCTCATGGAGAAGAATCACTCAAAGCCAAGGTTGATCTGTTGGATCTTGTTGCTTTAAGAGTTTGATATTAAGATTGCAGACAAGAAGGGAGTGGAAAATTCTACCGCCGACCATCTCTCCCAAATTGAAGCACCCTTTGATGATATAAGTAAATCAAAGAAACAATGTCACATGAGCAGCTCTTCCTACTCTCATCCACTCAAAGTCCATGGTATAAATACATATATAGCTAACTTATTATCTAGTGGAAGGATACCAAGCACATGGATAATGGAGGAAAGCAAAAGACAATTTTCTATGGTAAAAAAATATGTTTGGGATGATCCTCATCTTTTCAAATATTGCCCCGAACAACTTATTTAGAGATGTGTTTTGGAGATGGAGCAATAAGAGATTCTATCTATGTGTCATTCTAGGGTGTGTGGAGGCCATTTTGGTGGGAAGCGCACGACTGCCAAGGTTCTCCAAAGTAGATTCTATTGACCCTCCTTGTTTATAGACTCTCATGAATTTTGCAAGTGTTGCTTGAATTGCTAAAAGGCGGGGACTATCTCTAAGAGAGACATGATGCCTCTATCACCCATTCTTGTAGTGGAGGTATTTGATGTTTGGGGAATTGACTTCATTGGTCCTTTTCCTCCCTCTTTCGGATGTGTCTACATTTTGGTTGTCGTGGATTATGTGTCAAAGTGGATTGAGGCTGCTGCAACTAGAATAAATGATCCCAAAGTGGTGTGTTACTTTGTAAAATCAAATATCTTTAGCCAGTTTGGTATTCCAAGAGCAATGATTAGTGATGGGGGAAGTCACTTCATCCATCACAGTTTTGAAGGATTACTTAAGAAACACGGAGTGAATCATCATGTGGCTACTCCTTACCTCCCCCAAACAAGTGGTCAAGTTGAGTTAGCCAATCGGGAGATAATGCTCATTCTAGAGAAGACGATGAGTCTGGACCATAAGGATTGGTCATTTTGTCTCAATGAAGCTTTATGGGCTTATAAGACTGCATACAAAGTCCCGATTGGCACCACGTCGTTCAAGCTTGTGTATGGAAAAATATGCCATCTACCGATTGAGATGCAACATAAGGCATTATGGGCTTTGAAAGCCATGGACTTTGATGGAAAGAATGTCGGGATGAAGAGGAAGTTTTAGCTGAATGAATTAGAGGAGATGCGACATGAAGCTTATGAAATGTCCAAGAGCTACAACGAGAGAAAAAAGTTTCTACATGATAAGATGATCAAGAAGAAAGGCTTTGTTCCCAGAAAATGGGTATGGCTGTATAACTCAAGGATGAAGTTCTTTCCCAAAAAACTCCGATCTAGATGGGAAGGGCCTTATCTAATAAAAAAGGTGCATCCATCCATAGATGTGTTGATTTGTGAGAAAGAAGGAGCTAAAGAATTTACCGTGAATGTTCAAAGATTGAAATCAATTGTGGAAGTCAGTTCGAACAAATATAATTAAAGTTTTGATATCGTGATGCTAGTGGATGAACATCAGGTTGATGAGGAGATGTTCTTGAATGCACATGAGAGAGACATTTACTTCAAAGATGCTTTAGGAATCCCACAAGGATGAATGACTTCAAGAATCAATAAGCCCGGCAGAAGGCGTAAAATTTAGCATTAGTGGGAGGAAACCCACCTAGGTTTGGGAACTTTTTCACCCAACCTTTACTTTTTGATACTTTTATTTTCTTTTCCATGAAACACACACACACACTTGTTCTTGATAGTTTTTGTTTGAGCTTTGATGAGATGTAGGAAACAGGTTGAAGAAAGAGATAGAGAGGGAAAGTCATGGTTGTTGAAGTTGAAATGTGGCCAAGAATATTTTTTTGCAAAGATATCAAAAAAAATTATTTTGAGTTGACAAAGTACTACATGAAAAACCACCACGGTCATGGTGCCTCAAAACAGTCATGGTTATTTATTTGCAATACCTCAAGAAAGTTACGGTAACTCCACTAAATTTGTAAAGGAATGACCACAGTTGTGGCCGCCATCACGACTGTGATGATATGAAGGCAGGACGGCTGTGGTGACCACCATGGCCATGGTGAATTAAATGCAAAAATTCAAAGGAGTTATAGGGATGAAGGAGATTTTGTACATAAATGGCCATGGTCATGGTGAACCACCACGACCGAGGCGGGAGGAGCACACCATGGCCGTGGCACCCACCATGACCATGGTGAGAGTCGATCTACAACCATCTCCACCCCCACCACGATCGTGGAACCCACCACGACCATGCTACTAATCCCCCACCACAGCCGTGGCGACCCACCACGGCCGTGGCGGGACTCGACCCCACACATTTTTCACTTAAACCCCACAAAACAACACGACCCCTGTCACTTGCAAACTCATTTGCTCGACTCCAGAACGGCTTTGGTGACGTGCTCTGCCCCCAACACTTCCAATCTTGCTTCTCTAGTCCAAATACTCTAAGAAATCGACCTCCTGCACCTCCAACACCTATCCCTCTACCGTTCCACCCCAAAAACTCCACCAATCGAGCCTCCATCTCCATTTTCATTCTCCACCTCACCTACAGCTGCCCCACAAAAAAATAACCAAAATCCACCCATTTCACCCAAAACCTCCAACCAATCCATCCTTCATCATCCAAGCTACCATACTAACCTATTCCACCCATCAATCAACCTCCATTTTGCCTTCTCCACAAAAATCCAAATTTCACAGCCATACGACCACCTCCATATCCAAAAAAATGAAGGGAATCACTACAACAAAAATACCCATTAGTGGAATTTGACAAATGCTGGTAAAAAATTATAAATGCCACTAAAAGTATTTAGTGGCATTTGTTGACACTTAAAAAAGTGCCACTAGTACCAATGCCACTAGAGAGATAGTGTCATAAGTTATAAATGCCACTAAACCTTTAGCTTTAATGGCTTTTAATAAATGCCACATAAATGCCACTAAATCATCATTTGGCTTTTATTAAAATGCCACTATTATATCTATTGGCTTTTGCATAAATGACACTGTTGTGTATTAGGATGTTGTATGAAACTTTTCCTATTGAGTATAGTGACATATAAAAATGCCACTATAATCACATACTTATTTTCTATGATGTCATTTTCCTATCTTTTAATGATTTGGTTCTAGATTTGTTACCTTAATTTCTAGGAAGAACAATTACAATATGAACCCACGTTTTTAAAAATATATATTATAGTATTATTTGGATTTATTATAAATTAAAAATTACATGAGGAGGACATTTACCTTACCCCTTATATTAAATAAAACACACATAAGACACTTTTCATAAAATATATGCTTATTAGTACAATAGATTCTACAAACTTTAACAATCTCTTCCTTTATATAATAAAGGTGTACATGTGAATTGCATGTTCTTAGTTTTCTACTTGTTGACTATTGACTTGATTTAAAGAACTTGGGTTTGGCACGAATAATCTTAAAAAATCCTACATCACCACTCTTCGAGAACTTGGGCTCCTTCTCAAGATATGTGAGAAAAGATTAGACCATGCTCTATTTCTTTAGGAATCTAGCCTATCCATTAGTTGACTAAAACATTACTTCTTTGTATCAGGTTTTACATCTTCTAGACTACAAAGAAAAAAATGAAACTATTCAGTTAGTATGTGGCCAACATAGAAAAAAAGAATAAGCTTGTATATAATATGAGAAACACACACAACTATGGTTTAATCTTACATAATATATTCTTGATAACAAATGGGGTACAATTTCGAGCAATATTAGCCTTAGTAACTCCATGTTCCTATTATGGAGGGGGGAACTTTTACCAAATATAGGAACTATTCTTTGAAAAAGCATCCCAAACAAATACAAAGATATTTTTAGCTTATTAGAGATCAATTCTTTTTAATTTTTCCAATGGCAGTAGTAGGAAATGTCAAATGGTAAAGTGTTAACAAGCCAATTACAATGAACCATGCAGGAAACATATTACCTAATAGAAGTTCAAGTTTTGTCACATTTTCTATGTCATCAATCAGTTGGCAGTAAGAGTAGCATCACCGAGGGAAAAAATGCATCAATCGTGCAATAATTTCAGACAATATGCAAAAGAATATATACTTGGAGGAAATTAGAAATCATGTACTTACTCTTATTTCGAAAGCCAAATGCTGATAAAACAATGCAACTAGATGTACATAGGTAATTGCGACAATTAGAAAGGAGGAAGTCATTTACTAGTCAATAGACATAAGTGAACATGTCATCACCTTAACAAGCAGGCATCAAAGGTCTTCAGTACTTGACCTAAGAGCGGGAGGGTTGAAGGTGGATTTATGTACTTTAGGAGATTACATAGAGGACATGTCGTCCCAATGCTTATAAGAAGCCTAACGAGTACAAAATATTCAATGAAAAATCATCACTTACCAAATCAAAAAGACAAATCTGGATGTGAAGAGATGAATATACCACACATCGCTTAAAAAATCATGTATACCAAGAAGAATAGTCACGTATAGGATGTACAAGACAAAGAATATTTGGATCTACAACTTTAAACTCTATCAGGTCTATAGGAGGATCGTGAGGTACCCAAAATCTTCCTAACCAATGGTGCCTCACTGTCCTACACATGTGAAGAAAGTAGCAGCATACAAGAAAAAAGGAGACTAAAAGGATGAAACCTTCCACCCACTAGAAAGTGACGGAAAGGAAGAAACCTCACTTGCAAGAATAATAGATCAATCAATACAATATAGATGCCAAAGTCTAAATCAATCAAGTAAAAGTTGATCAAGATATCTAGAAACAATGATCTCAAAAATGAAGGGAATGAGATCACCAATTGTTATTGTATTTGATACAAATAGACCCTCAACACCCTAAATTTCATGTAGGAATGAGACTTTTCATAATCTTATTGCTTTTTTACTAATGTAGGATAACCACACTAAAAATTTTCATACACCCACTACTACAAAGAAAATTCATTACCATTAGATTAAGAATAAGAAAACTAAGTAAAGAAGAAAAGTCATCTTGTAGACCTTAATTGTATAGCTAAAAACACTTATAGAACTTATGGAGACCATCATATTCCTATTGAAGTCACCAACTAAGTATCTATAAAGTGAGTGGGAACATGTAGCAATAAGAAGCACCACCCTAGTAAAAGGATGTCACCGAACCTCAAAAAATTAGATAATAAAGCCAACCTAAAGATCCTCTTCTCCTAGTACAGATGACGACCAAGACATTTGAGATCAATACAATATAAGGGATTGAGACCATCAAATGAGCATGTCCTGAGGATTCCCCAACAAGAAAATTTCTTGGGTAAGATGGGGCCCCTATAAATGCAAGAATGCAACTAGATGTTGATGATACATTGTGATTTTGTATTATTTTATAACTGAGTTAGTCATTTTACATTCTATTTAAAAAATAGGATGGTGCTTGTAGTAGTTTCTTTTTGAACTAAGAATGAGTCCATGACTTTCAATTAGAAAAGGGTGGCACCCACAAAGTCGATATCTATACCATAGGGGTTGATAGGAGATTGTTAGACAAGTTACTACAAAAGGAATGTAACGCCTCAAATTAGTCTGATGTCATTGTCACTAAATGATGGAACTAATGATTTGTATGTAACGTAAGCCTATATTTTGTTTTACTCGAACAGTTGGTCATTCATGTATGCTTGTATACATCCATTTTTTGTCAAAATGAACATGTCTACCTTAGATTCTCCACCACAAGGATTCCATGTAGAGATTGATATGTTGACTGGTCTCTGGCTACTATACTACCTACATTAGCTTGCACATTGAGTAGTAGCTAATATAAAGTTTTAATCTTACTACTAGATAGCTTCATGTGGTTGCATGTTGCTTGCCCCAGATGTCTGGTGGTTGTGAAAAATATTACTAGTCTAAGTAGTGGTGCACCGTGGATCAAATGGATGTCAAGTGTACTGCTGCTATATATGAAACATGAATGACTAGAATTAAGAGCTTAGTAGTGCTACTGTGGTTTGTTATGTATAAATCATGTTACTATAGTTTTTATGTATGAATCATGTGAACATTAATCCTATATATAAGTCGACACACATCAAATACTTATTTGAAGTACATGATATTTAGAAACATAGTTATCAACATAGTAAGATTGTTCTCCATTACTATAGAAAAAATAGATGAGTTTATTATACGAGTTATACCATACATGTATACATATTTTATTGTCCATGAAGGGGCATTTGAATTTGTAGATACCATGCAACTCATTGACCAGTAATTTCTCAGCTTTGACTAAAATCTATGTAGATGTGCTTAAGCTCAAACTATCTAGGTGTTGCATTTACCACTTTCTACCTTAAAAAGAAACATTGTGAACTCACTCTAGGATTTGAGGGAGTCGTCTAACCAAGGGATATGACTAAAGGAAGGGAAAAATGATGCACTAAACAAAAAATTCTGCACTTTGATTCTATGGTGCTATTCTGAAAACAAATATATAATAAATATGAGGTACTTAATTACCCGTGAAAATGTTGGAAATGACTTCAAGGGGAAGCAAAGTGTTAAACTATTGATCAGTAATTTACATATAATTTGCTCACAGGGATTTTGGCAAACTACCATTACTTCAGGTTGCTAAGGTCTTTTGCACAACATGGTGGTTCTTTTCTTTGTCAGGATATTCACGTGTCTAACATTCTTATACCATGTGTTGATGTGGTCAAGCCCCTATAGTACATGATGATGCTCTCACTTGTAGGCCTGACTGTATTGTCGTATATTATATATCATACTTGTCGTATATGATATATCATACTCCTGCATGATAAACATTGGTCATCGCTCCTTCCAGGTGAAGGTCTCATGGTCCCTCCCCACCAATCCAACCTAGGGCAAAAAAACTCCCATCCTCCTCATATCTGAAGGCTGGAGCGACATGCGTGTTGAGCTGAAGCTTAAGCCCGAGTGGTCAATCTTCATTCAACCGATGGAAAACCGTACTTTTCGAGCCTGGGTGTGTGACTTCATCAATGATTCTCCTCCAGAGTTAGCCTATCTTTACAAAAGACATGATCAAGCTAGCTCTTCATCATCCAACTCGGCGGACCAACTCTTTGTCAGGGATGAGTACCAACCCCCCATGGGTGCAAAATCATGGCCTATCTCCATCTCCTCAGGCTCTGAGGACGACGACGACGCTGTCACATCCACTATGGAACAACAACAAAGTTCAATCGCTGAAAGGTACAAACTTTTCCCCTCCCCGTCGTTTAAGAGAAAAAATAAGCCCAATCTGTCATCTTTACATAAAACCCTAAATCCCCGACCCTCCCCAGTCGAGGAGGTGATCATCCCCAAAGACTTGTTTTGCCTAAACGAAGCCTTTCCAGTTCTAGGACATGCAAAATCGTCCCTCCTTATAAACAATCTCCTAAATAAAAACCCCACCGCCCAAATCTGGACATCGGTCCCCCCCCCAAAAAAAAACCTTTTCGATCTATACACTGTTCTCTTTGCCTCCGTAGCAACCACTCGACATCCAGATGCTTTTCTCGCCGCACATGCTTTGGATGTCACCAGATTGGTCACATAAAAAGATTCTGCAAAGCTCGCCCCCCAAACCAGGACAAAACCCATGCAGATCCCACTTCCTCCTCCATGCACTACCACTCGGTTAGAAACCCGCCTTTTCATAAAACCTCCACAATCCCAAAAAAGTCCATTTCAGATCTCTGGCACAATACACACCCCCCAACATCATTACCTTTCAAAAAACTCCTTTGCATGCCTCGCAAATCTCCCGCCTGAACATGCAGACGCTACCCCTTCACGCCATCTGATCACAAACCCCAGTTCTCCTCCTATATCTAAACCCTATCACAAGCCAAAGAACCACACAATCACAATGCTCAAACCACAATCCAAAAACCCTCCCCCTCCAACCCCATCACATACACATAACACAAACTATCCATCTGCCTCATCAAACATGAAAGTTCCATACCACCTGGAATATGCGATCGCTCTTGACCTCCCTGCCAACTCAATGCGTCTTCTCAAGGTCCTCACCCTTAGAAGCATTCTCAGTTCTGTTGAAAACAACCTTGATAACAACCCCATTAATGTCTTGGATATTACCCGTGCCTTAGCCCTACTCATTCCCGGTCAAACCATCCTTAAACTAAAAATTTTCTCTCCTACCCAGCTCATCTATACTGTCCCAGAAGGTACCAAGATAAACCACCTCTTCAATTAAGTTCTCACCATTCCCTGTGGATCGAGCTTCATCATGGCCAGACTATCAAAATGGTTTGCCGACTTAGGTTCTTTTCCTGCCCCCGCTGGTGGCTCCGACTGGGTTGCCATTTCAAATCTCCCTCCTCATCTTTGGGAAATTGAGATCTTCAGAGGCATTGCACATTCAATCAGGGCAACTCTACAATACATCAGTCCTGAAACCTTACATCCTTCACAATACATCAAAGCATATTGTCTCCTTTCTGTCAAAGCTGCTATCTCCCTTCCTCCAACTATCAATATTAGAATTGGCAAATCCATCTACAACTTAAAACTTTCAGCTGAACATCCTTCCGTGAACAACACCGCCTTCTCAGACCTCACAGCACATCCACCATCTTGGTTTAGCCCAAACAAAGATAAAATGTCTTCCATGCATTACAGGGCATCAAACGATCGAAATCATGTTTGGATTCAGAAAAACTCTAACCAATCTGAAAACTCATACCTCCAGCCTAGCAAGAAAAGAACCAGATCACCCGAACCTTCATTCCATGATAACAAATACTTACCAAGAGGCACCACTTTCCCATCTCCTTCCTCTACAAAGGAAATCTACCCATCTCAAAACCAAAAACATCAAGATACAAAGAACCAAGCCTCTTCTCAGCATAAGGATGAAAATTCTTTGCAGAGTTCAGAGCAGGAGAGCCCACAACAAAGGCACACTTCCATCTTCCTCCAGAATATCATGAAGCCAAATCACAAAGACTCAAAAAGTAATATCATCGTCAACATAGCAAAGACAAATACTTCTCCAAATATCTCTCCCCGTTCATTTAGTGACATAACTTCTGCTTATCCTTTATCATCAACTCCCCCTTATAAAGACAAAAATAAAGATTTAGATTCTATTGATGATTTAGCATCTTGGTCAAACATAAAGAGCTTCACTTCCTTTGCAAACAAGATTGGCATCCAACTAGATGATGAAGAAAATGCTCATATAGTCCTAGATAACCTAGAAACCTTTATGGGTTGGACAAAAAAAGACTCCCGACTGCTGTGAAAAAATCCTCGACCTTCTAAAAATCCTATTAAGCGTACATCATCCTAAGAATTAAAAATGAAAATCACTTCTTGGAACATATGTGGAGCTACAAACCTCCAAAGAAGAAAAAAAATACGCACTCACATTTATAAAAATAAAATCGACCAGATTACTATTCAAGAAACAAAAACTTTTCTAACCCCTTTTGCTCTCAAAACAATAGGGGGAAATAGAATCACCAATTGGATCCAATTACCTCCTAAGGGATTCAAAGGAAGCCTCTTAGTTGGTTTTAACAACCAATATCTAGCTTCACAAAACACATCAATCCTTAACTTCTCAATAACCATTGAATTCGAAAACCTTTCCGATGGATATCTTTGGTCTTTCTCTGGTATCTATGGTGAACCAGGACACAACAAATCCATCTATCTAGCCGAACTAAATCATCTCATTACAAAATTCTACTTTACTCCCTGGATTTTGGCTGGCGATTTCAACCTGATCACTCAAGTCTCAAATAGGCTCAACTCCAACCACTCCCCACAATCTATGTCTGCTGCAGATAAAAAATTCAGCAAGATGCTTACAAACTACTCTTTGATCGACATCAAACCTTCAAACGCTTTATACACCTGGTCTAGAAACCAAACATATGCCAGACTCGACCATTTCATTTGCTCAAGCCTCTGGGAAGATAAACACCCTCTCTCATCTGTTCATATCTCCCACTGAACCATATATGATCACTTCCCTCTAATCCTTGACACATCTTCTACCTCTTGGGGTAGGCGACCTTTCAAATTTGAAAACTGTTGGCTCTCCATAAACAACTTCTCCAGATCTTGTCTAGAACCATGGAAACTTGCTAACTCACAAACTGTTAACATAGTACTACATATCCAAAACAACACAAAAAATATTAAAACTCATATAAAAAAATGGAAACTCCAAAACCCAAAAAACTTATTCGAAATACAAAAAAATCTTGAAGATCAGTTCCTTTTTGTGGATAAGGACCCATATGTTGACCCTGCTCTTATCCTTATCATCAAAGCCGATCGGGACCACATAAACAATTATATTGACACCAAATGGAGACAAAGGGCAAAAATCACTTGGGCTAAAGAAGGTGACAAAAACACTAAATTTTACCACAAAATTTGTAACTAAAATTTTTGACATAATGCCATAACCCATCTAACAATAAATGGTAGACTCACATCACACAAACAAACCATCATAACTCACATAAATAACCATTTTAAAATATCTTCAATAACAACCACAATCCTACATGCCTAAATAACTTATCATGGGACACCATTTGTCAAAAAAACATAAAAAATCCACAAGAACTCATCAAACCCTTCTCCCTTGAAGAATTGCATGCTGTCATCTCTGAACTAGGTAAAAATAAATCTCCCGGTCCTGATGGACTCAACACTGAATTCTACCTGGCAAATTGGGACCACTATAAAAAAGATTACATAGCTTTTATGTCTGCTTTCCATGCTAGTACAAACCCACATAACATCATAAAATTCATAAATAAAACTTTTATCATACGAATTAAAAAAAAATAGTCAACCTGACCACATTTCCCACTTCCGACCCATCAGCCTTATAAATACCTCTTATAAAATCATTGCTAAAACTCTAGCAAACAGGATTAAACCTCACTTGGAGGACATCATCCCGCTAAACCAAACTGCCTTCCTCAAAAACAGAAGTATACAAGATGTCTTCCTGATGGTCAATGAAACAATTCATCTTTGCCACAAAAACAAAACCCCCCCTTCTAGCAATCAAACTAGATTTTAAAAAAGCTTTCGACTTTGTTAATTGGCAATGTCTAATTAAATCTCTAAAGGATTTTGGTTTTCTTGACATATGGGTAAATTGGATCCATGCTTGCATATCTACAAATCACTTCTCAACTATCATAAATGGTGTTCCATTTGGTTATTTTCATAACTCAAATGGACTTAGACAAGGAGACCCTCTCTCTCCTTACCTGTTCATCATCATTACAACAATCCTTTCCCGTATGATCCAATTGGGCAAGCAAAATGGTCTTATATGTTCCCCTGAGGATTGCAAGGAGAACATCATTCAATTTGTGGATGATACCATTATCTTCTCCTCCCCGGATGAATCGTCTCTTCTTAATATCTTCAGAATCATTGGCATCTTCTCATATATCTCAGGACTCAAAATAAATATGCAAAAATCTTCCATCTTTGGGGTAAACATAAATCAACCTTCATTGGAGCACTTTAGAGATCTCTTAAAATGCAAGACAGAAGAATTTCCAATTAATTTATCTGGGTCTTCCCATTACTCCATACAACATAACAAATGCTATCTGGGCCCCTATCATATCAAAAAT
The DNA here is from genome assembly GCA_963693085.1 of Alisma plantago-aquatica. NCBI lineage: Eukaryota > Viridiplantae > Streptophyta > Magnoliopsida > Alismatales > Alismataceae > Alisma > Alisma plantago-aquatica. The sequence goes on from OY856409.1 coordinate 685,967,487, forward strand.
AAACACAAAACTCACAAATTGGACAAATAACTTCCTTAACCTCTCTGGAAGACTTACCCTACTAAACAGTGCCATCACTCCTATCACTACTCACTTCCTAAGCTGCGTTCCCCTGCCCTCCAAAACAAAATCCACTCTAGACAAAATCAGAAGAAATTTTCTTTGGAACAACTTTCACAAATCAGATAAATCAGGGAAACATTATCATCTTGTTATCTAGAAAACTATTTCAGCTCCTATTGATCAAAGGTGGTTGGGGCATCATCAACATTGAAACACACTCACTCTGTCTTATAACTAAAATCATCGATAGTCTGCTCCAAAACAAACCAAAAATCTGGACCCAACTCATCCAATATAAATATTACCAATGCTCACCCCCCTGGCATCATATCCCAAAAAAAAGCTTCCCCTCTTTGGAAATACATCAACAAAAACATCCAAACGATCACTCAAATCATTAACACTCCCCCACACTCTCACCAAAATATTTCCTTCTGGTTCGATCTTTGGTTCGTAAACAACTCAATCATCAATCTTCGACCAAATTGGATCATTCCAAATAGACTACGCAACATGAAGATAGACAAAGCCCTACCTCTTATCACCAGCAACAGATCAAATTCCCTTAAAAGATGCATTCAAACACAAATTAGCCAAAATGACTTCAGAAATCTAGCTCTCTCCTTGGAAAACAACACCTCAAATTCCATTACTTGGAAATGGGGCAGCAAATACTCGGTCAAACAAGCCTACTCCCACCTTTCCTACAGAGGTCTATCCCCATCAACAACAAAAATCTGGAAACAGAAATGGCCGCAAAAATATCAAACTTTCCTCTGGCTTTTACTACAAAACAAACTTCTCACAGGTGAAAACATTACAAAAAAGGGATTTATTGGCCCATTCAGATGCTCTCTTTGCGAAAAAAACAGTGACTCAATTGATCACATCTTTTTCAAGTGTATCTTCTCACAAAATATCTTCACACATTTTTCACGAAACTGCCTTCCTGACCTCAAGGAAGCTACTTTCCCCTTACAAAATCACTCTGAATAGACATTACAAAAAATTCAAAAGCAGTGATATCTTCACCACAATCAGTTGGAATCTCTGGAAAGAAAGAAACAATAGAATTTTCAACAACAAAAAGAATCTGGAACAAAATATTATATCACAAATAGATGCAGATCTTTACATTCTAACAAAATGCAGGTAACCTTATTGAAGGTGGCCATGGTGAATCTGACGAAGGAGAGTCTGAAGCAAAATTTCTGTGTGACCTCAAAGCTATGGTGGACGATGAAACAGACGTCAGTATAGTTCAACAACAACTATGATTCCATTCTCGGGCGGAAGCTTTTTTAACAAACTTGGGTTTATCTTCATTATATCATCCAGAGGCTTGTTAAGGGGTGCCTCCCCCACATTATCAAAACATTGCTTTTTCCTTTCTAGGTTTGCATGTTTTTCAGTTTTTTCTAGTCTATGATATTTTCAACATCCTGTAAGGTACTCACATAAGCAGGTGTTTGCTGGTTTGATGTGCTTTCAATATATGACATAACTTTTCCTTAAAAAAAATATATATTATACTCAACATATCAGATCTAACTCTTTAAAAAATAACAGTGTAGTGCCGTAAACTATGATGCATTTTCTCATTCGTGTCCTTTAAAAGGATGATAGAACATGATATAAAGAAAGTTGAAAGGACTACACTCTCGATGCTCCAATTAGATGACTAGGTGGTCACGAATTCAATTAAAAAAATCAAAAAATAAGCAAATGCAGATGCTTATACCATGAGTCAGTGAATAGTTTTGATACGTCTGCGGTAGTCGTGATGGGGCATCCCGCACTATCTACGTGACTGGAAAAGGTGAAAGCACAAATTTGCCGCAAGTGCCATCTCATCTAAGCACTGCCCCTGAAGAAGGCATGTATGCGTTGGGCCATGCAGCGGGTGTTGTTCGGCAGTCGACGACATCCAGGGGTGACTAAGAGGAAGCCGTGGAAGCAGGTTAGTGTGAGGATATGGTAGAGGACTTCTCAAGCACAACGTTTCCCTGTGTGGCAAAAAAGAAGAGAGAGTCTAGTCCTCGACGGCCGCGAACCTTGCCTGCCATGCGTATTGACGGCTGAAATTAGATCTAGAGAAGGAAAACTAGGATTGTCCTCATGACGGTGGTGAAAGAACGATGGCACCAATATTTTCCCCTTTTTGCCGCTTGCTCAAGCCAGCCAGGAGAGGCTAGGGGTTATTAGAAATAAAGTGTGCGTGCTTTTTTTGGGTGCCGGATGGAAGTTAAAACACTATATATTCAATCAATTTAAATAATTTTAGAATAGGCATTTATAAAATGCCACTAGTCAATTTCATAAAAGCCATTATTGTTAGGTCTCTTTTCAAACTATTTATTATTGGTGATTATTGGCATTTAAATAAGAAACACCACTATCAAGAAGGTATAATGGCATTTTTTTCAAATGCATGTACACCAAATGCCACTAATAGATATTTTTACTATAGTGAATTACCAAGCCAGTGAAGAAGGGGGCTCAAAAGAGCCTTGGGGTGATCACCGGAGGCAAGGTGTGCACCAAGAGAGCCTCTTCCCAAGTCTACATGCCTTCCCACACTCCCTCACCATCTAATTACATTGCTCAATCACTTCCCCGCTCGATGTCCATGAGTGCATTCCATACCCAATCATTCGACATCCACCACATCACAGACAAGACGTATATGGAAAAGGAGGAGGAGGAAGCATCACATGACAACATCGATGACATGATCGATGAGGTTGACCTGGAGGTCATAACCCGCCAAATGCATGGCAAGGGGGTTGCGGCCCCATCTTCATCAAGGCTGCCTCCACGTGCCACTCCAGCAAGACACTCTACCTCATTGGGGGAGAGACCGCAATAGTAGCAGCAAGCAAGGCGGAAATTGATGATAGAAGAAGAGGATCAACCACAGAGATACCCTGAGCAACGGGCATCGCTAAATCTTGACACAAGCTCGGGGTCAAGATCCTATAGGGTTGAGCAAGACTATTGAAGAGGAATGGATTCTGAGCCAGAGGACACTTTAGCATACTTGGAGGTAGACAAGCTAAAGGGGTTTGGCAAAGCTCCTGAGGGAACGACTTATGGAAGATGACATAGAAAGATGTAGATCACACCCATCTACCCTGAGTGCATGTCTAGGAGAGTGATCTCCACTAGATATGGGTGTGAAAAGGTAATTGAAGACCTAAAAATCAAAACAGATGTGGTAAGGAGGCTTAAGCGAGTCAGTTTGCGGAAGGTGCTCTTCACAACACAAACCACATATGTGGAGTTGACTCAACAATTTTTTGCCACATTAGAGAAGATCAAGGTTAAAGGGGAGGAAGCTATCAAGTTTTCAATGTTTAATAAAGTTCACACATTGACTGCTTTTGAACTAAATTGCATCTTTGCAAAGGACCCTCAAGAAGCCAAAAAAATGAGTGATGGCTTAATTGAGAGGGAGGTTGACTTGGACTACAATGATTTCTAGTATAGTTTGATAGGGACACTGGGGTACACCGTCGGGAAATCAAAGACAATGTTGATCAGTAACTCCTTGTTCAGATATGTACAGAAGGTCCTTGCCAACATAATTGTAGGGAGGTATGACAATCAGGGCGGCATATCGCAAAATGACCTCTTTGTTCTACATGGTTTAAATAAGAAACTACACATCAATGTAGGGCCGCTCTTGATAGATCAAATGAGGACAACTCCCATCAAAAGCAAGACTCCATTTGTTATGGGAGGGATTGTGACCTCAATTGCTATATCCCTAGGTTTTGATGTCACCAGACTGAAAGAGGCCAAAGGAGCTCAATCTGTTGATCTGAAGTATCTTGTACGCTCTCAAATGATCACAATCAAGAATAAGAGGTTGTTGTACAATGTGAAATCCATAAGATCAAGAGTTCTCGAGTTTCCCTATCATGCCATACCACTTCTCTGTGCCTTAGGCCTCCCCAACTTATTACATGACAAGCTGAATTAATGGGAGCGAGCCAACCCCCAGGAAAACTTCAACCCCGCTGCTGCACAAGAGGAAGAAATAGCAGAATCAAATGCACAACAACAAGAAGAAGAGGGAGGGGAACAAAGAAGAAATCCCCGAAGGGTAAGAAGAAGAGATGAGGCAACATCCCAGCTACAAGAGCCTTCAGTGAACACATATGATATGTCATTTATCCATGCGCAGCTTGAAGGCATCCATAAGACACAACAAGACATGCAGCTCATACAACAGTACATGTGGCAGGACCAACAACAAATGCATCAATAGGTCAACCACTTGTACCACTACCACCATGTGCATGCACAGAGAAATCCTGAATTGGGTGAAGACTTTTGGGGTGGTATTTTGGGAAACCAAGAGACCTACCCTCCCCTCAGGATGCTTATTGGGGCCATTACTACCAGTTCCCTCCAGCCCGTCTAGGACCTCCACCTCCTCAACAACACCAACCAGACCATCCTAATCAGCCACTGTAGGGAGACCTATCCTTTGATTCACATCACCAATCATGATCTTCACCCTACTATCCCTAAACTTGAGTTTCATGCTGAGGACAACATGATTCAAAAGTTTGGGGTGGTAGGGTGGTATGCACCACCCTATCTTGATCTCTCATTTTGTTTTGTACTTGTCTTACCTAATTTTAATAGTTTCTTTCTTTTACCCTTGTTAGTTTAAATTTCTTATTTCTTGCATCCATGCATACATGTAGTTCAATTTCATGCATTTTTGTATAATTTTTCAAAAAAATTGTTCTCCATGCCATGCATTGCATTCTCATGTAGTTTTTGGTAATTTTTGTGTGTTTTTAATTAGGATTTGTTTTTGTGCTTTAAATTCCCTAAATGTAGGTTTAGATGTGATTAATTACAAATTGGCACCATTTTGGCCAATTTTGCCCAAATTTAGATATTCTTGCCTAAAAGCATGTTTTAACTTAATTCCAATGTTTTGAGCTGAAAATTTTGAACTTTGACATATGCATGTCATTTTCTTAGATTATATTGATATGTGGTCTTGATTCTTGACTTTTTACATGTGCACCACTTCTCTCAAGTTTGTGAATATTTTGGTTGAATTGTGAATTGAGCAAGCTATAAATGCTTAGAGCCTATGGAACCACTTGATATAAATGTGAATCTCATGTTGTTCAATCATGTGGTGTGATATCATTTGATGAACTGTTGGATTCATTTTCATGTAGGAAATCTTATGTTCAGAACTACACTAATGACCCCTCTTTGACTCGACACCATCTTCATACCCCTCTACCTCATGAAAGGATGTCTTAGTGCACATATTCAGACTTGGCCACCTCCAAAAGTTTGGGGTGGCCATATCTACATCTCCTCGCTTCACTCTATCCACCATATGCCCTACCTACACCAAGGGAAAATGAAAAGAAAAGAAGAAAAGAAAAAGTGAAAAGAAAATAAAAAGATGCTCCTATTTAAGAGCATCTAAATAACGAAAGATGAGTGTAAAAAACACTCCAATCTCTTATCGCAATCCTTTCTTCCATTTTTATACCTATTGAGCTAGAAAACATCAAATCTAGCTCACTTTACCATTTCCACAGCCATATGGGTCATTTGGTGACGTTTGAGACACAAGATTGAATGCATGATAGTGAAACAACCCTCCTAGTCATCATTGATTAATGCCAACATGAAACGGTTTACCCAAAATTTCATGAAGGACATATTGAAAGCTTGTGTATTCTATGCTCTATATTTGAAGTTTGTATGCTCAATGCTCATTTCATGATTGGTATGTGATAGAGAAGAGAGAGGTGGAACACATGCACTTAGTCACTTTTAATACCATTTAGTTAATAATCATCTTTTGCTATGCATTTGTCACTCTTATTTATTGAAAGAAATTGAAGAGAGAGATTAAGTTGGAGCATACTTGAGGACAAGAATGTTTTAAGTTTGGGGTGGTGAGGCAGCCCTAGTTTAGGTTTCCATCATGTGCCTTTTTGCATGATAATCACATCTAAATAGTTTATATTACAAGTTTTCCCCTCAATGTGATCTTTTATGATAAATGCACTTATGCCTCCTTTTATGTGTATTTCAGGGCACTTATGCATGCATTGGTGCATGGGGTAGAGATGAAGGACATCTATGGGGTATTACACCCCAAGAGTGAACCTACCTCTTCCCTGGGTTGTCCTTGGATGCATAAGAGAAATTCAAAGCAAAAGGAGGCTAGATGAAGAAGATGAAGTAAAGATCAGCACCAAAAGGCCCAAAATGGCCGTGGTACATTCACCACGGTCGTGGTAATTTATGCACAAAGAGCTCCAAAATAACCAAGGAATGTGCTTAATTTACACATGAATGGTCGTGACCGTGGAGCTCAAAATGACCGTGGTCACTGAAGAATCCATGGCCCTGGTCCCTAGAACGGCTGTGGCAAGCACACTCCAACTCGCATGTGGCCATCACCTTGCCTGTGCGATTTATGCACAAGGATCCCCAAAATCAATAGGGAAGTGGTCCATTTTACATGTAAATGACCACGATCATGGCCATCAACATGGTCGTGGCCCTTAAAGACCACCTCACCCGTGGTGCTTCCCACTCCCATGGCAAACTGAAGACACAACGACCTCCAAGTTGCCTCGCCTGTGGCCACCTCCTCCAACATGGCTGTGGTACCCCCACCCACCACGGTCGTGGCACCCAGCCACGGCCGTGGCCACCATACATACTTATCATTTCCACTCCACTTCCCACCTTGGCCATTCAAACCCACGACCGTGGCATGCAACCCCACCACGACCGTGGCACCTCAACACGGCTGTGGTGACCACCTAACCCTACCAATTTTCACCACTATTTTTCCTACTTTGCCCCTACTTACCCTAGTGCTTCCCCACCACATATATATAGATAGGTGGTGGCCACAACATGAAGGTTAATCCCCCCTTGCTGCCATTAATACTCCTCACCCTCTTTTGAGCATTCATTGCATTCCCCTTGCATTTATGCTCTCCGCCCACCATTTCCACCTCATTTCCACCATAGTAACCTAATTTTCTAGGTTTTCTACCATAACCCCCTCCATTTTCATGCCCATCATCCACCTTGGAGGAAGGAGGTCACCCTATAGCAACTAGGAGGTGAAGAAGGAGGATTTACTTCAAGCTCCATGGAACCCTATCCCCTTTTTCTCATTTCTTTTGCCTTTTCTTTGATTATGTCTGTCTAAGCCCCTAGTGGTGGGCTATTTGGGGGAAAATGTGACATTGATGCCATGATGGGGGATAATGATTTACAATAAACATAATTGCATTCTATGATGATTGCCTTTGCTTCTATCTCATTTCCAATTATCTTGCATGTGGTTTTTTCTCTTAAACATAAATTGCTTGCTTTGTGATGTTTGACGACACTTAGCTTCTAAAAGAAATTGGAATGTATGTATCAATCCTAGGAATGGATCCTAGGTCCAATCAGTGGTTCCCTAGATAGCCTCCTTTGTTCCTACATACATATCCCTCCTTCTACAAGTGGGTGTGATATCTAAGTAGCTAGTGTAAGTGTGATTAGTGGAATTGCCTAGAGCTTTCTAAAGGCTAGATGGCTAGTAGCATGAGGTGAAAACCCCTCATATCTACTCTCATTCCTACCCTTGGTTCTCAATTTCTCTAATAATACTTACCCTAGAAACCTATACTTGACAAGTCCTACTAGAATTACACCTAACCCTAGTTCTCCAACTTGTAGTATAGGGTACATTCTAATAGCACATGCCTTGTTGTTTGGTTTGGTAATCTAGATTGAATTGTGATAATTGCATGCCATGTTGACACCCCAAAACTAATATCAAATCACATTCCTAAACGGCCCACCTACCTAATCCATTGCTCGAAACCCACCTTAGCCTTCTTGCTTGTTAATGCTAGTTTATCTTAGTTGCCTTTGTTTCTTCTAGCCAATTTCTTAGTCTTGCTAGTTAGGGTTAACTTAGATTCTTGCTTGCTTTAGTGTTTAGCTTAGCTCTTAGTTGCTAATTGCCTTGCTAGAGTAGTGTAGATCATCTTGCCCTTATTTAATTTATTGATTAATCCAGTTTCTTAAACCTAACTTGCCTAGGATAATTTAGTTTTTTTTCCTTTACTTGCTTGCTTGCTTAGTGTAATGAAACCAAAACCCCTTTTAAACCCTTCAACCCTAGTCTCCACTTTAGGAATGTAGCCAACACCAACTAAGCTCTAGTGCTCCCTCTATCCATGTGGTTCAACCCCCTTTAGTTGCCTCTCATCTATGCTATAACATGACCCCGTGCACTTACGGGAGCATATTTTAGTGTTGTGAGTGAATCTAGTTAGGGGAACCTTATAAATTCAAAAGATCATATGTGCGTGCAAAACTGCACCATCAACACATTGGTAGTATGCATATCTCTTGATTGTGGACTGCTTGAATATGCAATTGATGATTGGATCGCTTGAAGTACATATTCCATTATTTCTTCACTGAGGTACGTGGTTATTTATGAATAATCTCATATATCAAATTCCAAAGATTTTTGAGAATTTCTTAATGTTTGATAAGTTAACTTCTTGCTTATTTATTTAATTCCAATTCAATTATAATGCTAACATGTGATCATATAATGAAACCTATTATATTATGAACCTAAGGTTAGACCTACTAAGGGGTATCTCACCTAAATCCAATGAGAGATAGAGGAAGGTATTTACACTAAATGCGGTATGACAAACACGGGTCAGTTTATCTAAATGAAAATATGAGTTCATATATTCGACTTTTTGAACAAATATACATGTTTCAATGTATATGCACATTTTTTTATTTCTGACATACACAATATAGCAATATGTTGATATCTGCTTTTGTTTAATGGTGCTTTAAGTAATTTCCATGTATATAAAGTTGTAAAGATATGGAGAATCAGATGAATGCCTTGAAGATATTAAGGTAATTTCATAAGGAGAATTAGCTAGATATCTTAGTACATATACTCATGCTTATGTTAGTTTCCTTTGAAAACATCATGTAACTCCTTGAAGGAGTATCAAATTCAAGTTTGATAAATGCAAATTTTATTTATTATTTATTATTTGTAAAATTTGGATCCCGGAAATTTTGGTGTTGACTCTTCAATTTATGGTCTTTCTTAGTTGGGTGATACTCCAAAGTGGGGGTTGTCACAAAGACCCAATATAAGGAGATGATGTCTACATGTAGTACAACTTTGCATTTTAGATGACTTAGAGTTGAATATAATCATGAAATTTTCTTTTCCTTATAATAGTGTAGCTTTTTTAGCTTTTAAGAAAATATTTGTGATCGTCTAATTTTTATAATAAAATATCAATGATTGATTCACATTTTCTACTTTTCTATTATTTTTGTGATTTTTAGAAGTTTTTAGGAAATTGTGCTAAAAGTATAGGGATCTAATTATAATTTTCCAAAAACTTCATTTTGTGGGGGTGAGGGGATGGTCGTGAATCACCCTTGTTCTAGGACATTCCAAGCAGTGGCAATGGGTGAGAGATTGATCTCGAGCAGGCAAGAGCGATGATTAAGAAAAGTAGTGGTAGAACATTCTGTTCTATAAGGAAAGAGGTGTCATGGAATCTTGTGTTCCTTGGAGGCATTCTAGTGAGGCCAAGCAAGATGCTCCTCGTTGGTAGCAAGGTGGAGGATTTTGTGATTTTAAGACATTTTTGCAATTTTATCCTTCGATTTGCTCTGATAACGTACATCTTTCTGGTTTTAGCCTTTGATTCGTCATCTTGAGCTTTTGATGTGATATAAAGTTTTGGATTTCTCTGTATTTTTCATAGTCTGAAAGGTTTAAGATGAATGAGACCCCTTTTTGAGTTGAGCTAGCTCATTTTTTCCCATTTTTGTGACCTCTCTTAGTGACACTTGATTGCATTGATTCATAGAAATGTGCACTAGACTCGGGTCTTGAGGTGCATGTGACTATGAGCTCCTTTTTGGAAACTCGTTTGATCGGGAAAAATCAAGATTTTATGTGTATGTGTTTTAAGACTTTAGGGTTAGCTTTAGGTTTTTATATGTCATGGTCTCCTCCTTCTCATCCACCTCCTTGCATGAAGTTGAAAGGTTGAAATCCAAGTGATTTAAGCTATCTCTCATCCTTATTTGATGATACATGTTTTCTCCCTCTGAACATTCATGACCCATTTTGTCATGAGGAGGACCCTCATCCATCGAGTGAAGATGGAAGAAGTTGTACTAGACCTAGGTGTCATGGTAAGAGCTAAAGATATGTCATGTAGTGGGTGTTTACTATCCTAAATCACACATCCAAAAAGGAGTGGATCTAGAGTAGTCTGACTCTTAAATTTATAGCCTGACACTTAGGCCCCCACAAATATTGTACGGGGTCCGATGTAGTAATTGGGATTGATCCATAGGGACAAGTGTGATAAGTACTAATAACGTAGAACCTTGGATCAATTACACCAACCAATTAGAGGGATAAATTTTATGTTCCTTGCAAAATGATGTTACTTCAACCAACAACTAAACAAAAATAAGTAAAACAAATTAAGAGAGAAGTGAAAGAACAAGAATGAATAAAGAGTGATTTAGCAAGTATGGATGGGAAATCATATTGGTTTCACTGTCTAAGGCCTCTCTTTAACATGCAACACTCATAACCATTGTATACCCTTAGCATGATTACAAGTAATCATCATTTATGTCTAGTCCCTCCTCTCTCGAGCTTAGGATAGATCTAGATTATAAGATTGCCTCTCTCTTGAGATGGCAAGCAAGAAATCTCAAACATGACCATATGACTATTAGCTTAAGCAATCCAACATGTTCATGAATTCATACAACTCCATAACACTTAGATAAGATTAACACTACTCTTTTGAGGCACTAACAATCAAAAATTAGAAGATGGTAGCTAATCATGCAAGTGAAGAAATAAGAACAAGTGTGTGGAGATAACTATTTCTAGGGGGTATATATATATATATATATATATATATATATATATATTCAAATGCATGTAAGTATTTACATGTTGGGAGATCCTTAGTGTCTACCCAATCCAAGCAAGGTGTTTATCCACTCATGGTAATGAGTAGCGTTAGGGATTTACAAGTATAGTGGGACATGAGAGAGAATGACAAAATGGAATGAAATAGATGAGGTGGATGAATAGATCTAGATGGGAAGAAGGGGGATACACCAACTATGACTACAAAGTACCACCACTGGTGCACATATTCCTCATATTTGCATCTAGAGAGGGCACAGGGGGAGTGGCTAATCCTCCTTCTAAGGATAGGATGATGGCATTGGTGATGGCACACATCTTCTCTCCTCCAACTCTCATCTTTAGATATCAAGGACCAATGGAATGACTGGTGGATGGCTCTAGAATGCAACAACACTTCATCATCTCCTCGATGTCGTGACCCCATTCATGGACAATGTAGATCTCTATTTATAGGTGTAGGTAACCAACTTAAACCTTATCGGTTGCTAATGCATGATGATTGCTGAGAGCACTCAGCTCTTGTGGTCATTGAGAACGGATGATGAGAGTGAGTGCTGAAGAGGTGTTCTTCATCGGTCCCAAAGGTGACCTATCCTTCGGCCACTGGGGTATCGAGATCAGTGATAGTAGAGGTGGTGTAGAGTCCATCACTCACTAGGTGGCAAGCTTTCATCGGACATAGAGGATGTTTAATTCATAGAGAACATTGAGATGGTGTAAAGTCCATTGGTCATATAGGTAAGGAGCACACAGTGGTCTCTAAGAATGATTAGCAAGCATTGACATGTGGTAACCTTCATCAATCATTGAAGTGTTGGATAGCAATCGTGTGGCTTTTAGTTTCAGCGACCGCCAGAAGGTATACTCTATGCAAAATCAAAAGAGGGGTGATTTTAGGTAGCTACATCAGAAATTGTTAAAGTGATTAAAATTAACTAAAAAAAACATAGTAGAGATGATAGAACAAGGATAAAATAGGCACTCAAATATCCACAAAACTAGATGTTATCAACTCCCCCAAACTTAGAGTCTAGCCTATCCTCAGGTCAATAAGTAGAATTAAAGCGTTAAACAACTTTAGAGGGATTTATTGGATTATTATTTTTGAGGATGTGAAGAATGTCATTATATTAGCCTTAAATCAAGACATATGTATGATGACTAGGTGTTGTTAGTCCCAAAACTCTCTCTCTCTCTCTCTCTCTAAGACTCGGAGTTGAGGTACTCATTTTTCCTGTTACACCCATCTTTTGAGGAAGGATTTCTTCATCTTAATACATCGATGACCCTTTTCTGAGTTGTACATTCATAAGGTTTCGGATGAGGTAGCTTTCACACCCAACTTCTATTTTTTTGGACATCCTAACTATTGGGTTGGGGTGGGCTAAAGTTGTAGTGTTTCCTATCTTTCTCATGTTTGCTTAACCATGTTTACTATTGTAATGATAGTGTTCCCGATTGCATCCTGATGTAAATCTAGGTTGTGGTGTGAGGTTTTCTTTTGAAAGGCAGGTGTGTAAGTTTAGCTTTCATACTCCAATAATTGGCATGACCTATGTGCATTCTTGAGTGCAACAATACACTAGCTGGGTGAAGTATGTTGGCATCTTTCTAGGAACATCTTTCATGATATTATTCTATCTATTTTTTCTCAAAGGCTCAGAGATAATTGGATTTTAAGGAAGTTTTGGGCCTCCAAGCCTCTTTAGACCCCAAGGCAGGGATTTTTACACTAGAAGGGGTAGTTGTTTCCTCCTTGCATTGGGTTATGTGCTTTCCAACTTGTACTTAGGGTCAGGGTGATCAAGCAAGAGTGTGTTAGGATGAGTTATCCTTGCCTTTAGACTTTATCTTGGGGTGGTAGACATCTCCTTGCATTCTACATTATCTTGAGGTAAGGTTGATATTCAGACAGTATCAAGTTCAAATTTAGGTAAATTAAACAGCCCAAATCTGTCATGCTTGAAATAGTTACACTAAGTGTTAGCTAGAAGACAAGCAAGTCTATGAATGGGAGTTATGACACAGTCCAAGAAAATTGGATTCCAAACTATGCATGTAGAATGTAATCCTAATTTTCAACAAAATTTTAAGTTTTTCAAAATTTCCCTCACAAAGAGGTATGTGTGCAAGATCAAACACAGATCAAAACTCATAATACTGCAAGGTAAAGAGTTTAGTGAATCAATAAGATGCTTTAAATGAAAAGAGGGTACGAGAGGGGTACCTTTCACACCCGTTTATGACTCCCCCAAACATATCAGACACTCTGTCTCAAAGTGTCAAAGATTAAGGATTATAATAAAAGGGGTAGTTTTGCTCTTCATTTCTGGGCTCTGTGGTTTCCCATTTAGAATGTAGCAGTATCTCAACATAGACACCCGAGAGCGTGTGGTATCACTCTTGCTTCATACTTTCTATCTTTACTCTCTTCTCTGATAAGACTGTCATCAGTAGAGACAATGGAAATCATAGTTGTTTGATTGTTGTATGTGTTGAGGACTTCAGTGGCAGAATTGTGGTTTCTTGAAGTCCTTATTGGGGTTGTAGTTGTATCATCTTCTATGCTCTTGTATCATTTTAATTATGGCTTCTACACAAGTTTGTGTTTTCTCTTCCGTGACGCTCCTTGGTTATGTTGCAAGAATATACTTTGTCAGGGAAAAATCCATGTTAGAACTGTTGTAAAGGATTGCAGTCTTTGCTTTAATATTTATTGCAAGGAGCGTCCATTGATTGTTGTATAGAATGGGTAGGAAAATAAACTCTGGCAAGGAGCTCTGAAGGCGATGTTGTAGTCACTCGTTTTCTCCAGAGTCTTTGTTGAGAATGATATCATCTACCAATGTGAAGTAGGCCATATGTGTATTAGGAATGCTATCTCCTAGAAGGGATTGGTATGTTGTCATCACACTAATGACCATGTAGCCATTAGGTTGTAGTATATCCTTCAAATCATCCTTTAGGACACAGATCCTTTCTTGCTCAAAAATCACTTCCCCTACTTCGTCGTCTTCTTTCAAGTTCCTCATGATTATCTACAATGACTCTTGAGATAGGTCTTAACATGGCCATCTATTAAAGTCTGGGAAGTTGGCCTCTATCAACCCAATTGGCCCTTCTGGCCTTATTTTTTGCAGGTCTTCTTCTTCTTGTATCTCTCCTTCTTCATGGGTGGTTCTGTCTGGTTTTTCAGTAGGCTATGGAATGGTTGTGGGGCTAGAGTTTCTTAGGTTGACTGGGGCTAAGTTGTATTTTCTTCAGTCGCTCACTCATCTAGGTTTCCCTTTACTTGATTTTGTTCCTCATTCTACCATCTGTTCTTCCACCTTATTGCTCGCTCAGCTTCCGAGGGGTCCTTCCACATGGTTATCAACTACTCCCACTACGACTGCTTTTCAGGTAGTGGCATCCCTGGGTGGAGTCTACAAAGTAACGCATCGGGGGGCATTTTCAGGTCATTCAAGAATCGGCAGTCATAGATGACTTCCATCGCATAGACACCACGCAATCCATGCAAGTTTTCATGGAATAAATATTCAAATGGTATGCTTTTATTGACTTCCTCAATCATACGTAGAACTATGAAAGTGCAGTCTCCCAATCCCATCTCTCCTTGTGCAACCTTTGTATTGATAATGAAGTTCTTCCAGTATGAGTTGTGGAAGGATCCTACTTCCTAGATTGTGTGTTGGAGATGAATTTCCACTTTCAGAATGTCATGCGCGTCCTTGTTCTTGAATACTAAAGATGTGATGGGTAGCTCAAAACTATAACAGTTGAAGATTGTAATGTGTTGGTTTTAGATATTTATGACTATCAGTGCCCAGTGCTTGACAGTTTGGATAGGTAAGGTGACGATTAAGGTTTTTTCCCTTATAATAACTCGTTGCAACTCCTTGATAGAATTTAAATCATATTTCTCTTCATACAACTACCTTGCTAGGGTGGTTGTGTCATTCAAAATGGGTTGCACCTTTTCAGCATGGAGGAATTCCTCTAGTAATGTTGCATAGAGCACCTTAAACAAACTTGTATGTACCCGTGCTCTTGGTAGAAATATTCCTCAGAAATTTTCTCTTATTATCATTATCCCCAAGTTTTTGTGTAGAATATTTGTCCCAGTCAAGTTGCCATCTAAATTGTCCATAAGGATTTGAACATATCTATAAGAAATGCAGGATATTGATGACATGTCCATTCTAGTCATCTTATAGGGTAGTGGTGGAGGCAATGGTCTTCTTGGTTCTAACTCTGTGGTGGCCTTTGTTCTCATGGTGATACGCCTATGAAGAAAGAGGAAAGGCCACCTTCGTCTTCATCTAACGCCCCCTCTCCTAGTACCGTTACTGTTACTGTCAACACCGTGTCTTGTGGATTCAATGATGGAATTCTTGGTGAAGGTGGTATTATTGTTGTGTCCGTAGCGTCTGTGGGTGGCATCAATTCTTCCATCATCACAAGCATTTCTTCATTTAATGCTACAATGGTATTTGTCATCTTGCTATTGTATACTACATCATTTTGCTTGTTATGTTCTTTATCTTACAGATATATGTCACATATATCGATGTTGATATTCATCTTTTCCATATATCTTGTTAGTGTTGTGTTAACATAAGATATGGCCTTTTTGGTGCTTTCTTCCTCTTTCATGACGTCTTCTCCCATAGGTTGATATTCCAGGATAGGCTCATCCTCAGTAAGTGAAGAGTTTAGATCAAACGCTTGTGTCATTACATGGATGTTTGCTACAGATGCCTCTTCAGGTTGTAGTGGCTCCTCTTCCTGGTCTGGTTCCTCCATGGGCACTTGAGGTGTGTTTGCGACCTCTTCTTATATATTCATCTTGGTTCGAAGGGCTCAAAGATGCATTTTATGGTGACGGGCTGACAATCCTCCTTGGCCTTCTTCTAGATTGTCTCTCCTCCATGAGCCTCTATTCCTATTCTATCTCTTTAATACATACTTCATGATTTCTATGCATAACATCCATGTCTTTCCGCATGGCATCTCTCTCCTTCCTGAGCTCCATCATCTCCTCCTCCATTTATTGTATTCTTTACATCATTGCACATTGGCTGAGGAGGACATTCTGCATGAACTTGAGAAGTGTTACAGTCCTTTCATCTATGCATTCTACCTACATCGTTAGTGATTGCAGGCTAGAAGAAATAAGTAGGCATTTGAAGATGAGTTGTGCACTTGCTCACAGATAGTGTCAAATCAATGCCCTAACTCTTCATCGAAGCTTGATGGTCAATGTTGTTCCTTTGAGGTTCTCAATGTTACATCTAGTGCCTCAGTATCTACTAGAGGTGATGCCTCCCTTACATCTTCTTAAGGTGGAGTTGCTTGCTCTAGCTCTGTTGGTTGACCTGCTGGTTCCTCCTCTGGCTGCACTAGCAGTGTAGGGTCATTCTATATCTTCTTGACCTCTTTTTTCTTTGCATGTTCATCGTCTAAAGGCCTTGGCTGGTCATTTGTCCTTGTGACAGGTACTTCTAGCATTGTTACGTCTACTGGTGGGGAGGGTGAGGTGATGGGGTCAGCATTAAATCCTTCATCATGAAAGGAAGCTTTTTCTATTGAGATTGGCTATTTTGCCTCTTGCACCACAATCGGTTGCGGTTGAGTCAGTTGGATAGATGATACTGGTGTCTTGAAAATAGCCTTGGCGGACCTTGATTGGTAGTTTCTTCCTCTTTTCTGGCCTTGTTGGTTTTGTTGCTTGTTCTGGTTCTTCTTCTTCTTATAGGATGATGGCAGGTGAGGGTGGGTCTATAGATCTCTTGATGGTACTAGAATTCATCTGGTCAATTTCATCTATGGTTGGCCTTAGCTTAAGAGCGTCATAATCACTCATTTTAGGGATAGGGAGCAACATATCAAATTTAGCTTGCTTGTAGTAAAATTTATTTCCCTTATGTATGAGTATACTAGCAATCACCAGATATTTGTAGTCTATCATGGTGTATCCTTCAGCCACCTTATACCATCCTAATTCTTCTAGGTCCATGAAGTAGGTTGCAATAAGTGTGATTTGGCCTCCCATGTAAAATATCTTCTCTTTCTGCTTGACTTCTTGACATGTGGTTGCAGATGGTTTGTCGATGAGAAACCTTCCAATGTTGGAGGGCTTGTTCTCCAACATGGACCAAATTAGGAAAAGGTCCCCTATAGACACACTTCCCATTTAAGATCGTGCAAACACTGAGTTATCAATGATTCTCTAAATGACCTTGATGAAATAGGAGGTTGTTCGAGTCGCTTTGGATTTTTTTGGGTGGTGCTTGTGTTCTCTGGTTAGTCTTTCCCATGTCTTATGGTTGTTGAGTCCAATTTTGTCGTTATCACTTCTTGATGCCATGTAGGCCTTATCTTGATCTCATGTATCAGTAAATTTCCCATTCAAAATGTTTTGTGTTACATAATAGTCATTGTCTCCAATCTGTACTTGTAGCTTGAACTCCCCTCTTGCCTCATCTTTTTATTTGTCTTCGACAAGTATCTTTATAAGTGAAGACATGAACTCGATCATGAGGTATGCATAAGAACGTTGAGCCCCATGCATAGGACTTACAAGTTTGCCCCCTCAAGAATTCCACAACTTGTTTGTAGTGCCTTGGCATGTTTCTGCCAATGGTGTTACACAATACTCAAATAGAGTTTGAATAGATGCAACCCCATGAACAGACGCGCATAGTGGATTCACTTTCAAAATTTATAATGGACCTAAACTCAACACACTCGCATAAACTAAAACACTACACCCGCAAGCACATGGGATTGTGTCGTAGTATAGGAGGGTGGCAAGTATAGGGTCGATCCATAGGGAGAAAGGGGGTACTAGAGCTAGGTTAGTTTCTGGCCTAGGTTCCTACTACGGAGTCTAGGTCTGAAGTGTTTAAAGGTTTATTGTTGATTGATTACACTAACTTGAGCAAGAAAGCAAGTAAAGGAAGGCTAGAAAGAACAAACCTAAGTTAACCCTAGATAGTTAATTCTACTAAGAGAGAAAAGATAAGGAAAGATAGGAAAAGAACAAACCATGCTAAGGCAAGAAAGAAAGGGATCTACACTACACTAAGCTATCAAGCAAGGAAAAAGAGCAATTAAATCCTAAAGTAGCAAGAAAAAGGCAAGAGCAAGGTAAGAAGCTGACTAAGCAAGTAAAGAGCTAACTAAGCAAACACTAACTAAGCAAGAAGGCAATTAGGGTTTTAAAGAAATTAAGGGAAATGTAGGCTGTTTAGGAGATGCACTTATCAATTAGGTCGGGGTGACATATGAACATATTTATTTCATTTAGATTATCAAACCAAACAACAAGCTAGAGTCTAGTGAATTATCCTAAACTACTAACTGTCCATGGATATGCTAGGTTGTGTATAGGCGAACTAGTCCCTAACACTCCCAACTACCCTCGCGATGCTCAATTGGGTTAGGTTTTAGATGTAATTCAATTAGAGTCTAAACAAGCCTATGTTTCTAGGTTAGATAATATTAGGATTATTAGGGTCCGAAGTTAGTAATGGGAGTGGAAGTGAGGTTTTAGGCCTCCCATCACCCACATTGTAGCCTTGAGAAAGCTCCATGCTAAGCACACCAAATTCATCTAAACTAGCTACTTAGATCTCTCAACTAGGGTTAGGAGAATTGATAAGAATGTAGGAGGATGGGTAGCTAGCTAGGGATCTAAGAATTAGACATAGGAGCAAATCTTAAAATTCACACATACAAGCAATTTCCCTAAATTCCTAGCTGATTTCAAGCACAAACCAACAAGAAATTCATGAAGAGTGAGACATAAATAAAACATTATCATTACTAAACGAAATTACAATGTTTACATATCATGCTCCCCCAACATGGTATCAAAGTAACATTTTTCACCCCAAACAGCCCACCCAAGGGGTATAGCCACTCATAGCAATGCAAAATACAAAAAGAAGGGAGAAAGAGGTAGAAGAAGCCATGGATCTCAGTGTAGATGGAGAACTCCTCCACTTCAGCTTCTACAAGACATCCTCCTCTCTTCTCCAAGGTGTAGTGGATGGGATGATGGTGGAACAGGGTCAAAACACTAGGAAACTAGGATTTTGGTGGAGGAAATGGTGAAATGGGGTGGAATGGAGGTGGAAATGGAGTGGAATGGATAAGGAGTGAAAATAGGGAGCTAAGAGGTGGTAGAAGGTATCTAGGTGTGGCTTACCTCATTCTAGAGCTGTCACTTAAGTATATATAGGTGGTGGGGAAGCATTAGGAGAAGTAGGGGCAATATGGGTAAAGTAGTGAAAAAATAGCTAGGTTTTTGTGAGTAGTACGGCCGTGGTGGGGAGGGTGAGAACGATCATGGTGGAGTGGAACGACCGAGGTGAGAAATGGGGAAAATCACAGGAACTTTGTCAAAAATGTACATGAGGTAGCATAGACATGGTGGGGATAGGGTAACACTGTCGTGGTGGTCACCACGGCCGCAGTGGCTTGAATCACTCTGCCCATTCTTGGCTCCATGGTCGTTTTGCCTCAACTGTCACACTGTCATGCAAGATGGCATGGCCGTTCTGGGTTAGTTCACCGCATCCATTCTTAGTGGCATGGTTGTGGTGATTCTTACTTTGCTCCAAGGTGACTCTATTGGTTTTGGATGAGCCAATACGGCCATTCTGAGGTACCATGGTTGTGGTGGTCTCTATTGCAGCTCTTGTACTTGATTCTTTGTTCATTCTTGGACATCTTTGCTTCAATGGATCTTTGGTCACTAGGGGTAGGTTGAGGGAGCATCATACTTCACTTTAGGTCTCTCCAAGGGTAGAGAAACCCTAGGGTCACTCCTTCTCTCTCTCTTCTATCAAGCATGGTCCAAATGCCTTAAAAACATGCAAATAATGTCCATAAGTGCATTTTATACAAAAATGCCTATTAGGGAAATAACATGTAATCTAATAGGTATAGATGTGATTGAAATGCAATATGACACAAAGTGAAGCCCTAAAATAGGGTTGAATAAGCCCCAACTCTCTAAAGTCTCATATGTTCATATATCTCATTGGACATATGTTGCTTGGTGGTCCTGCTCTTGAGGTTTGAACACCACCTTGTGCTCCTCAATTTTTGATGCTTGATTCTTGCTTGCATCAATAGATTCTAGAATCTTGCTCATTGCTGAGCCTACTGGCATACTCACTGTCCTTGCTCCTATGGTCTATGGCCTTGCTTTCATAGCCACCTTCTTCTTCTTTACTTTTGGTGCATCTAGACCTGATGCTGATCACTTTCTCTTTCCCTTCATCCTTGTTTCTTCTTCAGAAGGAAGGTATTTATATGTGTTGGTGGCTTCCGTTCCTTGTGACTGTAATGACCCCGCTTCCCGGTAACCTCCAATTAAGGGAGACCAAGAAGTCAGAGCTGCTATCCCAAAATAGGATCAATGGTTTTGCAAATAATAAAAAATAATTAATAAATTCTACCACAACTAAGCTTGAAATGGATTAATTTTTTTTCTTTTCACATACCTTTCAAAAATAGGAAATCAAAACTTCTACCCACTGTAGAGTTCTAACTAACGAAATCCTCCTTTAATAGATTGACTTTATTCTTCACAAATGCCGCTACTATTTTTCCACTTTTAGATATACCTAAAATGTTGACAAACAAAACGTCGGTCAAGATAATGAATTATACTGGTATGTGGGGGAACCAAAATCTTGCATCTATTTATAACAACATTATCCAACCACATTATTTCTTAACTGATCAAACTTTATGTATTAAAGATAACTACTTAATCCCTACATATCCTTGCCTCTGTGTTGTCCCTTCAGTGGACATGGATACTACCTCTCTCATATGGTAGATCTCAATAACCCCCATGATCCTACCTTACAAGTTGATCACTACATAGGGTTGTGTAGTCATATAGTCCTACCCAAGGTAGACCAACACATCGACTAATGATAACATGATGATCCTACCCCAAGGGTAGACCATGTACTAGGTCATCCATCTCATCATTATCAAAACTATAGAGGAGGACTAGGATCTGAGCTAGTCATGCACATATACTTATGGTGATAGCCCTAGTTACTTTATAGTTGCATGAAATAAATGGCAACCAAGTAGTTAATTTCAAGCAACTGGTAAAACTTCAAAAATCACCGTGAAACTTGAGCGATTAGCCATAAGCGTAACCACATACCTGATTTGGAATCTCAAAAGAATCAATATATCCAAATCCAACTAGATGTCCAATCAAGAAAGGTAAGCAACCAAATCAAGCAACCCTTGATCCTGAAAACATGTATAACACCTAGTTGTTACCATCTCATCCCAAACAACTCATTATTATAAGGTTTCTAAGTCTCATTAGGGTTCATTAGGATTTCTTAGATCACTTTCTCAAACTTTATCCTTTTTAGGTCAACAAACCCTAAAATAGCTTTTCTACTCACAAAACCCCTAATTACCCAAATTATCCACATTAAGGATCTTTTATACTCAAACTAACTTTAGAATATCATATCTCTGTCTTATTCATGGATTTTCACCATTAAAATTATTAAAAGTCATAATTACCAAAATTAGGGTTTCTAAGCCCATTAATGCATTTTCATCTACATTAAGCCAATTATGTACAAAGATCACTCTTTTTGATCTAGATCTTCCTTTTATTATCAATAGGTTAATATTGACTTAAATTATCCAAAGAACATCATAAAATTCAATAATCATCAAAACTTAGGGATTTCATTAACAACACCATTAAAGGTGACAACTTTATGTACTTTTCGAGTTGTAAGCATAATACGGCTTCAATTCTATTTTTAATGGATTCTACATATTTTCTGATCAATTTTCATATATAACATGTATTAATCTGAGTTACCAATCTTTTGTTATGATTTTCACAAAGTAAATTACCTTTGGCCAACAGAGGGCTGTCACGTCAGCAAACTGGGCCCCAAGCTTTTTCCCACATGGGTCAGGGCTTCATGAATTGATGTCCGCCATGTTGGCATCTTGTTCCACGTGAGTCAAGCAATGGGTCCAGGGGTATTTCCCCCTTTTACCCTTACACCCTCCGTCTTTGAACTTCGCGCAATCTGGACAGGAACGTCAATCTACACCAACTCGTCTCCCACCTCCGCTCTACCCCGCTCCAACAGACACTGCTCCATGGCCAATCAACTCAGTCGTTGACCCTGGCCTCCTGGGTGGAAAACCCTCTGCAGCTCCTCCCTGAACTCCTCGGCAGCATTGCTTTCGTTGGGAGAGTTAGAGAGTTGGAGAAAGGAGAAGCTTTTCAAGTTGGTGGCTAAACAGAGTCGGCGCAAGGTGCAGCCTCTCTATGTGTGTATTCCACATGGCTTGGATGCACAAACTCCCCTCGATTCACCATGTCATCTTCTTCCCTCTTAAACGTGGAACTTCTTGCCCTATATATAGACAGGGAGGACACCCTCCTGTTTCCCATGTAGTCCAGGTCCCAGTGGGCTTTGGGCAAAGTCCCAATCGGTGGGGACTTCAGGGAAATCTAGGGTCAGTTGCGTTTGAAATCATCTCCCATGGTTGATCGGAGTGTTATCTTCCCATATCCACAGCCATAGAGAGAGAAAAAGGTGTGAGAAGGTGCTCATTGTTGTTTCTATAT
Source organism: Alisma plantago-aquatica (assembly GCA_963693085.1). Taxonomy (NCBI): domain Eukaryota; kingdom Viridiplantae; phylum Streptophyta; class Magnoliopsida; order Alismatales; family Alismataceae; genus Alisma; species Alisma plantago-aquatica. The sequence goes on from OY856409.1 coordinate 685,990,238, forward strand.
TCCTATTTGGAACCAGGTAAGAGATGAATGAGAGCCATCTGATTTCAATCTAAGGGTCTCTAACACGCGCTAATTATATTTCCAATATGCATAAAATCATGACATTCAATTATTTCCACCATACTTTAGGAAAACTTAAAAAATTTATATCTATTAATCTGTTCATCTTTTTAATCCCAAATTTTAAAGAAAAGTCCATAATGACTTGAACTACTTGTGTGCCAAGTTTGGGCCTCAAATTCGAAAGTATGAGAGATGTTTCTTCATAAGAAAATTATCACTTATTAAGGCATATTTTGTGCATATTTTCTCTTTCCTATTCTTTTATATCATTTATTTGGATTCTTTTTGCCATTAGAAACCATGTGGACTTGAAATATCATCCATGATGATTCCATTATCCATATTTCCACAAATTTCATATCTTTTCCTCATTAACTCAAATTTCCTTCTTAATAATGCATTATTTGATTTCTTCTTTTTCTTTTAATCGTATTGGACTCGTTAACATATTATGATCCACAAAATCACATGCACAAAGGAAATATTTCAAAGGAAATCCATTCAATATACATAAATCATACAATTCCCATAATCATACATTTATTGGGGAAATTGCATTTCCAACTATATGAACCCAAAAATTGGGGTTGTAACAATGACTCATCTTTAGCCTCGTGTGACTTGTGCCTAGGTAGGATTTCATATTATTCTTTGCACAGCAGTAGTTGTATCTTTTTCTTCTTGGGCATATCGCGATGCTCGTCTATGAACTTGTCAATCAGTTGGATTGCCTTTTCTATTTCTATCAGTGAAGTGGCCTATCCGTCTAAGGAGTTAGAGGTTGTTGCTGACATCCTGTAGTTTGAATAGAATTTACTCTTTCAATAGAAGAAAACTTGTCCCACTCAACTCACTACAACTAGGGATAGGGAAAGAAGAGGACAAAGAAGTAGGTAATAGAGTTAAATAGATTAATAGTTCTTGGTGGTCGTTGAGATCTCAATAATCTCAGTGGTTGTTGAGAAAGGAAGCAATTGTTGGTGGTTGCTAAGATCGAGACTTCAGTGGTCGCCAATATGTTAGAGTGTTCATCAGTCGCTAACAGCTACACTATGTTGTTGATCGATGAAAATTTTATAAAAGTGGATGCTAAAAGTAAGACCTATGGTGGTCAACCAAGATTTTTAGGGAAACAAAAGGTAACTCAGTAGTAAAAAAAGTAGCGATCGCTATCTATGTACATAAGAAGGCAAAGTCGGTTGATAAAATTCTTTGTGATTGCTAAGGATAGTGGTCAAAGAAACTTTAGCGGTCGGTGAACTTAAAACTCTTGGCTAAGGATAGAAGTCAACAAAAAGTTAGCTATCACTAAGGATAGTGGCCGCTAAAAACTCAAAACTCGAATCACTAAGCAACATATTCCTTGTGGTTGCTAAAAAGGCAGTCGCCAAAATTGGTGATCATCAAGAACTCGAAACGCCAGTCGAAACAGCAGGGCCAACAATAGTCACAGAGAGGTCAAGGAGAGAAGGTAGATGCCTTTATGGGATTCGAGGTGAGAGGTGATCATCAAGAATTTGCAAAACATGGCTCCCTCTAACTTTGCAGTGGTGATGCCTAGTTTGAAACCCTAAATTTTGGTGTCAGGGGAAGAAGGGGGAAACAAACATCGGTGAGGGTTTTTTGACTTTAGGGATAATTATGGCACAACAGATGAAGAAAAGGGGTGAAGGGTTTATCGTCCAAGCCGAAGAGAGGGGTGGAAAGGAATGGGGGTCTGACAGTAGTTGTTGGCATTGTGGTTGGCTTGGATGGCATCGGCGGCAGTTGATATTTTACCAGCGGTAGGGCTCTATCTCCTCATCATCGTCGGTTGACGTTTCACCATGTTTTATTCCTCTTTTGGTTCATCCAGGGCTTCACCTATTTTGATCGATAGAGGTGAGGAAAGGAAGTTGAGCTGAGAGGTTTTATACTCCTTAGGTTAGAAGTCACTAAGAAAAGAAATTCTCAATGGTTGCCAAAATTTCAAGAGCATTCGTCGGTCGCTAAGACACTGAGTTGACGGTCGCCAAAACTGGTGGAATCCCAATCGGTCGCTAAAAATCCTTGGTGAGTTCTTTACACATCAATGATTGCTAAGGTTCCAACAATCTAAGTGGTTGCTTAAGACTTTAATCCTCAGAGGTCGCTAAAACTTTTAATCCTCAACGACCAATGATTCAAGATTACACCTCTAGGTTTGTGCATTTTATTTTTTATATATATACTTAGAGATTAAGCACAAAGAAAGGTGTCCAAAACTTGATACTAAATCCTAGATGATTCATAATGCATGAAGATTAAGGGAACATATAAAGAAAACTTTAAATTTATTCTATGCATGCTAAAAATTACCAAACAAAGTGGAAATTGCTAAAATCTAAGATGGGAATTGAAACAAGATCTTTAAATTTTGATTACAAAAATCTGAGTAAACTAAAGCTAAGTTTGGAAATTAGAGATCATCAAGGGTCCAATAATAGAAGAGAATGACTTGAAAGTTAAAGAAAAGCTGGGTAATCCTTGGGTTTCCTCCCAAGAATCTCTAATTTATAGTCCTTAGCTTGACTCTCTTGATTATGACTTCAGACTTCTCCGGATGGTACAGGATGAGGTTCTTACAATTGGAGTTCTGATCTTCAGATAAAGGCTTCATCTTCATACTACCTTTTCACCATGTGACCGTTCACCTTGAATGTTCCAATCTTTTCACTGTTGATCTCTATCATCCCTGAGGGATATATCTTTGATACGATGAAGGGGCTAGACCACCTTGACATGAGCTTACCTGAGAAGAGTCTTGCTCTTGAGTTAAAGAGGAGAACCTTATCTCCTTTGGAAACACCTTTCCTCTTTAGGTGGGCATCATGGAACACCTTAGTCTGTTGTTTGTATATCCTTGCATTTTCATATGAATGAAATCGAAGCTCTTCCAATTCTTGAGCTACAAAAACCTTCTCTTCCCTACTAGTTTTGGATTCATGTTTAAAAACTTGATTGCCCAGAATGTTGTGTGCTCCAATGCAACAAGTGACACACTTTTTTGTATATTAGTCTATACAGAGTAGTCCCAATTGGGGTCTTGTAAGCTATGTGATATGCCCATAGGGCATCATCCAATTTCATGGACCAATACTTTTTGGTCCGCCCCACTATCTTTTCCAAAATTTGCTTGATCTGTCTAATAGACACCTCCACCTGACTAGATGTTTTAGAGTGGTTGGGGGTGGCAACCTTGTGTGTTACTCCATATTTCTTGAGCAGGGTTGCAAACTGTCTTTCAGAGAAATGGGATCCCCCATCACTGATGATGGTGCATGGGAACCCAAACATTGGGAAGATGGATCTTTTCAAACATCGTGATTATAGGATTAGCATTACATGAGGAAGTGGTTATTGCTTCTACCCATTTTGATACATCGTCCATGATCACTAAGATGTATTAGTTACCTTTAGAAGATGGGAAGGGACACATATAATGTGTCCCCCAAATTTCAAATATTTCCACTCCTATCAATCTTCCATTGGCATCTCATTCCTTCTTGAGATGTTCCATGTAAGTTGACATTCCTTACCTATTTTCATAAAGGCTTGAGCATCCTTGAATAAGGTTGGCAAGTAAAAGCTAGATTGTAGGATTTTTGTTGTGATTCTGTCTCCCCCTAGATGTCCTTCGTATGGTGAAGGGTGACATTCCTTGAGGACCTGAGGCATTTCCTCTTCTGGTATGCAACAACGATACAAACTGTCGACACATATCTTGAATAAGAGAGGCACACACCAATAATAATTTTTCAAATTTGAGAATAACTTCTTATTTTCATTGTAAGTGATCTCAATTCGAAGTTAGTAACAAGCCAAATAGTTGCATATGTCAGCAAACCATGGTACCTTGGGCTCAATAGCCTTGGCCATCATAAGTGCCTCGTCAAGGTAGTTGTCGTTGACTAGAAGGTGGTCGTCATTATCTATAACAAACCTTGATAGATGATCTACCACTTCATTTTTAGTTCCTTTCTTATTCAATGATCTCATGATCAAACTCTTTTAATAATAGAGCCCATAATAGGAGTCTGGGCTTAGTGTCCTTTTCTGCATTAGGTATTTGATAGCTCCATGGTCTCTATACACCTTGACCTTAGATCCTATCAAATAGGATCTGAACTTGTCAAAACCAAACACTATCGCCAGCATATCCTTTTATGTCGTGGTATAGATCACTTTTGCTTCATCCAGAGTCTTGCTGGCATAGTATATTACATGGTGTTTCTTATCTTTCTTTTGTCCCAAAATGGCTTCGGTCGTGAAGTCATTGGCATCGCACATTATTTCAAATGGCAGCTCCCAATCTGGGGCTTACAAAATTGGAGCAGTGTAAGACCATTTCATAAGCTTTTAAAATCCTTTAGCCAATCATCATAGAATTTGAAAACTATGTCCTTCATGAGAAGGTTAGATACGGGTTTACCGATCTTGGTATGAACCTCCGGTAATATTACATGTGTCCGAGAAAGCTCCTCACCCATGGTTGTTGACTTTGGAGGTGGAAGTTTTAATATGGCCTCTACCTTGCTAACATCCACTTTGATTCCTTTCTCAGAAACCTTATGTCTAAGCATGATTCCTTCTTGGACCATGAAATCACATTTTTTCCAATTTAGTACAAGTTTCTTCTCTTCACATCTCTATAGTACCTTGGACAAATTCCTCAAACAACTATCAAAATCATCCCCATAGATAGAGAAGTCATCCATTAATACCTCCATAATATCCTCTAGCAAGTTAGAGAAAATTGAGATCATGCACCTTTAAAATGTTGCAGGTGTGTTGCAGAGTACAAATGGCATTCTCCTGAAAGTGTAGGTACCATAAATGCAGGTGAAAGTTGTCTTTTCTTCATCACTGGGGTGAATATGGACTTGATAGAATCCTGAATATCCATCCAGAAAAAAGAAGTACTCACGGTGAGCCAAACGTTCCAACACTTGGTTGATGAAAGGTAAGGGAAAATGATCCTTCTTAATGGTGGCATTTCGTTTTCTATATTTGATATGCATGCACCAACCTATTACGGTTTGCTTTGATACATCATCTCCATTTTTTGCTTTGATGACTGTCATTCCACCTTTCTTCAGTATGACATGGATTGGGATGACCCAGTTACTATCACTGACGGGATATATGATTCTTATGTCATGCAATTTTATTACTTCCTTATTAGATACTTCTTTAAGCATTTGATTTAACTTCCCCTATGGCTGAACCAGGGGCTTAGCTATTTCTTCAAAGTTTATCATGTGCATGCAGAGACCTATCTCTTGATTTCCTCAAATGAGTAACATATTGCTTTCCTGTGGTGTTTGAGTTCACTTATCAACTTCTCCTCTTGCTCGTCTATTAGGGTAGAGTTTATGATTATAGGATTTCTTTCTTCATTATTTAGGAACTAGTATTTCAGTCCTTCAGGGAGTTGTTTAATCTCAGGCTTAGGCTTAGGTTCCTCCTTTTCTTCTCGTGTTTGTTCTAGAGATGTATATTTTGTAGTTTCAATTGTCTCTTCCTCATTGTCACTACATATCTCTTCTAGCTGATTAGATAATCAAGAATCTCAACAACTTCTGGGTCATCCAAGTCAGGGTTTGGGTTGTCCATGGCTCTCATTAGAGGATCGATGATAGCTTGTTCTTCTTGTACTTCTTCACAGAATTGGTAGTAGTTGTCCTTGAAGTAAACTGAATGGAAGAGTGACGGTCCCCTCATTGTGTCTTGCATGTGGAAGTAATGTAGTTGTTCCCTACTCTTAGGGTGATGATTCCTACTTCAACATTGATCAATGTTCTCCCAGTTGAGAGGAATGGCCTTCCAAATATCATCAGACATGTTGATCCTTCTATTGTATCTATCACAATGATGTCACATGGGATATAGAATCAACCCACATAGATTGGGACATCCTCCACAATCCCTACTGGCTTTGTGTATGTGTGGTCTTCCAGTTGGATCCTCATCCCAGTCTTTACCATGTCGGTCAATTCTAGCCTCTAATCTAAAGTGAGAGTCATGAGGCTGATGCTTGCACCCAGATATGCAAGTCCTTGTCTTACTTCCTTATCACTGACATTGAAAGGAATAGTGAATGCCCCAAGATCTTTCTTCTTCGTGGGCATTTTCACTTGTATGAAAGTGTTGGACATTTTAGCTAGTTGCACTATCTTCACATGGTTTCCTCTTCTCCTTTTCATGATTAGGTCCTTGAAGAACTTGGCATAGGTGGGCATTTATTCGGTAGCATCCAAAAATGGGAATCTAGGTGCAGTTTCTTAACAGCTTCCATGAACTTTCATACCTTTTCTTCAAGTGAGACTTGATAATTTTATAGGAGAAGGGAACTCTTGGTGAATACGGGTCTCTATTTGCAAAAAAAAAAATCCTTGGTGGGGTCAAACTTCTTTTCTTTTGAAATTTTCTTCCCCTTGCCATTTTATTTAGACTTATCCTTCTTAGTAGACTCCTCCTCATCAGACTCTTCCTTAATTGTTCTTCCTTTAGTTTGTGGCTTAGCACTTGCTCTTTCTTTAGAGACACCTTTGTCATTTCAATTTTCTAGATTTTTTCCATAGCGAAGAGTGGCCATTTTAGCACTCTCAGTGTTAGATGGGATTATTCCTTGTGGTTTTTTTATTAGTTACAACAACTGTGCTAGTTGCTTATCGATTTTCTTTTGATGAATTTGCATATCCATCATCTGAGTTGTTGCGTTCCCCATTTGAGTTTGCATGGTGTTCAGAATCCCCATATCGGTTATGACATTGTGAGTTACTTGCTCATTCAAAGTAGCTTGCCCTTTTGAGAACTTGAAAAGTTCTGACACCATGTCCATCTGGCTATTACCCTTTTTTAATTCTGATCAGGGATGGGCTTATTGGAGCTCCTATTATGATGTTGGCCTTGTCCCTGCCCTTGATAATTGGTTCTATTTTGCTAGTAGTTTGTAGTATGGGTGTACACAGTCTATCCTCTGCCTCTTTCAAATCTAGGTGGGGCAATTGAGGAACTAGTCAACCGGTGTGTATTCATACTGGCATCCTTCTTTCCATAATTGAAACCAGGATGATCTAGCCTCTTGAAGTTGACATAGGAAACATTTTATGTATCTTCTTCTTCACTTTATTCTTCCAGTTGAGTATAGATGAAGTTATCAACACCATGCCCTCCTTCACCACATGTAACACATTTCATGACTCTTTCTACATGTTTCTTACCCTTGCTTCTAGTATCCTTTAGTTTCTTAACATCAATGATAATATTTTGAATCTGAGCAGTTATGGTCTCTAAAGTCTTTGATTCTACATATGTTCCTTCAGGTGTTTCCTTCTTGGCATGCCCTCTATCACAATACAGTTCGCTTGGAGTGCAGACATATTGTCGATTATGACCATTGTCTTCTTTAGATTCTTACCCAAGAAATCACTATTGTAGCTGCATTCAATGAACTTGTCCTTGCATGGTAAGACCATTGTAAAAGGTCATGACTTGAAATCCCTTGTCATAATTGTGGTGGGGACAATCCCTTTGATATTCCTGAAAACATTCTCATGCCTCGTATAGATACTCTCCAAGCTTCTGCATGAATCCATTTATCTTGTGCCTGAGCTTGAGGGTCTTTTCCACCAGTTAGAATTTGGTGACAGAAGTGTATGCCAAGGGTACCCGCCCATTAAGTTTCTTGTCAGGTAGAGCAAGGTACCATGACAAAGACTTGTCCCTCAAAAAGAAGTTAAATCCCTAGTAGTATATCACTTCTTTCGACATCCTCTTCATCTTGATGGTGTCACATATGTTTTTAGAGGCATTTAGATGATGGTCGGGGTTTTCATCTAAGGAGTTTCCTCTAAAAGACTTGTTTTTGAATCATGGAAATCACTACTAGTTTTAATTCAAAATTCAGACCATTGAATCTCAGAATGATGACCGGGCATCATGATTCATTGGAACGTGTGTCTGTGAGTTTGCAAAGATAAGGGCCTCCATCAGCATCGTCATCTTCATTGTTATGATTGTCAATGTCATTGTTGCCATCCTTGTTTTTTCTCCCATTTCTTCTTTATATATCTATATTACGATGTTGTTCTTCATGCATTGTTCCTCATCTTGGCATCGAGCCTCACGCTCCTCACCATTGGGTATTGGAATGTTATGAGTTTGGTCCTGACTTGTTGCCTCATCAGAGTGGTACTCCTCATGTTCTCATTCAGTTTTAGGTGGACGTTGAGCTTTCTCAACTCTGGGATTTTGGCCTCCTCCCTGGTGTCCTCCCCTATGAGGTGGCATGTTACTCGAAAAAGGGTTGTCGACTTTGTTATCCTCTTCTCTTCAGACTATCTAAAATAGTTTGCATAGTCGATTTAGAAAATGGATGTGTTAAATGAAGTATATGAGATAGTTAGAGATAGTGGATTAAAGATTGTGTGGTCAATCCTATCATTATACTTGAGGCATGGGTGTATGGTGAGTAGATTTGGGTTCCTAACAATAATGATTGCCTTATCCCCAACAACGGTGCCAAAAAGTTGACCGGCATAAATCACACGTCCAAAAAGGAGCAAATCTAGAGTAGTCAGACTCTTAAATTTATAACCTGACACTTAGGCCACTGCAACTATTATACGAGGTTTGATGTAGTAATTGGGGTCGATCCACAAGGGCAAGGGTGGTAAGTTCTAAGAACACAGAACCTTTGCTTAGTTACACCAACCAATTAGAGGGATAAGTTTTATGTTCCTTATGGAACGAGGTTACTTCAACCAACAACTAAACAAAAATAAGTAAAACAAAGTAAGAGAGCAACAAAAGAACAAGAACAAACAAAGAGTGATTTAACAAGTATGGATGGGAACTTAGATTGGGTTTCACTGTCTAAGGCCTCTCGCCAACATGCAATACTCACACCCATTGTATACCCCTAGCAAGATTACAAGCAGTAATCATTTATGTCTAGTCCCTCCTCTCTCGAGCTTAGGATAGATCTAGATTATAAGATTGTTTCTCTCTCAATATGGCAAGCAAGAAATCACAAACATGACCATGTGACTATTAGCTTAAGCAGTCCACCATTTTCATGCATTCATACAACTCCATAACACTTAGATAAGGTTAGAAATACTCTTTTGAGGCACTAACAATCAAACATCACAAGATGGTAGCTAATCACGCAAGTGAAGAAATAAGTACAAGTGTATGGAGATAATCATTTATTTCGGTATATATATATATATATATATATATATATATATATATGGATGTAAGAATTTACATGTTGGGAGAGCCTCAGTGGATACTCCCAACCCAAGCAAGGTGTTTATCCACTCGTGGTAATCAGGAGCATTATGGATTTACAAGTATAGTGGGACACGAGAGAGAATGATGGGATAGAATGAAATAGATGAGGCATGTGAACATATCTAGAGGGGAAGAAGGGGGATACACCAACTATGACTACAAATGACCACAACTGGTGCATGTCTTTCCTCATATCTAGAATTGGAGTGGGTGAAGGGGGAGTGGCTAATCCTCCTTTGAAGGATAGGCCAATGGTGTTGATGATGGCACAAATCTTCTCTCTCCTCTGACTCTCGTCTTTAGAGATCAAGGACCAATGGAATGACTGGTGGATGGATCTAGAATGCAACTCATTGTCTCCTCGATGTCGTAAACTCCTTCATGGACAATGGTTCTCTATTTATAGGTGCAGGAAACTGACTTAAACCTTGTCAGTCGCTAAGACGTGACGACCACTTAGAGTGCTCAGTTCTTTTGGTTCTTGAGAACCAATGATGAGAGTGAGCGTTGAAGAGGTGATCTTCATCGGTCATTGAGGTGACCTATCCTTCGATAGCAGGGGTATTGAGATCAGTGACCACATTGATGGCGTAGAGTCTATCAGTTGCTAGGTGGCAAGCTTTCATCAGTCATAGTGGATGTTCAATTTGTAGTGACTGTTGAGATGGTGTAAAGTCCATTGCCTACAAAGGTGAGGAAGCACAGTGGTTTCTGAAAATGATTAGCAACCATTGACTTTTGGTCACCTTCATTGGTCGTTGAAGTGTCAGAACTTCACCGACTGCTTGGCTTTTAGCTTCAACGACCACCAAAAGGTGTACTTTGTGCAAAATGGAAAGAGAGGGTGAGTTTGGGTTGCTACATCATAACTTGTTAAAGTGATTAAAACTATATAAACAAAACATAGTAGAGATGACAGAATAAGGATAAATAGGCACTCAAATATCCACAAGTTTAGAAGTTAGGTGAAATAGCGATGATTCCCTACCCAGTTGTGCCAAGGTCCCAGACGTCGAAGACATCCTGATAGGCTTTTCTCGTGACATGCCTTAGAGTAGCAATCGACCATTAGAATGTGTCTCTTTATTTTCAAGGCATTCTGATTATCTTTTTCTTTTTATGAAGTGTTCTCTTGCCACAAATCCTTTTGTTAAATATTTTGATTGACATTGATGCTCACGGCCTTAATATGAGATACAAATGTTCTATGAGGAATGAATGGGTATTTCCTTGTGAGGGTTTTCCATCTGATGACTCTTGGGTCAGCTCATACAGAGTTTAGTCCCACCTCTCTGCAAGACAAGGCAAAATTAGCTGCAAGGAGTTTCATCCTTTATCCTTCTCCTGATGGTCCTCCCCTTTTAGGTTGACTCTGACTAATGAAAAGGTTATGACATATCCTTGGGTACATATTCCAGGCTTTTTTTTGTAAAGACCGGATATGACTTGCCTTTGGGGACTCATAGCCACTATCGTACTTTTTCCTGATCATGGATCTTCTCCTAGATTTATCCATAGTCATGAACATTTTGACCTTTACACTTTAGGGTGCACGAGGGTATGTGGTCTGGTGCTTAAGTAGATTTTAAGTTTTTTGGAAGGGTGGAAGCTCTTGGTTACATTGTTTTTTCTCATCATTGTAGTTTGATCAGAAGAAGTATCCTTTGATGAGGCTAGCATTTGTGTGATGAATATGAACATCTCCATCCATGTCTTTCATGTGTAAGACACCCCAATCGTAGATGTCATGTATGATGTAGGGTCCTTTCCATTTGGGGTTGAACTTCCCCCTGGAATCTGTTGACTTGAGAGTTATACATTATCCATATTTTGATAATGACTTAACCATTCCATTCATATGTATCTAATATGTTTGTTTAAGATTGATTTCAATCTTTAGGTACATGAAAAGGATCAAATTACACAAGCCCTAGCTTGTCTAAGTTCAAATCAAAAGCAATGCAAATGCACTTTTTGGGAAATCACTCCAAACAGCCTTAGAATATTTTTATAATCATTTGTATTGATGATATGACTTGTAACTAAGATTAGAAAAAATCAAGGATGCTTAATTCCAACGTTTGATCACTTAAAAATCATTTTGAAAAAAAATTCACAACAACTTTATCGATCGAGTTTGGATCTCGACCGACCAATTATGGGTTTTTGGAAATGGATCAATCGATCGAGTTGTACACTCATAGAACTTGATCAGCTGACTCACTGACCAAAATTGATTTTGACTCATCGGTGGAGTTTTCACAGGACAAACTTGACCGATAGTTTGAAAATTGTCTTTATCGGTTAGTGGATCGGTCAAGTTATCTTTATTGAAACTCAACTGAATGTATTGTATGGAAAACACAAAGAAAGTGATTCCAACCATTGAAGAGTTGTTAGAAACGAAAATAGTTCTATTTTAAGTTTTAAAATGGTTGTGCTTCATTCTTAAGTGATCCCACACTCAAAGGAACACCCCCAACTATAATAGGACCTCTTTGAGTTCATTCCAAGGTTGCTTATTCATGCTATCCTTAGTCCTTGCTATAGTTGAGTGTGCTATAACCCTTTGAGCCCCTTTCTCTTCTCATTTATAAAGCATTTTGTGATTATGAGTGAGTTAGACATGTTGGTTGTAAGAGAGCTACATCAATGTTATCTAGTAAAGCTATCATTCCTTCCATCTTCCGAATCTCCTTTCTCAAAAAGCAAAGGTTGAAGTGATCTTCTCTAAGTGAATGAGGGGTTGTTCTTCTTCTTCAAGGTTTAAGAAGGTGTGAAGATATTCTCTAGGTGAAGGAGAAGGACAAGGCATAAGATTCAAGAAGAGTGGGTAATTCCTTCAAGGCCAAAGACTTTATGCAAGTGTGGGTAAGTCCTTGGTGAAGGCTGAAGACATCTTGATCAAGTGGGTAAGTCCCTGTGTAGGTGAAAGACTCTTGTCTTGAATAGGTAAGTCCTTGGATGTATGGTGGTCTTCTTGTATCTCTTATAATGGAATATAAGTATACATGGGTTGCAAAGTCCTAGGGGTTGACCTCTCTAGGTAGTGGATTGACAGTCTCCTACTTTGGAGATTAGAACCACTTTAACCACCTTGTCTAAGTGCTTGGTTTAATCTCTTTCATCCTTTCTATGCTTGTTTAGATATAACTTCAAATTTAGTTTTAGAATTTGGTTTAAATTGATATAATTTGAAGGTATAATTATTCTTGTGAGAATTTTGAAGCTTTATTCACCCCCCCCCGGATCCCTAGATCCAACAAGTGGTATCAAAGCAAGGATCTTCTTCAACAAATATCCTATAAGATGATAAGATGGGTGAGAACCTACTTTGTTCCCTCAACCTAGAGGTAGGGTTCTCCATGCGCCCCTGGTCTTCGAGGGCACCAACTTCCTCTATTAGAAGCGGCAGATGTAGTTCTACATTCAAGGGATGAACTTTGACATGTAGAAGGTGATGATCACACCCTACAAGGAGCCAACCAGATCTGTATGAACATGGGATGAAGTAGCCCTAAAGAATGCTCAACTCAATGCCAAAGCAATTAGCATCCTCTATGCAGCCCTCACTCCATCCGAGTTCAACCGCATCTCCTCATGGGATACAACCTATGAGATATGGAACAAGTTGTGCATCACTTATGAAGGCACAAAGCAAGTGAAGGAGGCAAAGATCTACATGATGAACAACCTCCTAGAGAACATCAAGATTGGGAAGAAAGAAGGAGTTCTCGAGATGTACTCAAGGCTCAACATCATCATCAATGGCCTAGCTGCTTTGTGACACACTTTGGATAGAGGAGCAATCAACTCAAAGATCTTGAGTTCTCTTCCAAAGAGATGGGAGTCAAAGATAACCTCCATTGAAGAAGGTTGAGAAGTCTTGGTGACATTCCAACTGAGTAGCTTATTGGCAATCTACAAGCTCATGAGCCAAGACTTGACAAGCAAGAAGAAAATGAAGCAAGGAAGATCAAAGATAGTGCCTTCAAAGCTCAAGTGGAGGCCCTCATCCTTCAACAACAACTTGCTTGTCAGACCTCTCCTTCCTCCTCAAGTAAAGATGATGGCCCTAGTGAGCATGAAGCCAACTTCTCCAAGGGAAATCACTTCAAAGGAAATCAATCTTCTTCTTCTACTCCAAGGTGCTACAAGTGTGGTCAAATAGGACACTACGAGAGTGAATGTCCTAAGGATAATAAGTCACACCAGAAGAGCAGATCCAAGAAGGAGTAAGAGTACAAGAAAGATAGAAAATACAAGAGGAGGGACGAGAAGGAGAGGAGACACAAAGACATAGATCATGCAGCTTAGAAAGGATCATCCTCTATTGGCTTAAGCTTTGATGAAGATGAAGAGTGCCACCTTGCAGTCATGGACTCTAGAAGTGAAGATATTAGTGAGGTAAGTGAGGTAATCTTGCATGACTTAGCTAAAGAAACTTTTATTGACATGCTTGTTACTACTCATGCTTCTTATTCCAAATGTAAAGCTAAAAAGAAGAGGTTAGGTAAAATCATTGATGATTTGTATGTTAAACTTGATATCCTTGAGAAAAATGAGAAAATTCATCTTGAGAGCATTGATACCTTGCAAGGCCAATTTATTGATCTTGAGCTCCAATATAATGGAGTTGAAGTAGAGAATAGTGTCTACCTTAAGAACATTGAATCTCTTAAGGAAGACAACCAAAAGTTCCTAAATGAGCTTGAGATACTTAAAACTGAAAATGTTGAACTTAAGCTTGTTTTTGATGCTCGTAGAGATGAGAGGAATGATTATCTCAAAGAAATTCAATTGCTAAAATATGAAAATGCTAGGTTGCTTGGTCAAGTAAATGATTTATATTGTAGACCTATTTTTCCTAGTAATGATGTTTCTTCCATTACTCTTAAAAAGGATTCTTATTTAACTAAAGCCCTTTGTTTAGAGACAGACCTTGTTCATGCTAGAGATGATCTTTCTAGCTTGTATTCTACTTTTATATCTCTTACTGATGACAATCATAGACTTATAGCCTCTCTGTAGAAATTCCTCAAAGGGAGAAACTCCCTAAGTAAAATCCTTGACCATTCTACCAAACAAAGTGGTACTAGTGGTTTAGGATTTGTAGGGGGGGCACTTAAGGGTAAGATTAAGGCCAAAGGTAAGAAAAATAGTAAGGAAACTTCCTTTTTTATTGGAGAGTCTTCTGGCATTAAGAACCCTATGATTTGCTCTCATTGTAAAAGTGATGATCTTTATTCTACTTATTGTCCTTACAAGCCTAAGGGGGGCAACCCAAAGATGAAATGGGTCCCCAAGCTAACACCAGATCCCAAAGTTTGAGTTGGGAACTGACATTCTCCTTTCTTGTAGGAAAAAGGAAAATGAATTGCTGATAGTGACTGCACTAAGTACTCGACAGGTGATATAAGCCATTTCAACAATTTCATAAAGAAGAAAGGGGGTTTGATTACTTTCAGGGACAACAACAAAGGTAAGGTAAAAGGTGAGGGTGATGTAGGTGAATCCTTGTGTATTAAGAATGTTCTCTTTGTGGATGGCCTACATCATAATTTATTAAGTGTAAGTCAATTATGTGACAATGGTTACCTTGTGTTATTTACTTCTTTTGAATGCTTGCTTCTAGATTCCCTCACTTATCATGTCATATATAAGGAAACTAGAAATGGTAATCTTTATGTGATTATGCTTGACTCTATTAAGCTTATTGTTGTTAGATGCCTTGTAGTCAATTCAAATTATATTTCTCTTTGGCATCATCGGCTTGGTCATGTAAATATGCATCAATTGAAGAAGTTGAGAAAAAAAGACTTGGTCAAGGGACTTCCCAAATTAGATTTTGAAAAGAATTAGGGATATCAACATTGTACCCAAGGAAAGAAAACCAAGCCCTCCTTCAAATCCAAAGGAGTCCTTAGCACCAAGAGAGCTCTTAAACTTCTCCATATTGATCTATTTGGACATATGAGAACTCAATCGCTTCATGGTTCCAAGTATTGTCTTGTTATTATTGATAACTTCTCTCAATATACTTGGACCTTCTTTCTCATTTCCAAGAGTGATATGCTTGATGTTTTCTCTAGTTTTTGTAAAAGAGTTGAGAATGAAGCTTCTTGCTAGATTATTTTCATCTGTAGTTTGATATGCACATAACTTTTCTTTTCCCACTACTACAGAAACGGCCTTTGGCGTCGGTCATTTAACCCCATTTGGCGTCGGTTTCCGACCGACGCCTATGTGGGCGCCGCTAAAGGTCGAACACTTCGACGTCGGTTTTTTAACCGACGCCTATTTGTTCTATAGGCGTCGGTTGTTTAGTAAATAATCGCCGCCAAAAGTGTTCGCGCCACAGAAAATGGCGTCATCTAGGGCACTTTGTGCGTCGGTTATTTACTACACAACCGACGCCTATATAGAATATAGCGTCGGTGTTTTAGTAGATAACCGACACATAAAGTTCCCTAGATGACGCCATTTTCTATGGCGCGAACACTTTTGGCGTCGGTTATATACTAAACCACCGACGCCTGTACTTCAAGACGACACGGCCGTGCTTCCCTGCACGGCCGTGTTTAGTACTATAGGCGTCGGTTTTATATCAATAACCGACGCCATTTACACCACGGTCGTGCTATCCTGCACGGTCGGGTTGTTTGTACTATTAGGCGGCGGTTTTTATCAAATAACCGACGCTGTATGTCTTTGCTGACGGTTTTCTATAAATAACCGACGCCTATTTATATTTTTTTTTTTCATATCAGTTTGCAGGCCTGCTGTGGCTGGTCAGCAGGATGAGAACCTGCAGTTCAGTTTTCTGAACTGCAGGTTTACGACATTCATTGATATCAGCCTACAAACAGGCTGCAAACCTGCAAAAGTCACAAGCAAAATTCTACACAAGTACATACATTCAGACATCAATTCAATTCTCACATTCACACATATAGAAACATTCAAATACATGTATTAACATTCAGAAATATTCATTTACAAAGTATCATTCATTATCGCTATCAACATCCCAATTATATCTTACAGTTGCCACTGCTTGTATGGCTTTTGCCCATTCTTCTCTTACTTCATTTAATGCTTCCATCGTATATGGAGCATGTATATTTTTTAAGCGTTTACCTGTAGTGTTGTCAGTTTTAAACACCTGCAAAGATAATGATGTATATATATAAGTAATAATATAAAAATAAGATAAGATTGATATATTTCATACTAACTAATGAGACTATATATAATACCTCATGTATGGTATCGATGTCCAATGCGGCATATTTGATAATCATCTGCATAAATCGCATCACATAGTATGTGCATGCCCACCCATTGTCTTGTGTAGCACACTATAAATTGAAACATACAAAATAATACAACTAAGCACAATTCACATCAATAATATATATATTCGAGTCGGGAACTTACTTGTACGTTCTGCCAATTTATTGGCTGGTTCTTTTTCCTTGGGACCATTCCTCCAGCCTTTTTGAATGCATCTAAACCCCTACATGTTAATATAACACAATAAATTGCATAAGTAAATAGTAATGTAATAAAAGATGTTAACGGATATAAAAATGAAATATTTCTCACCAGAATAATGGCATTCTCATTATGTGTCCAATTTTAGTGTTCAATGTACTCCCCGCAGGATCTAGATAATAAACAGTGAATGTCCCGGGGACAATAACTAGTAACTCCCAATGTCTACCGCTAGAAGTAAGAAGTTAACAATTAATAACTCAAAATGCAAAATAAAAATAGAATTTTCTTAAGTCCAAATTATAAATAAAGTAAACTTACTTGACATTGAAAGGAGCTATTATTATCGTCTTCTTTTGCTGACCAAAAATTGTAAAAGCATCTATACAGTATTGTTGAACATTATCAGGGTCTTTAGCTACCAAACTAATCAATGATGGAATCAAAAATCCCACATGATCAAATGCAAATTGTTTGCAATGATCTTCGACTAAGTAGCTGCAAAACATATAGGCGTATGCATTAATATATAAGAAACCAGATCACCGGATCTTACACAAGGTATATGGATGTATAAACAAGATCTCACCTTATCCATGTCTCTATCATTGATGTATTCAGCCAATCATACATAAACAGCTCAATAATATCTTGTATAAATAAAGAGCTATCGTATGATCGACCTGCATAATCTACATCTAAAGAAACTATTATAGGGCAATGTATATTATGTGCCCATAGCCAACATGCCATTCCCCTACAAGCAGGACCTAACGGGTATGTTAGGTCAGTTGGAACCCAAGTTGGTAATGCGGGAAGTGGAGGTGGAGGCCTAGGTGCTCCTGGTGTCTTCTTTTTAACCTGTATATATAATTTCAGATCAGTTGACATCATATATACACATCAACAGTCTAAATCAATGTAAATTTATCTTACAATTTCAGTCGTGTAGACGACATCTGCTTTGGGCCACAATATGACCCCGCCTTCTGCCTCACCAAGTGTATCAATATCTGGGTGGGCATATGGCAACGCAACTTCCCTCCAATTGGGTAACACACGTAATGGGCCCACACAAACATAGCCATGTGGCATTGGAGTCCCGTGAAACCTTTCCCTAGGAAGGGACGGGTAAGCTTGCGCCTCTGCAACAACATAGTCTTCTATTCTTAAGCGGCATGGCTTCAATGCCTACAAATTTACGTAAAGAATGTTATACATATATACATATAATCTTGAAAACATATCATCTTGAAAAGACTAGCTACAATGTCATAAACAATACTTACAGCAGACGTGCTAGGCGATGGGTCTCCAGGATTACTCGCAGTCTGTGCATCAGGAGAAGAGTGGGTCGCCATAGGCTGATTGGAAGCCTGAGATGCCTGCCACCGCAGCAATTCTTCCTTGACCTTCTCAGCAACTACATCGTTGACCTTCTTAGCAACTAAATCCTCAACTCTCTTATTCTCCTATACATGGATAAAAGAAACATTAGCTTCTTATTAATGAATTTCGTTTTGCAGTAACATTCTAAAAAAAGAATAGGTTACCTCTTCTTGAGAAATTCCCGCTCTGGGTTTGCGCTGGGATGGCCCAAAGAATGCTTTGATGCCAACACCAGCGTCGGCACCTCTAACACGTCCAGGATGCTCTGGGTTACCCAGAGCAACTGTCAATTCATCCCTTGTGCCCTGAGGGATGAACGTGCCTTGTTTCCTCTGCTTGTGCAGCTCCCGCTAATCACCATAAACAGAAATTGGTAAGTTAACACCACAAATAATCAATATTCAAACGATTTCTCTAAGAGTGTTATTTTACCATTTTTGCAGCCGCCTCAGCAGTTACATGCTTCTTTATTTCACCCTTCTTGTTTTGCCTGCCAGCTATCCAGATATCATGGCGAGGCATGGGTGTGGCAGACTCCTGAGTAGGAGCAGACTCCTGAGTAGCCGCAGACTCCGCCTGTAGTCTTTGGCAAACGCTTGCATAGCCTTTTGGACCCATAGTGTGGTCATGCACATTCAGTGCACGCCTTGCTTTTTGTGCGTCACTGAGGGCCTAGTTAGTATGCACATTAATGATTTGATTAGTAGCACTAAATGCTAATCTTGAATAGGTGAATACAATGTATATTAATTAAATTGGGAGTGACGCCTAATACCTTGAATTCTTTAGATTTTCTTGAAGCAACAAAATTGTCCCAATCTTCTTTGTCCAAGAAGTTCCATTGTTCAAGGGCTGACTTCTTCTTCTTATCACCCTCTTTTATGTATTCTCTGTTCAGATTTGTCCTATAATTCCTAAGCATCTTTCCAGCGCGTTGCATCACATTTTTACGATGCAACTTCTCATCCAATGCAAACAGATTCTGTAAAATAGAAATGTTATTAACTAGTATCAAAAATAGAATTGCAAATAATAGAATTTGTAATCTACAAAATAGAATTGCAAATAATAATAACTCACGCATAAATCCTTCCATATCAAGTCTTTTTCCCTTGAGGAACTTTATGCCAATTGTCATACTTAACACCACAATGGCTCCGAGTGGTACACCCAAGATAGTTTACAAAATTATTGTGGTTCACTCCAATTAGATTTCCTCCATTATCAAACTCCACCACCAATTTGGATCCACTACCACTTAGCGCTAATAACTTCTTCAACAGAGTGATGCCCCTTTTCTTGTTAAGTGTTTGGTGTTGCGCATCAAGTTGCTCCAGTGCTTCAGTGGGTACAGGTGCATAAACCTAAAATTTGACAAAAATAAAACACACTAAATTAGCCCAATATAGAAATATAGGATATATGACATAACTAGAAGATAATGAATTTTATAGAAACACAGGATATGTTTTTAGAACTTACATTAGTATCCTCGCCATGCTCGTCATGGACAGCATGCTCATCATGGACTTCATGCTCATCATGGACATCATGCTCATCATGGTCAGCCATCTGAAAATGTCATTTAAAATGCAAACATTTAGCATTTGTATTAACTAGAAAAAGGCAAACATTTAGCATTTGTATTAACTAGAAAAAGGCAAACATTTAGCATTTGTATTAACATACATGTCTCTAAAATTGTGATCTTTTATCAATTAACAATCCTTCATTGTGATCTCCGCGCACATATAAGTCATCATTAGCTTCAATATTTTGTGGAGTGGGCAACCCAACTGAGAATGGACTGGAGTCATCATACTTATCATAGTACTCTTCTTCATCTATAGGATCTTCAATGAACTGTCTTTTACCATGAAGAACAACTGACCATTTATCATTCGCAGGATCATCGATATAGAATATTTGTTTCGCCTATGATG